>NW_023591387.1:252304-483471 GCF_014843425.1 Jatropha curcas | reverse complement strand
TTGTTCCGCCGACACCGGCGACAACCGATGCCCCGTTTTTGCCCTATAAATAGCCACTTACTCTTTCATTTTTGCCACTCGTCCGTGTTGAACGATCTCCCTTCTTTCCCCACTCTCTTGCGATTCTTGTAACCGCTTTTTTGCAATTTTAAATTCAATTTTAATTGTATTTGTTGTTGATACTTGCCACTAAATTTAAACAAATTAGAAATTAAATTAATTATTTTCCCAAGCGAGGAGCTTAAATCTGGAGCTAAGAAGCGGTCGTCGATTAAAATCAGGTACATAAACGGAAAACTCTGCTCATTTTAATTGTTAGCAGCTTCTGCATCATTTCTTCTTCTACTCCTAATAATTGCTATAACTGCATAAAATGCATTCATATCATATCTTAGACAAAATAAACTGCCATCAATCAAATATGATTAAAGCTTAAATACCGCGGTTAATTAATAATCGTGTATAATGCTAAATCCGACAATTCGGCTAAAAGAATTAGTTAATAATAACTACGGTTTTTCAATCGCCTTATCGTCGAACAAATCTGGCTTAATCCAATTAATTGATAATTGTGGCTAAAAGCCTTAATAAATCGCGTTTTGGCACAATTGCCTTCAGTTTAGATCAATTACATTTTTGGTCATATTCAAATGCCTTTACAGTTTAATCAATTTTTGGCAAACAATATCGCTCTTATATAATAATGATTAACCATTTTTAGTCGACAAATCCGCCTTATTAATCAATTTTTTTTTGATATAATGCCTTTGAATAATTCAATCCAATTTTGTTGCTTTTATTAATTAACCTCAATATTATCTATTCATTTTCTGGTCTACATGTCGCCTTTAATCAATAACTTTGGCAAAGAAATTGCTCTATTAATCAACTCATTTTGGCTATAAAAGCCCTTAAAATCAATAATTGTTTGGCGACAATCGCTCCAATTTCAATCTACTTTTTTTTTGCAAACAAATGCCTAAATCAACTCATTTTGGCTAAAAGCCTTAAAATCAATCAATTTCGGCGACAAATCCCCCCAATCAACACTTTTTGGAAACGAATTGCCTAAATCAACGTCATTTTGGTTAAAAGCCCTTAAATCAATCAAATTTCGGCGACAATCGCCCAATCATGCACTTTTTGGCAAAATCGAATTGCCTAAATCACTTCCTTTGGCTTAAGGCGCTTAAAAATCAATTCATTTTGGCGTACAAATCTGTCCCGCTAAAAGTCAATTTCGGCAAATAATAGTAGCCCGAACATGTCAATTTTGGTCAAAAATAAGTCAAAATGATCAATTTCTTGTGTAACAAAAATGCCCGAACATCTTTGCTAACAAATATAGCCCAATTTCAAACATCTTTCCTTTTTGCAAAAAAATTCGCTCCTGGCAACAAACGCCTAATCAATTCTTTGGCAAAATGCCTAACAAAATGCACGAAGCATACACACACACATGCATTAAGCATACCAATTCAAAGCCCTTCAAGGAAGGCCTACCGAACTACGTTGACTTTGATCTTCCATTCAAACGGAAGTACGTAGGCACGTTTGGGATTTAACCCCAAGCGGCAAGTCAAATTCACTCAAACATTTTTATTTGGTCCAATTACATCCATTGCCTTGCAAAACATTCACTCATCAATTAGTTCATCAGCATGACATAGTCTCGGGATCCACCTCGAGTTCGTAGACTGTGCCTTAAACATTGGGATAATTAATCTAATAATTAGGTTAATTAAAATTGGAGTCACTTAGTCGGAGTCAAACTAGGGTTTTTTTTCCCTATTTTAGCGGTAAATAATTAAACAAGGTGGGCGGAACTCATACATTCACGTGCATTTTCTGCCCTTAGTCAAGGACCACAGCCCAGATCAATCTGTAATGTAGCAAACAAAAGCTAGGAACACAGACCAATAGTCCAGACCTGATTCAGCAGAACCAATTCCAATGTTTATCAAATTCCTACTTATCCAAACACTAAAATTAAACCAATCCAAAACCAGAGAAGTCTCAAGACACAGGGAAACAACTCTCATGACAAACTCATAACGTAATCTTGTCATTATAGTAGTCAAAGTGGGCACTCAATTCAGTGATGCATGTGGCTCGTCATAACAGAGTCAGTTTGGATGTTTCAGCCATAAGTTGAGTTATATATATCCAAATTGGACACAAGAGGATGGGCTGGAAAGTTAAGCAGTAGACCTATGGAAAATGAAAGGGATCGAAAAATAGTCCTTAATCACACCCAATAACACTTTTTCCCAATTTCAGCTTACTTAAATCATATATAAGGTAAAGATTTCTACCACATACTAAATACTCATCAAATATCATCTTAAGACAAAATATCATCTTAAGAGCATAAATCAACAAAGAACAACAAGAAAACTTAAGGGCCTTTATTCCACAATTAGGTTCTGCCCACTGCTTGGAAGAATGCAAGAAAGAAAGTGTTTTCTCTCATCAATTCAACATATAGGCAATGCTTAGAAATCTCCCCAAGAACACATGTAAATACCAACCGAAAATTCAATAATCAAATCATTTCATTAAACCCAAAATTTCACAAAATAGTATAAAACTTCATAAAATCAAAATTTAACAAGGTAAGAGTGTTTTAATGAAACACTTACCTCAAAATCAAAGCTTGGAACACCGCCAAAAGTCACACAAAATCATAACTTAGTCCTTGCATTTGCCACCTTAGATAGCTCAACCTTTTAATTACCTCTTAAAATTCCTTCACATCTTTAAGCTCCAATTCAATATAACCTTGAATCTTCAAGAGGGAAGGTCTTGGTTGGAAGTCATATGTCTAGTTTAGAGTGATTTTTTGTGAGGAAATTGAAAACAATAAGGAAGAGAAGGAGAGCATATGGTTCGGCCAAGGAAGAGAAGAAAGAAAGAAATGGTTGCTCAAATCATTCACGTTGAAGATAAAAAAGATGAAGAGAAAATGGTTGCTCAAATCATTGAGCACAAGGGTATTTTAGTCTTTTCTCAACATAATTGGATGGTTAAGATTAAGTTAATGGTAATCTAATCCAATGGCTAAAAATATTCTCCAATTTATTTCCTTCAAAATATTATTTCTCTCCACAAAATTTTTAAATTTAATCCTTAAAAATAAGTTCTCTTATTCCCTTACTTAATATAACACCATCTCTATTTACTCCATAAAAAGATTGCCTCCAAGTTCCTTAATTAATATAACACTATAATTAACTATTCACTAATTATTTATCTAACTTCTCCAAAAATATTCATTACTTACTTTCTACCCATAAAAATAATGTGTACATACTCCAAAAATATTAAAGAAAATATTAAAAATATTAAAGAAAATATTAAACATGCATAGTAATTTTTTCTGGACCAAAATAATATCGACTTCCGGACTGGTGGTACTATCACACACTGGTAAACTTACTATTTCAGACACAGAAAAATTGGGCGTGACATGATATATCTATGGACTTTGTGCTTAGTTTACCTAGGATTAGGCATGGTAGAGACAATATATTTGTGGTTGTTGATATGTTTAGCAAGATGGCTCAATTCATTCCTTGTCATAAAACTGATGATGTTAACAATGTTGCTGATCTATCTTTTAGAGAGGTGGCACGATTACATGAGGTGCGACGGACTATAGTTTCTGATAGGGACGCAAAGTTCCTTTCACATTTTTGGAGAGTTTGATGGGGTAAGCTTGGTACTAAGTTACTTTATTCTACCACTTGTCATCCACAAACAGATGGACAAACTGAGGTTGTGAATAGGACTTTAGGAACCTTGCTTCGTGCTATTGTGGGTACGAACTTAAAAAACTTGGGAAGATTTTTTGTCATTCATTGAGTTTGCATATAACCGTAGCATATATTCTACTTCAGGTTTTACTCCATTTGAGCTTGTTTATGGTTACTAACTGTGTTGGATCTTGTTTCTTTACCTTTAAATGAACTTTCTAATTTAGATGGTGCTAAAAAGGCAGATTTGGTGAAGTCTTTATATGAGAAGGCTAATGGTGAAGTGCTTTTATATGAGAAGGCCCTAAAAGCACATAGAAAAGCAGGACAAACCAGTATGCTAAATGAGAGCGAAACCAGGGAAGGAGTAAGTTGGTGTTTTGTGCTGGGGAGTATTGAAGTTTGGGTACATTTTTTTCGCAAGGAAAGGTTTCCCAACCAAAGGAAGACTAAGCTTGATGTTTTTCAAGTCTTGGAGCACATCAATGACAATGCCTACAAGATAGACTTGTCAGGTGAGTATGGTGTTTCTACCACTTTCAATGTTAGTGATTTGTCTCCTTTTGACATGGATGCAGATTTGAGGACAAATCTTTTCGAGGAAGGGGGGAATGATACAGATCAACCATCACTCATCCATGGAGTTCAAGGGAGCAAGGAGCACAACATGGGAGATCCATTGGTTCTTCCTAGTGGGCCAATTACAAGGAGTCGTGCAAAGAGATATGAGGCATCCATGTCCTTATATGTTCAAGAACAAGTGACACAAGAGCTTCATGACCTTGCTTTCAACAACTGCTATGTGGAGCTTAAAGCCATACCTAAGTTTCTTACATTGCTTGAGGCGTGTGTTGAAGATGGAAGCACGGCCGTGCTGAGTAGCACGCCCTGCCCGTGCTAAAGTCTGCCTCTAGGTAGCACGCCCTACCCATTCTAGGGCCTGAGTCTGGAGTTAAAAGAAGACTGAATCAGCAACAGGTAGCATGCCCATGCTGGGTAGCATGCCCTGCCCGTGCTAGAGCCTGAGTCTGGCATAATAAGTTAGCCCATCTGTTATTAGTTTGGATTATAATGTTTGTAATGGGTCGGGCCACCAATAATTCGGTAAGCCTTTTCTTTTATCCTTGATTTGTTTGGATTAGTTAGTCCATATCCTTTAGGATTTAAGTTTTAGACTTAGTATAAAAAGCCTTTGTTACGGATCAGTCATCACTCATCCATGGAGCTCAAGGGAGCAAGGAGCCCAACATGGGAAATCAATTGGTACTTCCTAGTGGGCTAATTACAAGGAGTCGTGGATGAGCTCTTGTTGCATGAGAGCTTAAGGCAGCCTTTATCTCTTGCAACTCCTCTCTCCTGTCTTGGATGAAATTTTGTAAGTTCGAAACTACCCTTGAATTGACTCCATGAAGAGTTTCAATTGGGGATCTTTTAATTGACTGTCGTCCCCACTACTATCTCCAGACTTGCCTGCACTCATCGTTAGTACTCAAAATAAAAAACACCAAAAAAAAATTAGAGTTATTAGTAAAGCACTCCCTCACGTGTGTACACCCCTTTATCACTCCTTGTGATTCCTGTAATTGTACTTCAGAACCTTAGGTCAACCAACCAACTCAAAGTAGGTTTAGAAGCAAAGAATAAACCCTAATAAGGAAACGTAAGCACAAATTCAAGAAAGAAGACTCAAACAAAAATGGATGGTAGCATAAGGAAAAGACTATGTACTACTTGATTATATCAACTTAGAGTGTAAAAACAAGCAAACACACCCTAACAATACAAAAGAAGCAAAGAAAGCACAAAACAAAGAAAATGAAACTAGAATTAAGAAAACGAATTCTGGATATAATGGATGAATTTAGTTCACTACAAAGCTAACCAAATATGGACCTAATTTAATTCTACCCAATTAAAGCAAGCCCAAACAATAAAACCAAAAAAAAAAAATCAGATTTGACACAAAATTATAGTGATAGCCTGTGAATACTCAAATTTTGAGGCTTCTAATGTTGCTGGTGGCATGTGAAACTCTTTAAATGGAGGAAAGCACGCCTGCTACAGTGCCGTGAACTCTTTAATGATGGAAAGCACGCCTGCCACTAGTGCCGTGCCAATTAATTTGACTTTGCTAAAAAGCCAGTTTTCCCGCCGCGGCGGTGCGGCCGCCCCTTAAGGGCGGCGTAGCTCGCTAGTCAATACGGAAGCTCGAGTTTAATAAGTTGATTCAACATCAAGTCGGGAAGGAATCCCGTAAAAGACATCAAGCCCTGGAAGGAATCCCGCAAAGACATCAAAGCCCGGAAGGAATCTGCGAAGAAATCAACAGAAATGAATCTGCATCAAAACCGGAAGGAATCCCGCAAAGAGAAACATCAACCGAGAAGGAATCACGCAAAGACATCAAGCCGGGAAAGGAATCCTGCGAATGAAAATCAAAATAGAAATGGAATTCTGCATCAAAACCGTTGAAGAATCCCCGCAAATGACATTCAAGCCGGGAAGGAATCCTGCGAAGAAAATCAAGACAGAAGATGAATTCTGCATCAACATCATCAAAGGTCGGGAAGGAATCTCCCGCAAGACATCCATCAACATCAAGTCGGGAAGGAATCCCGCGAAGAAATCAAGCCGGGAAGAAATCCCGCGAAGAAATCAAGTCAGAAATAAATTCTGTATTGATATCAAGTCGGGAAAGAATCCCGAAGAAATCAAATCGGAAATGAATTCCACAATCAGCATTAAGTCGGAATTGGCTTTTGCCCCAATAGCAAGTCGGAAATAAATTCCGCACCGAGACGGAAAGGAATTTCGCACTAACATCAAGTCGGAGATGAAATTCGCACCAGCCGAGGACGAAGTTCACATCCCAGAAGGAACTACGAAAGACCTGATCCCTGATTTCTCCCCATCCCCCGAAGAGGTCTTGGGAAGATACGTAGCAGCCGCAAAGGCCACGGTCAACCAAACACAAGTTTTGCATAATAAAGAAGCATTTTCTCTTTGCCAATATAAAAAATAAAAAAATAAAAAAAGAATGGAGAAGAAAAGAAAAAATAAAAAAGCATGGAGTGAAAACCCGAAAAGGGCGGCTTTCAGGCAAAGAAAAAAGAGCCTGCTGGAGTCCGAAAATCCCGAAAGGCTGGCGGCTACTAGGCAAAAGTTAAGGCAAAAAAAAAAAAAAAAAAAAAAAAAAAAAACAAAAAGTGCTTTCATGAATTCTTTTAGAGAGACCATTTTTGTAGCATAAACAGCAAAGTATGTCCTTAAGAAAAAAAAGTCCCTTTCAAAGGTCTCCTTGGGAGTATATAAATCATTTTTTCCAGGAATCACTGAGTTCCTTCGAGTCACAATTCACTACAAGAAAATTTTGAGTCTCTAAATCGAGTGTCCAATGAGTCTCTAAAATCAAGTCTCCGTCACCAGTGGTCATTCTACAACGAGTCACAAAAATCGAGTCATTCTCAAAAGTTCATTTTGAAAGCGTCACTCTTTGAAGTCATTCCTCGAAAAAAAGAGAGAGGGTTTCCAAAAACAACCCCCTAAAAAATGTCAAACGATAATCGTGAGAAGGTATATTCTTTTAATACCTCGTCTCCACTTGGCCACGTTTACTTCGATCCTTTCAGACGAGCGATGTCATCCCACATTGTCTGTTTCCTCGAGTCAATAAGTGGCTTATGTTCTCTTTGATTCCTCAATCGATTGGACAAAAACTAACAACACCAAATTGTTGTGAAGTATTCCATGTCACACCATTTCTGGGGGCAAAGAAGTGATAAGAACCTTCACCATTTCTTCCCATCGCAGAAGAAGCAATCACGTCTTCATTAAGAAGAAATCTATTTCAGTTAATAAAAGGGAATCAACTCTCTCAAGCAGGGGGACAAAATCCTCCCAAGTCGGATTCAGGGGCAAGTGTAAAAAAAAACATACACAACCAGGTGGAACCAAACCATCGTCAATCTCTTTTAAAACCCAACAAACCCAGGGTAAGAACCCCGGTTAATTGGTTAACCTTTTTTATTTTATACATAAAACCTAGGGTGAAACCCTAACCAAATAACCAACCATTTTTCATCCCAAAACCAAGCCCATTTATCATTTCGACTTTTAGGTGGCCCTTGGTTCCCAAAGAAAAAAAAAAAAAAAACCAAAATAAAAAACCAAATCTCTTTTCAAGCCCTCATTTAAGAGCAAAAATCTCTTTTCAAGCCCTCATAAGAGGCAAAACCTCTTTCCAAGTCCTCAAAGAGGCAAAAAAACATCTTAGTTGTAAACATAAAATCCAATGCATTTGATTCATTTCATTGGCATAAAAAGGAAACCCACGGACTGGGTTCCTCCTCTGCCCATCCTCAAAAAATATTGGCTCCTCAGACAGCCACTAAGCTCTCATAAAAATCATTTTATATTGATAGCCAGTGGGGGCAACTGTGAATACTCCAAATTTTGAGGCTTCTAAAATGTGCTGGTGGCATGTGAAAACTCTTAAATGGAGGAAAGCCACGCCTGCTACAGTGCCGCTGCCAATTAATTGACTTTGCTAAAAAACAGATTTTCCGGCCGCGCGGCGGTTGGCGGGCAGCCGCCGGCCGACAGGCGGCTACAGTCGCCTGTGTAATACCCAATTTTTTTAAGCTCAAAGAGCCTATTTTCCGGACTGCAAACCAGTCCGGTCGGGACCGAAAGCCATTTGGGACAGTTCGCCGGAAGTAGCCAATTATGGTACTTTGAAAAAAAACATCCAAAAATTGCGAGGATCGCAGAACTGGTCCCAAATATTTTTTGGAGGTCCGGAACTCCCGGAAAAGCCTCCGGACGAAAAAAGAAAAAAGAAGGGAAAAGGCCACAACATGCCCGGCCCGCGGGGGTGGGCACGCCCGCCAAGGCCAGCGTGGCGCGCCCGCCCAGGCCAGCGGGCAGGGGCGCCCGAGGGTCACGGTTTTTTTCCTATAAAAGGTCTGCTGCTCCGTTTTGGAGACCAACTCAGGTTTGTGTTGACGGGACGCTCCTTCTCCCCCTACGCTCCTTGCGATTCTTTTACTGCTTTCTTGCATTTTAATTTAGTTTTTATCGCTTTCTTGCTTTGTTCTAAGTGGTCAACTAAAATTTAAATTAATAAAAATTCCCTTAAGCGAGGAGCTTAACCTGGAGTTAAGAAGTGGCCGTCGATTAAACAGGTACGTTAAGTTAAACCTGCTGCCTATTTTAATTTTTGCACTTCATGGCATGCTTCTTTTCTACTCCTAAATAACCTCTGCCACTTGCATAAATGCATCCAATCATAATTAGGCAAATGAATTGCCTCAATTTAAATAATATATAGAGGCTATGCCCGCGTATATAATAATCGTGGTATTAAAGCCTAATCCCAACAATTATTGCTTAAAAGCCCTAGTTTAATCACATAACTATTGGTATGATTGTCTTTATTTCAAAACAGTTTCGGCTTAAGCTTCCAATTAATCAATAGTTGTGACTAAAAAGCTTAACATAAACACGTTTTCTTGGCAATAAATGGCCTACATTATAAATCAATTAATCACTTTTGGCAAACAAATTGCCTATAAGTGAGATTGATCCTTTTTTAGCGGCAAATCACTTAAATCACAATTTTTGGCAAAAGCCTTCAATTAATCACTTTTGGCAAATAAATGGCCTCAAATCAACCAATTTTGGCGACAATCGCCCAATCATCATTTTTTTTTGGCAATAAATTGCCTAAATCAATGTTTTGGCTTTAAAGCCTTCAAATAAATCAAATTTTGGCGACAATCGCCTAAATCACATCAATTTTTAAATCCAATTCATTTTGGCCAAAATCAAATTGCCTTAAATCCACTCTTTTTTTGGCTAAAACCTTAAAATCAATCATATATATGGCGACAATCGGCCTAAAATCAAATCATTTGGCAATCAATTGCCTTAAATCACTCTTTTGGCTAAAAGCCTTAAAATCAATCATTTGGCGGACAATCGCCTAAAATTAATCAATCTTTGGCAATCAAATTGCCTAAATCAATCTTTTTGGCTGAAAAGCCTCTAAATCAAATCAATTTTTGGCAATAAAATTGGCCCAATCAACATTTTGCATCAAATTGCCTAAAAACAATCAATTTTCAGGCAAAATGCCTAAACAAATGCACAAAGCACTACACACAACTCATGCATTAAAGCATTACCCATTCAAAAGCCCTTCAAAGAAGGCCTATCGAACTACGTTGACTTGTTGATCTTCCATTTCAACGGAAGTACGTTTGGCACGTTCGGATCTAAAACCCCGACGGGCGGGCAAGTCGGAAATCATCAAATCAAAATCACCTTAAAATTGGTCACCTTGCAAAGCATTTTTCATTCTATGGTTTAGTTTATCAGCAATGACATAGTCTCGGGATCCATTCTCAAAGGTTTGGCACACCATGCCTTAGGACATTGGATAATTTAATCTAGTCACTAGCGTTAATTAAATTGGAAGTCACTTAGGGGTTTTGCCTTAGTTTACCCTAAAATTAATTTAAAACAAGGTTGTGCGACTCATACATCACGTGCATTTCTCCTTAAGTCACATTTCTTCCTTAGTCACATGCATTCATATGCTATGATATTTGGGGGAGGGGTTCACATAGCCGAAACCACTTAATGCCACAATTTGATTAATTTTAACCCTAAAAGTGCATGCTTGTGCAAACAAGTGTAAGATAGGCTGTCCTAGCAAGAATAATTAGGTTTTCCAAGCAAGGACCATGTGTTTCCCAAGATAAGATCCCAAATTAAGTCAAAGTATTCTGCCTTATCCCACAAAGTATAACCCAATTTAGATAAGATTAAATTTTAACAAGGATTAAAGTGGATAAGTTTAAGCTCCAAAAGATATGGACAATTAATTATGCTGCCTTATCCCAAAAAGTATAATCCAATCTAGATATTATTAGGTTTTAACACGGATTAAAGTGGATAAGTTTAAGCTCCAAAAGATATGGACAATTAATTATGCTGCCTTATCCCAAAAAGTATAATCCAATCTAGATATTATTAGGTTTTAACACGGATTAAAGTGGATAAGTTTAAGCTCCAAAAACTCCAAAACATAAGGACAAAATCTCTATGGATGAGGATCAGAATCCAAAAACCACACAACACAACATTACTTTAATGGTGGCCGATTTTTTTTTTCTATTTTTTTTAACAAATCTGATTAGAAAGATCTAAGGCCACAATTCCATATTTTTTTTAAAGAAATAAGAATGAATCAGGAAACACAGTGATGCAAAATTCAAAATTAAAATTAATCAAAACAATAAGGCAAACACAAGAATTCAAGAAAAAAACAAGAAAACTCAAAAACCCTAAAACTAAAATAAGAATTTACCTTAATCTTTGGCTTTGATACCAACTGACACGGAACCCTATGGAAATTAATTTTAAGAACTCCATGACAAGATGGAATAGCTTCAAAGATCAAACTAAACTCTTCCTCTATGGCAACCAAAGCTTAAGGAAGCAAGAACACCAATGATAGAGTAAATAAGAACAAGATAAACGCCACAAATAAATTGATAAGTTTACCTAGATTCTTGATGCAAAGATGCAATTAGAGGGAAATCAAGAACACCAATGATAGAGTAAATAAGAACAAGATAAACGCCACAAATAAATTGATAAGTTTACCTAGATTCTTGATGCAATTAGAGGAAAGTAATCTCATAATCACTCTAATCAAAGAACATGCCAAAAGCATGAACAGATCTGAAAATTTCAATATTCATTAATTAATGTTTAACAACATAACAAGGCTTTTTATACTAAGTCTAAAACCTGAACCCTAAAGGATATGGACTAACTAATCCAAACAAATCAAGGATAAAAGAAAAGGCTAGCCGAATTATTGGTGGCCCAACCCATTACAAACATTATAATCCAAACTAATAGCAAATGAGCTAACTTATTACGCCAAACTCAAGCTCTAGCATGGGCAGGGTGTGCTACCTGCTGCTGATTCAGTCCATGGATGAGTGATGGCTGATCTGTATCAGCCTTGTTATGTTGTTAAACATTAATTAATGAATATTGAAATTTTCATATTTGTTCATGCTTTTGACGTGTTCTTTGATTAGAGTGATTGTGAGATTGTTTTTCTCTAATTGCATCAAGAATCTAGGTAAACTTATCAATGTATTTGTGGCGTTTATCTTGTTCTTATTTACTCTATCATTGGTATTCTTGCTTCCTTAAGCTTTGGGTGCCATAGAGGGGGAGTTTAGTTTGATCTTTGAAGCCCTTCCATCTTGTCATAGAGTTCTTGGAATTAATTTCCATAGGGTTCCGTGTCATATTTGGGCATGGATTTTTTACTATTTAGGCAACTGTAATAAATATGGAACATGCAGGTCCCACCCACTTATTAGTGGAGGTGGATATTATTTTGTGGGGATGTGGGAGAATTTTATTTGATAGACATGAGAAGGGGTCTCATTATCTTGAGAGGAATTTTCCAACATTTGTCTTCATCTCTTCTTCTTGTTTCTTGCACTGATAATATTTTCAGACTGCTTGTTGAACCGGTTTTTCTTCAGTGTTCTACTTGAACTGTCCTCTGAGCCTGCTACTTAAAAACCTGTCTAAATGTTTTTTTATAGATACTAAAGTGTACTTATAGATTTCTCGTCGTTACCTCTTGTAATGTCTTTCTTGAATACTTCTTCATATTCCATTCTGTATAATTGAATTAGGTTCGTGAAATATGAATTAGACCAAAAAGCTATCTCCATGGGTATTTGTATATTTTTGGTACTATAGATCTTGTCATAAGGATCTTCAGCAATTAACTTTATTGGTCTGACAAAATAAGAATCATCCCAATCAAAATTCCTTGTAAATATCCTAGATCGCCAATGCCTTATTTGCTCTCAGAGGGATTATTATGACGAGGCCATGTAAATTTCTCCTAATTGCTTTCATGAATTCATTCTGGGTTGGCATATTTTGAAACTGAATTCTACTACTGTTCATCATTTCATGAGGTTTGAAGAGAGGAATTTGACCCTTATGTTCTCTTAAGACAGAAGCTAGGGTTGTTTGAGTAATGAAAATAGGATGACTGAGATTTTGTTCCAACCTATTTAGCTGTTCTCCAATTGTATGCAAATGATTATTTGTGAAATTATTTTATTCAAAAAGATTCTGTATTTCCTTGGATGTACTAGAATCTCCAATTTTGAAAGTTGCAGCAACAATAGGATCTTTGTAGTGAGGAACATGCAATTCTATTTTCCTAAGAGGGGGATAAATAGACTCTATTCAGCCATTTGAAGTGACCCAAAAGGTTGGCTTGGGGATGGAATTGACTTGAATTGATCAGAAAGGGTATTGATTTTTTTTCTCAAATGCATAGGCTTCAAACCATTCAAAAAATAATATGTTCACAAGATTTTGTCTCATGTATTCATTATATTTTTCTTGGATTTGGTGCCTTTGTTAAAGGAAATTTTTGAAAAACCACTTTTTTTGCTTCATTTTAAGGTGAATAAAAATCATTATGCAAATATTTTTTTATCAATCTCAAAATCTTTCATCAAAACATTGAGTTCAGCATCTATGTTATTAGGCACTACCTAAAAAGTAGGAAAAGGAGAAGGAGATGGAGGCCTCTCTACTGGAACATTATAGACTGGCTTGGGAATGGTATTTTGGTAGTTTACTGTTTGGAGGTTAGTTTCAGGTTCTTCAGCTATGTCTGATGGTTGGGCTTGGTGCATCTCTGAAATGGAGTGTCTGTGTATGTCTGGTGATTGAGCTTGGTGAATCTCTTAAATGGATTTTCTGTGTATGTATGATGGTTGGGCTTGGTGGATCTCTAAAACGGAGTGTCTGTGTGGTTGGATATACAGGTGTGTTAAATAAGTAGGGTAGAACACTGGAGGAACTGAGTCTGAATGTCTTGATGGTTATGGACCATAATATATGGCATGAATGATTGAGGGGGGTTTTGAAGGTTGGTCAATGGTATATGATACTGAGGTTTCATCTGAGCTTGTAGACATCCTATCAAAAGATAAAGTAATTTTTCCATCAGGGTATTGGGTAATCTGTCTAAGATCGGTATTCAGCTTTGGAAGTGATTCGATGGCGGGTTTGGTGATGCCCTCTAGAGTCCACTCTTTTGGGAGGTCAATATCTTTCTATTTGATGGATCTTAGGATCATAGTGTTTGCTTGAGAGAAATTTGCTTGTAAGAGTAAGGTTTTCCCTTTTTTGCAGTGAACTAAAGCATTACATGCAAATGTTGTCATCATGGTTTTATAGTGGATTCTGAAAATCAAAGCAATGGGAATAGAACCAGGAAGCATTTTGTAGTTATGAGTTTTAATCTACAAAACCAAGCAATCAAGAATACTTTGGTCCCTCAAAGAGATTGTAAGATTTGGATAAGAATCAAAATAGATTGGACCATTGCATAAACTTGACTCAATAGAACTGAAAAGGGAATCCTCGAAATTAGAAAATTTTGCATCTTTCAAAACAGAAAGGATGGAAGTATTCAAACCTTCTTTGGTTAAAGGTTCGATTCCTACTTGAACAAGACCTATTTAAATGTACTTATACTTCTTCTCTTTGTGCCTATTGAGAGATTCTCTAGAGATGAGTTTAATGGTTTCAAAAGGATTGAGGATTTGAATATCTCTCTCTTCAATTTTGAGAGTGTAATTTGTAGATATTGAACCCTTGCTGCTGGTATATTCGCTCTTTTTTCTCTTTGGGTATTTTCCAGTCATCAATTCTTTTTTAAAAATCTTCAATAATAATCTCTTCACTATTCACTATTTTCTTTCTATTCCTACTAGAGGTAGAGGAGTAGAGATGGAGAGATTTCTATTGAGGATACTCATGATTTCTTAGCAATACTTGACTCAAATGCTAGCTAACCAACGGTTTTACTGCCTCTTTAGGACTTACGACCAAGACCACTCACCCTCGTCGGAACCCTTACACTAGAGCCAAATAGAACTAAAAAGGACAAGAGTAAGCCCAATAAATAATCACTCTATCCCCTTAGGCTCTGATACCAAGGAGTATGAGTAAGCCCAATAAACAATCACCATCGTCGGAACCCTCACACTAGAGCCAAATAGAACTAAAAAGGACAAGAGTAAGCCCAATAAACATTCACTCTATCTCCCTAGGCTTTGATACCAAGGAGGAGGAAGGATCAAAAGTGATAGAGAATAGATCAAACAATTAATATTAAAGTAGGACTAAAAAGGACAAGAGTAAGCCCAATAAACATTCACTCTATCTCCCTAGGCTTTGATACCAAGGAGGAGGAAGGATCAAAAGTGATAGAGAATAGATCAAACAATTAATATTAAAGAGAATCAAAATAGAGAATCAATTAAAGAAAATAACTAAGGCAAGAAGAGAAAAGTAACAAAAAGAAAATAAATTAACTAAAGAAAATAAATAAATAAATAGAACATAATATAAAATATAGGACCAGATAACTGGAAGGATAAACAGTAAATTAAAGGACCATATAACTAGATAATAATAAGAAAATAAAATAAAGGACCAGATAAATGGATATCAAATCAAAGAACCAGTTAACTGGAAGATAAACAGTAAATAAAACCAATAACAAGAACTAGGCAAGGACCAGTTCATGACCAACTGGTATAATAAAGAAAATAAACAATAACTTAAATAAACATAAATAAAATGGACCAGTAAGAACTGGAGTGAGGAGTAGATAAGAACTAAGTAAAAGAAAATAACAACGAAATAAACATAAATAATAAAGGAAGAATAAGATAAAAAGAACTGAGTAAACATAAATCAAAGGTGGCAAAGAACACTTACATATAATATTTGAAGAACCTAGTACAAAGTCCACGCTTGATTATAACTTCTACTTACTACAACTTCTAATGATTACAAACTTCTACTATTACAAGTACTTAGCACATGATGATAATAATATTATCTAAGAGAAGGTAGGAGAGGAATATGGCTAAAGAAGAAGGATAGGATAAATGGGAAGGAAGGATGAGAGAGAGGGGGACAAGGTTGTAAAGGGAGAAGTGTTTCAGAGGTAGTGTTAGAAGTAGGAGGTGGAAGTGTGGGAAGAGTTATATAGAGAGAGGAGAGTGTAGGAAAGGTGTGTAAAGGATGGTCTTGTGTTTAGAATGGTGTAGAAAGAAGTGTATAGGATGATGTTTTTTGGGAGAGGGGAGTGTGTTGCCTTTTATATGAAATTTTTGGGCAAGTTTCCTATTTAGGCATGGGTTTTTTACTATTTGGGCAAGTTTAATAAGTGGGGAACATGTGGGTCCCACCCACTTATGAGTGGAGGTGGATATTATTTTGTGGGGATGTGGAAGAATTTTGTTTGATAATGGGAGACATGAGAAGGGGTTCCATTATCTTGAGTGAAATTTTTCAACATTTGTCTTCATGTCTTCTCTCTTGCTTCTTGCACTGATAATATTCTTCAGATCGCTTGTAGAACTGCATTATCTTCAGTCTGCTACACTTGCTACTTACACTGTCTTTAAGTTTGCTGCTTGAAAACCTATCTCTCTCTTTTTTTTATGGATATCGCTTTATAGGAGGAAAAATCCCATAACAATCATCTTCGTTTCCATCTGCTAGGTCAACAATTGGTTCTGAACTTTCACTGGGGGATTTCTCAGTTTTTTCAGAGTGGGATTGTACCAAGTTTGCCATAATACTGAACATTTCTTCCTCTAATTTTGCTTGGGCAATAAGGGAGCTAGTATGATTCTTTTGGTTTCGAAATTCAATTTTGGAGTGTTTGGTTTTGTATCTCGAAGATTTTGGATTTTGGGGTTGGGATTTTTCTTTTCCTTTGCCAGTATTTTTGTTCGCTTACTGCTTTCTTGGAATCATGATGACTTATTTTGAAGAAATTTTCTCGTTAGGTAGTCTAGTATAGAATTTGTAGCACCTGTAATAAATTCAATATCAAAATCAAAAACACTTAATATTGCTTGCCATCTAGCAAAGATTTGTTTTGAAGCAATGTTTTTCACATCCTTTTATAAAACATCTTTTGTAGCCTTGCAATCAATTCGTAAAAGAAATTTTTGATTTAATAGGTCACTCTAGAATTTTGAAATGCAAAGGACAATAGAAAGGATTTCTTTTTTGATGGTGGGGTAATTCTTTTGGGGATCATTCTAATGGGCCGAAGTGTATTGCACTATCTGTTCCACTCCATCTTTTCTTTGCTTTAAAACCCTCCATAACCAAGATCAGAAGCATCAGTTTCTACAATTTTGAAAGCATCAGGATCTGCGAGATTAAGACAAGGAATATTTTGAACTTGTTCTTTAATGTGTCTAACAATGTTATTATGGTTGTCAGACCAAGGAACTGGATTTTTCTTAACTCGATCATGCAAAGGTTTGCATAATCGATTTAAGTTTGGGTAAAAATCCAAAACATAGTTTAAGCTGCCTAAGAATCTTTGTAGTTGAGTTTTGTCAAGGATTTTATCAAGAAAATTCTTTGTGAAGGATAATGATCGCTCTATGGAGTAAATGGTCCCTTGAGTGATATTATGTCCTAAAAAATGAATTTTTGTTTTAAAAAGACTAATTTTGGATTTCGACACAACCAATCCATTTTTCTTGGTAATATGCAAAAATGTATATAAATGTTTAAAATGTTTTTCAATGGATGAAGAAAAAATCAAAACATCATCAATATATACAATACAAAAGTGAAAACTTGGTTGGAAAATATCATTCATGATTCTTTGAAACTCAAAAGGAGCATTTTTTAGACCAAAAGGCATGACATTCCATTCGTATTGTCCAAATGGAAAGGTGAAAGCAATTTTGTATCTATCTTTAGGATCAATTTGGATTTGCCAGAATCCTGACTTCATGTCAAATTTAGAAAAAATTTGTGCATTATGAAGCCTTTATAAAAGATCTTTTTTATTAGTAATGGGATACCTTATCCACTTAAGTGCTTTGTTTAAGGGTTTATAATTAATAACTAATCTAAGAACTCATCTTTCAATTTCTAAATTTTTATTCATATAAAATGCAGCACAACTCCAAGGAGATCTAGATTTAGTAATTAAACCCTTTTTCAAAAGATCTTCAATTTCTTTCCTGCTATGTTCTTCAAGATCCTTATTCACTTGAATGGGCCTGGCTTTTGTAGGAATTTGTGATTCTCTGAAATCGTTTTCATAAGGGAGATCAACCATGTGTTGTGTCCTATTCCAAAAGGCTGTTGGTAAATCTAAGCAAATCTCTTTTTCAATAATTTTTTGAAAATCACAAATTTTCTGTTTCATGGAATTACCTTGAAACTGCTCTTGAATTCTTTGGAAAACGACATTTTGTTTCAAATCATTGAGAACTTTTTCTTTTGTCTGTACAAGAAGATTAAATTGATTTATATACGAAGAATGAGCTTCTAAAAGATTGAGGCTCCTAGTTTTTGGTTTTACCATAAAAGGAAAACTTAACCTTTGCCATTTACTTTGGAAGAAATATGATCAGAATCAACTCTATAAGGAGTGATTTTGTTTATAAACGACGTGCCTAAGATAACACTATGAGAAATATCTTGTGTAATGAGAAAATGATTTAAAATATGAACACCATTATTAACAATGAAAGCATCAGTTTTGTACTTGATCCTGAAAGGAATATCATTAGATATTCTCAACTCTTCGTCAGTTTTTTGGAGAAAGGTTGTAGGTACTATTCCTTTTTTAATACAATTGAGGTCAGCCTCTATATCAAAGAGTGCAATAGTATATTTGAAAATCATTTTGAAAACAAATTACTTTTTGTTGAGATTGATTTTGCAAACTTAATGTGACTTTGATCAAGCACTTTTGAGAGGTGACTTATTATAGAATACAAACAAAATCAGTTCGAATTTTTTAAAATTTTTGCAACAAATGCATTTGCTCTTCATCAATATTATCTTCAGAGTCTCGATGATTAGTGATGTAACGTCCCATTTTTCTATGTCTGAAATAGGAAGTTGTGACATCCTACTGAATCGAGTCGTTACTTAGAGTCGAGTCGGGCTGATCCAAAACCCGGTTGCTCCTTCATCAATATTATCTTCAGAGTTCGATGATTAGTGACTGTAACGCTCCCCCATTTTTCTATGTGTCTTGAAATAGGAAGTTGTTGACATTCCACTGAATCGAGTCTTACTTAGAGTCGGAGTCGGGCTGATCCCAAAATCCCGAGTTCGAGCCATTTAGGAGTCTAGAGTGGGGTAAATGGCCTGAGATGTAACTGAAATAAGGAAAAGAATGTGCGACTTACTTTGAAGGAAAACAAAAAATTCCTTCAAAGTATAAGGATTAGGACTTACTTGCACCAAAAGTTAAAGCTTAGTATTAAGTTCGTTGTAACATAGTGACACTGAGACCATTTGGTTTAATTTTACACCTAAACTCATTGATGATTTGGAGTCTACCTGAATACTTCCATTTCACTTTCCATTTTATCTTTATTCTCTTCATCTTCTTCATCATTCTCATCTCCTTCATCTACTTCCTTTTACCTTACTTTCCCTTCTTTTCTCAATCAAATTTTATGGGATTTCAGCATTAATTTCAACTTCTATTCTATCCAAGTAATGTAAACCTTCTTAAATTTCATAATTGAATCATTTGGTGTGATATTTTTAGAGTATTCATAAGAAGTCTTATGATATAGGGATAAGGTGAGCTCATAGGTAGAAAGAAGAAAAAGGAAGCTAAAAAGAGGAGCTCAAGCTTTTTGGAGTGAAGGTGTGCTATCTCTTTTAGTTTAATTCATTTCCTTGCATGATAATTTGTGTGGTGTGTTGTTAATGAGAAGATATGTTGCTTAATGTTGAGTAAGAAGACTGGAAATGGTGAAAAATCATGAGATGAAATGAATAAATGAAGTAGATATTGAGTTCATGCTGAAACGGGTTTTGCTGGAAAAATAACCAGTAAATTCACCATGATTTTGACCCTAGTTAATGATGGAATTAGGAAGTGGCATAGAAGAGTTATTTGTTCCTCTATGTGCTAGCTTTCCATGGGTTTTTGAATCACCCAAATCAGAGTTGTAAATTGAGAGATATGACCAAAATAGTACAGACTGCGCAGGCTGGAAAACACGATGCGCAGTAGTACAAACTGCGCAGGCTGGAAAACACGACGCGCTCTCGCGAATTTCATTGCGCGCTCGCGAATCTTGCCTGTAAACTCTCTGACTTTCATTTTGTGCTTCTCGCGCTCGCGAATTTCATTGCGCGCTCATGAATCTCACCTATAAACTCACTGAACCTCATGTGTGCTTCTCGCGCTCGCGACTTTTCATGGCGCGCTCGCGACATGTGTTTTGATGCTCATTTGGACTTCTTTTTCTATGCAATTGTATTGCTCAACTTGATTTATGCCTCCAAATCATTTTAAAACAAAAAAGACAACATGAACACATGTAAAACACGAAATGCAAGCATGCAATAGATCTGTGAAACTAACATGACACAGTTGCCCGCTTGGCGGAGGCATATTCAGCATAACAGGTAAAGCAGTTATGGCTTTATGAAATTATGAAGCAGTTTTAATATGCTTTTGTTTTATAATATTGAACATACCAATAATATAATTGCCTCCATTGAGGGTTAGGTAGAAACCACTTAGATAACGTTAAATGTCGAAACATTAGGATAGTGATCTGCGCCCCATACAGTTTTGGTCACATCCCGGCTACAGGCCGTTGAGTGGATATGATTATATAATGGCCATAGCAGACCCAGTTCATACAGCATTCATCCCAGTTTTCATACAGATTCTTCTTATCACTTTGTTTTCACTTTATAACCTTATGAAGCTTATACAGTTATATGACTACAAATTGCATAAATATACAGTATAAGAGCAGCAAGTATGATAAAATGAAAGTATTCATGATATGTGATGCTTACATATCCATATAGTGAGTACATGTTTATTTCTAACATATGTATGTGGCTGTTATATGTTTCTTTATTCGTTGCGATATTTCACGAGTATTTAACAAAAAGTTTGCAGAATTTCAATACAGCATAAAAGACATCAGGATAAGATCATGAAAGTTATAATGCTATATATGCTTACAGTTTATTTATTTAATTCTTTAAGGAGGCCATACAGTATATTGAGATGTTATTAATCATAACTTATATGATGTGACTAAAAAGTGATAAGTCATTACAGGCATAATGAACAGCAATAAGACAATAAAAATATACTTGTTATGTTGATTCTTACATATCGTTTATTGATTTCATTCATACAACATTAAGATGTAACAGCAGGTTTGGGGTTCATACTGTAAAGGAAGTTTGAAGATTAATTAGAACTAAATTATTTATACATGGTATGAATTTAGAAGTTTTATTCTTTGCTATAAATTTACTGAAATCTATGAATTTTCAATTGCTTTTATGAATTGTGTTATTTTAAGTTAGTTGCCCATCGCACTTTAGATTTAAGTATGTGAATATGAAGCACCACTGAGTTTTTATACTCAAGCGCGTCGATTTTTTATCACGGTAGGTGAAAAATCGTGGTTGCTACTTTGAAGGATACTATCAAAGTAGAAGTGACTATTTTGTAGCAGGTTAGATTGAGGAGTTTATTGATTAAGGAAATATGGCATGATAATTATTACATTTGTTAGAGCTTTATGTGATTGGAAAATAAGTTGACAGCATGTAATTATTTTGCATTTGGAGATAAGAATAATACTTATGAAAATGATTGAATATGAAATATTTTACTATAGTTTGGTATGATTAGTTCATGATGGAAGACTGAGTATATATATAATGAATGCCAATTTAATTGCTGGATATTAAATGCTATTGAGGATTTATTACAGTTATGGACAATTAAAGTGTTTTATTGTGTTATGTGATTAGTTGGGAGATATTGGGTAAGTTGGAGTTTAATGGGAGTGTTTTGTATTTATATTTTAGCATATATTCATATTTAGCATACAGGATGATATCAGCATGACAGGACATAAGTTCAACCAGATTGTAGCGTCTCGGCTCGGTTCCTTCGGGTTAACAGGTGGACCGGGAAGGGATGTTACAAGTGATCAAGGAGTCAAGCACTTGAACATCTTTTTTAAAATTTATGTTTTAACTGTTGAAGCTCTCGCTTAACAAGTCTGATTCCTTTCTTTGTTCCCTAAAGAGTAAGATCAGAACTTTTGTTTTTGTCAAGTGCTTCACAAGACAAAGAAGTTGCATTAAAAGATTGTTGAAGCTTATGCATTCCTTTTGGATTTCTAGGTACGAAACATCAACAATAATATCAAGAAAAAACTTTTGCTCTTTTGAGAGAACATTTATTCTCTTGACGTTTGAAAGTGGTGAAACAATAATTTTTTTTTTAGATTAAGAAGATTTTGAGAAGGAGAAGAGAAATTTGAGAAGCTAGTAAAATATTGAGATATCCAAGAAATTTCCTTAGAAAAATAAGGTTTTGAAGTTTGGAGACTTTGGATAGGAAAATTATGCAAGAAATAATTTTTTAAAGAAGGGGAAAGATCAAGAAAAGTTTTTTGATTCAAACCACATGGAATATTTTTTGGTAAAAATATCTCTGTGCCAAACAGGATCACAAAATTTTTTATTAGCAAACAAATAATTATTTTTGATATGCAAAAAGGTGACTAAGGAGAGGGGGATCTCAAAGTTTTGGGATGAATGACCATTTATGAAACAATATTTTTTAAGATTTGAATGGTTATCCCACCAATTTTTCTTATGATAAGTGTTGCTTGTTTGAAAATCATGATCATATATTTCCTCTTTGCTAATTTCATTAATGATGGAAGAAGCAAGTTTTGTTTCATCTGTGTTTGGAGACTCTCCAGTGTTTTGGGGAGACTGTATTAAAATATCATCGATTAATTTAGAAAAGACAACCACCAAAATGAGCTACCACAATAAGTTAAATACTTGGCAAGCTTCAAGCCCAAAGGTGGAAACCCAAAAGGTGGAAACCCTAAAGCCAAAGATAGTGATGCCCCAAAGCACTATGGTGTTGAGAATACCTAAGGACATTCAGACATTACTCCCACCCGCAAGATATTTTTAATGAAATATCTCAACCACTCTAGTGAATGCTCCATTGTAATCTCCACCGTTACATTTTTATAAGTAAAATCATAGTCGTACATGAGGAGATGGAAATGCCTATAAATACCACCCTCACCTCCATTGTAGACCAACCAAGCAAAAACCAAGTCCAAAAGAAGCAAGTAAGTAATTCTTTTCGTAAGCTTTACATGTGAAAGTTGTCTTATTGTGAAAGTTTGCTTCTTATTAATACAATTTCATTTGGTGTTTTGTGTTAGTATTATTTTGGTTGCCTTTCCCGTTATTATTTTTGGTGTTATAGATTATTAATCAATCTTGGAGTTTATCACTACACTGATAACCAACAAGTAGTATCAGAGCTTGGTTGTGGTAGTAGTTGTTGTAGCCATGATATTTTGTGGTGTTCATTTACAAGTGTAGGGTATCGTTACTCTGCTGGAATTAACTATCAGGGACTGTTGCTGAAGCAAGATTCACAAGCAAGGATTGTGATCATGATTGGTCAGGGAACGTCGTGCATTGGTTAGTTAGGAACACCAGTACCTCATGGCGGATTTTTCTGGAGTTGCTAATAGCATCGAGAAGCTAAATAGCAACAATTGTGGGAATTGGAGTACCCGTATGAGATATTATCTCATATGGAGTTGCTAATAGCATCGAGAAGCTAAATAGCAACAATTGTGGGAATTGGAGTACCCGTATGAGATATTATCTCATAGGTCAAGACTTATGGGATATCGTCGTAGGAGATAATACTACACCACCAGTTGGGGATGCGAAAGCTCTAAAAGAGTGGGAGACAAAATGCGGGAAGGCGACGTATGTGCTGACGGTTGCAGTAGAAGATGAGCAGATGCAACGGATCAAGTCAACTAAAACATCAAAGGAAGCGAGGGACATCCTCATGTCTGCTTTCGCCAAGAAGAACGAAGCAAAACTGTAATGGCTCGAAAACGAGTTGTTCTCAATCTCGCAACAGAACCTCATTGTAAGTCAATACTTTTCTAAAGTAAAATCTTTATGTGAGGAGATTCGAAATTAGATCCAGACAACGAGATCAACGAGACAAGGATGAGGAGGATCATCATCCATAGTCTAAGACCTGAATTTAAGGGTCTTGTGATTGCTACTCATGGTTGGGCTACACAACCAACCTTAGACGAGTTAGAGAATATCTTGTCCAATAAAGAGACTTTGGACTAAAAAATGTCTAAAGTAGCTTTGAAGGATGATGAGAAGAGAAAGCTCTCTTTGCTAAAAAGAGAGGATTTCGAAACGTTGCGAGAGTAAATGGTGGAAAAGAAAGGAGCAATCAACAAGGATGGAGAAAGCAAACGTGGAGACCATCACAGCAAGGGGGAGCAAGGCCAGGACAAACTAAGGCAAAGGAAAGACCGAGCTAGCGAGAAAAGTGATCGGCGAGAAAGTGATCGTTGCTATAAGTGCAACAAAAGAGGACATTTCGCCCGAGAATGTCGAAGCAGACGAGTAGAAGGAAACACAGCATCAACCTAGAATGAGCAACAAAGTGAAGAGGAATGGGATATTCACAATTTTTTATTTAAGAGGAAGAATATTCGCCATAGAAGCCAGTAGAGATGATGATGAAAGGACTCGAGAAGGAGTCGTCATTAATATCTGTAAGTGATAGAGTCAACTATGATGATGATTAGATAGTTGATTCTGGAAGTTCTAATCACATGACAGGAAACAAGGAGAAATTATCATATGTATCCGATTATGACCGAGGTCATGTTTTAGTCACAGCAAATAACACGAGATTGCCAATAGCTCACATTGGAAAGACAACCATTGTTTCTCCCTCCAATAAGGAGAAAATGGAGTTACAGATGGTTTTAGGCAGATGGTTTTTACAATGTGCCAAGGATGAAGAAAAACTTTGCTTCTCTGGTATCACAAGTAGGCAAGTGCATAGGTAAATTATGTGGTGTTCGGTCCTGATTAATGTTCCACCACAGGGTTTATCGTAACACTTAAATAATCGGAGATCCAGTCCAATAGAAGGATGGTGGAGTAGAATCAAATCCTACGTCATTCAGCACAAGAAGCGCTTATGTTTGACAAAACAAGGAGATGGAGACAACTGACTTGTGGGCCTTGTGGCACGCTCGTCTGGGACATGTTAGTTATCACAAGCTTAAGGTGATGATGAAGAAGTCCATGCTTAAAGGTCTTCCTCAGTTGGAATGCCGACAAGACACTATATGTGCTAGATGCCAATATGGAAAAGCTCACCAACTTCCTTTTGAAGAGTTAAAACATAGAGCTAAGGTGCCATTGGAGTTAATACATTCAGATGTTCTTGGACGGATCAAGCAACCTACAAATAGTAATATGAGGTATATGATTACTTTCATTGATGACTACTCGAGATATGTTTGGGTTGATTTCATAGTAGAGAAGTCGAAAGTTTTTGAAAAATTCAAAGCTTTCAAAAAGAAAGTTAAAAAAGAAGTCCAAAATAAAATTAGATGCCTTCAAACCGACAATGGTAGAGAGTGCACATCTGACGAATTCACTAAATATTGCCAAGAGCAAGGCATTCAAAGGCAATTCACATGTCCAAGAACATCGTAGCAGAATGGAGTTGCTGAGAGAAAGAATCGACACTTGATGGAGATTTGCAGGAGTTTGCTCCATGTGAGAGAAAGAATCGACACTTGATGGAGATTTGCAGGAGTTTGCTCCATGTGAAGATTGTGCTAGCTAGATTTTGGGCAGAGTGCATGAAGACAGTTGTTTACATCACCAACAAACTACCTCAAGCAAGACTAGAGTTTACATCCCCATTCCAGAAACTATGGAACACTAAACCAACTATAAGTCATTTTCGCGTTTTTGGATGCATATGATACGTCTTCGTTCCGGATGAACTTCAAAGCAAGTTTGACAAAAAGGCACTTCGCTGCATATTCGTTGGTTATGATGAGCAAAGACAAGGCTGGAGATGTTGTGATCCTATAACTAACAAGTGTTATATTTCACGAAACGTGGTCTTTAATGAGGCATCATCTTGGTGGTCATCTCAAGCAACCTTGCTACTAGACTCAAAAGATATTCAAGAAAAAGTTGAAAAGAAGATAGGAGAGGGAGAGTTCATCCCAAAGAAAGGTCAAGCAGAGCCATCTAGAGTTCAAGAGAAATCGAAGAGCCCATTTGAGTTTCAAGAGATCGAAGAGGCTCCATGGAAGATAGGTGCATCGAACAATGGCAAAGCCAAGGTCAAGAAGAATAAAGATCCAGATTATCCTCTACTTCTACGATCGAGTCGAGAAAAGAAAAGGCAACTAATCCAAAAATATGAAAATGCTGCTATAGCAGAGAATAAAGGAGCCAACAACTTATGAAGAAGCATCAAAAGAAGATGGAGTGGAACTACTGCGATGGAAGAAGACATATGCTGCCGCTTTGGAGCTAAACATGAATGCCAAAACCAAGAGATGTGAAACCCATCTCCTGCAAATGGGTCTGCAAAATCAAAACTCGCCCGGATGGATCAATTGAGTGATACAAAGCAAGACTGGTTGCTCGTCGATTTTCTCAGCAGTATGGCTTAGACTATGATGAGACATTTAGTCCATTTGCCAAGATCACTACTGTGCGTGTATTACTAGCTTTAGTAGCTACTAAGTCATGGCCTTTGTGGCAGATGGATGTGAAGAACGCATTCTTACATAGTGAAGTTGATTGTGAAATCTACATGGAGCAACCACCAGGGTTCAGAAGTCGTGAGAATCCTAACTATGTGTGCAAGCTAAGGAAAGCTCTCTATGGTCCTTATGTGTGAAAGCTAAGGAAAGTTCTCTATGGTCTAACAAGCCACCGAGGCTTGGTATGGCAAGATTTGCAGAATTCCTTGTCTAAGGATTGCAGAATTCCTTGTCAAGAATGGATATGTTATGGCACTAGCAGACTCTAGTTTATTTATGAAAGATCGGGAAGGAAGACTAGCTATAGTGCTAGTATACATTGATGATTTAATAGTCACTGGCGACACGAAGAGATTCAACTCATCCGAGAGAATTTGGCTACTCATTTCAAGATGAAAGAGCTAGAAAAGCCTAGGCATTTCCTTAGATTGGAGATAGAAGAAGCCAAGGAAGGTTTCTACCTCGGACAATAGAAGTATGCAAGAGATCTGCTAAAGAGGTTTGGAATGATGGAATGCAAGCTGATATCTACTCTAATAGATGCTAATGTCAAGCTGTGTGCTCATGAGGGGAATGATCTCGAAGATGCTACTATGTATAGACAACTAGTGGGAAGCCTAATCTATCTCACTATAACACGACTGGACATTTCCTTTACAGTTGGAGTAATCAGCCGATTTATGCAGAAGCCTAAGAAACCTCACTTGGAAGCAGTTTGAAGAATATTGAGATATGTCAAAAGTACAATCGATTATGGGATCTTATACTACAATCGATTATGGGATCTTATACAAGAGAGGTAAAATTATCAAGTTGGAAGGATATTGCGATGCTGATTATGCAGGAGATCAAGAAACTCGGCGCTCGACAACAGGCTATGCATTTAGTCTTGGTTCAGGAGTAATCTCCTGGTGCAGCAAGAGACAACCTATAGTGTCACTTTCCACAACAGAAGCTGAGTATCGGCCAGCAGCAACATCAGCTCAGGAAAGTGTTTGGTTGTCACAGCTTATGGACGTTCTGCATCAACCCATCGACTATCCGATTCCGTTGAATTATGATAGTCATTCGGCTATACAAATGGCTGAGAATCCAGTATTTCATGCGAGAACAAAACACGTGGAGGTTCACTATCATTTTATCAGAGAGAAGGTTCTACAAGGAGCAAGGAGAGATTAAAATAAAATATATCAAGACGGAGGATCAATATCAAGAACGGAGATCAACAGCGCGCGATTTTCTTTTAAAAGAGTTTAAACGCAATAAATAATGAAGATTTTCACCAACAATTGGGAATGATGAAAGAAGAGAAATTAATCGTTGAGGGAGAGTAATTTTAAATATGCACCGATTAATTTAGAAAAGAACGAACCACGAAAAATGGTTACTCCATAGTTAAATACTTGGGCAGTTTCAAGGCCAAAAGGTGAAACCTTAAGCCCAAAAGATGGATGCCCCATCAAAGCCCAATGGTGTGTAAATTACCTAAGAACATTTCCTAGAATACTCCCACCCCCAAGCCCACATGGTGTGTAAATACCTAAGACATTCTAGAATACTCCCACCCACAAGATATTTTAATGAAATATCTCACCTACTCTAGAATGTTCCATGTAATCTCTACCGTACATTTTTATAAGTAAATCATAGCTGTACATTGAGGAGGTGGAAATGCCTATAAGTACCACCACTCACCTCATTTGTAACTAACCAAGCAAAAACCAAGTTCAAAAAAAGCAAGTAAGTAATTCTTTCCTTAAGCTTTGTGAAAGTTTGTTTCTTATTAATACAATTTTATTTAGTATTTTGTGTTAGTATTATTTCGGTTGCCTTTTCCCGTTATTATTTTTGGTGTTATAGATTATTAATCAATCATGGAGTTTATCACTGTACTGATAACCAACAGACTGCTCTTCTTCTTCTGTGGTTTGTTCAAAATTTTCATTTTGAAAATTGCTTTGCTTTGTTTTGAAAGGATATTTAAAATTATTTTGGAAAGTAAATTCTTCAAACCATTTAAAAAATAGAATATTTATACGCTTTTAACACATATATTCATAATATTTCTTGAATTTGATGCCTTTGTTCAAGGAAATTTTTTGAAAAACCAAAGTCTTTTTTCTTTGTTATGAGAGTTATAAAATTCATTGTGCAAAGATGTTTTATCTATTTCATAATCTTCAATAATAATCTCTTCACTATTCACTATTTTCTTTCCATTCCTACTAGACATAGAGGAGTCAGAAGAGACAGAGAGATTTCTATTAAGGATACTCATGATTTTTTAACAATACTTGTCTCGAATGCTACTCCGGTAATAGCAAACTGACCAACGATTTTACTGCCTCTCTAGGACTTATGATCGAGACCACTCACCATCGTCGGAACCCTCACATCAGAGCCAAATAGAACTAAAAAGAACAAGAGTAAGGCCAATTAACAATCATCTATCAGAGTCTGGAGAGATAGAGTGATTGTTTATTGGGCTCTGATACCAAGAAGGAGGAAGGATCGAAAAGGATAGAGAATAGAACAAACAATTATATATTAGAACAAAACAATTATATATATATATAATATATATAATATATATATAATATAATATATATTGTATATGTATGTATGATATATGTATATGTATGTATGTATATTCATATGTACGTATGTATGTATGTATGTATATACGAAATAGCAAATATCTATGGCTTATCACCTTCTCTTTCTAATGCTTACAAGAGCCTTATTTCTTCATGTACACTTAATTATATCCATGGTTGAATTCCAACACTTGCTTGCTAATTAAATCGAGTAATTTCTTTATAATATCAAAGTTAGCAAAAAAGTGGTGGGTAATCTTGATAGAACCGAGGATTTTTCTATCATTAGCAATGTTGTGATTAACTGTTGCATCTAATAACACTGCTATGGGAGACGGGTATGTTCTTATTCAACTTGTTATGCAATATAGACCACTCTAGCTAATCATGATGAACTGTGGAAAAAAAAAAGTTAATGAATAAAATTAATAATAAAGAAGAGAGAACAAAAACAAATACTCAAGCGTAATAACAAATTAGAGAAGAGAGGAAGGAGAAGAGAAAGAACTTGCAAAATAAGAAAGAAGAAGACTATTTGCAGGTTAAGAGACGAGAGAGAGAGAGACAAGTTACTTGTAAAGAAAGAAGAAGAAGACTTACTTGCAGGTCGAGAGAGAGAGAGAACGAAAGAAATTACTTTGAATGTGATCTCTTTTTTCATTAAGAGAAATATGAGAGAGAAGAAACAATGGTTTATTGGTAATGATATGTTAAGAGAAATCATATCAAATCGACGTATCTTAGAGAGATATGTTTTGAAAAATAATATTTATTTTTGCAGTAGTTCAGGTCTAATGACCAGGCTCCCTTCCCTAGAACTAGCACTAGATATTATTTTTTACTTATGAAAACTATTTTTTAATTGGTCTTTATTTTATTTTTAGTTGGTTTTTATAAATTACCAATTTAGCACTTTGAAAATTATTTTTATTATAGTCTCAACACTTTTACTATGGTGAAGAAGTAAGTAAATTTTATGTCCATATATATATGTTTGTATGTATGTATGCAGTGACGGAGTTAGAATTTTTTTATAAAGGGGAGAAAATATATTTGTTATTTTATGATGAATAAAAAATAAACTTGATTAAAAAAGTGTTTAAAATTAGTGTAATTACATAAACAAACATATTACAGGTTGTTAAAATTTTTTAATGAAAATAGTATAAATGACAAATAATTGAGATTTTTTAGTATACATAGTGACTTTCAATAAGAAAAAATAATTTCCTAAAATTTACATATTAGAAATTACAATGAAAATAACTATCAATATTTAAAATTTTAAATATGTTATTGTAATTTTAAAATTAACTATCAATATTTTAAAAATTTTAATATGTTATTGTAATTTTAACATTCAATCAATTCAATTTCATATTATTTTCTAAAAAATATTAAAATAGAATTATGAATTATAATATAAATTATTTCTTTTGGATAATTAAACATAATGTGATTATTTCAATGAATTTAAGAATTCTAAAATTTTTATTGAAGTGTTAAGGTTTTAATTAATAACGCAATAATAAAGAATTAAAATATAAATTTAAATAATACTATTGTATATTTTTTTAATATTAACGGTGAATTTATATATTCCATAGATATAAATTTATAATACTATTGTATATTTTAATATTAACGTGAAATTTATATATTCATAGAATGAAATTAAATTCAAAACTAAAATTAAAAAATGTAAAATTAAATAACCTTAAATTTAAAATAATGATACATGTTATTCAAAGGCAATCAAAAATAATTTATGAAAATTGTGAGATCCTGTGTGCTTATTTATGTTTATATATTTAAACTAAATCCATATATAAACTAATTAAGATAATTAAACTAAAAAAATAAAAAACTACTAATTAAAATAATTAAACTAAAAAAATAAAAAACCATATCTACCGTGGGTTGATATCAAGATCCACGACAAAAATGGCAAAGTCTTACCACCACACTAACAAATCCATTACGCTAAATTAGGTACGTTATAAAACTTTTACTCAGCAGGGTCAGTCACCCCCCTAGATCCCCCTGGCTCCATCATTGTATGTATATATGTATATATGAAATAGCAATTATCTATAGTTTATCGACCCCTCTTTCTAATGGATATAAGAGCCTTATTTCTTCATGGACTCTTAATTATTACTATGATTGGATTCTAACACTTGTTTGCTAATGAAACTGAGTCATTTCTTAATAATATCAAAAGTTAGCAAAAAGGTGCTGAAGATTTTTTTTCTATTAGTGATGTTGTGATTAATTATTGCACCTAAACACTACCGTGGGAGACCGATACTTTCTTATTCAAGTTGTTGCTGGAGTTCATTACGAATATGTTTCTATGCTCGATTTCAAGTTATATGTAATGATGATTGAGGACAGTATCAACCAAACTATTATCACTAGCAATTGGAGCAATGTTGATGGGTGGGGTTCATCAGATTTTGCAATATTTGGTAACCTTATTTTTTTTTCGGCGATTTTATCTTTATAGTTGTTTTTAATTTTATTTTCTATTTATATATCATATTTATCTGCAAGGTTTAAACTCCTTAATTCACTTTAACAAATATAAATGTCCTAAACATATATATAGGTATGTATGTATGTATGTACGAAATAGCAAATATCTATAGTTTATTACCTATTTCTAATGGCTATAGCAACCTTATTTCTTCACTTACTCTTAATTATATCCATAGTTGTATTTCAACACTTGTTTTCTATTGAAACCGAGTTATTTCTTGATCATATTAAAGTTAGCAAAAATGTGGTGGTTAATCCTAATAACAGTGAGGATTTTTCTACTATTAAATATGTTGTGATTAACTATTGCATCTAATAACAGTGCTATAGGAAACATGTACTTTCTTATTCAAGTTGTTGCTGGAGTTCATCACGATTATGTTTCTATACTCAACTACAAATCATAACGATTTGTAAAAGTATCAACAAAACTATCATTGCTGGCAATTGGAGCAATACTGATGGATGGAGTTTATCTGGTTCTACAAGATTTGCTAATTCTTATTCTTCTTTTTTTTAGTTTTTGGCGAATTTATCTTTTATATATATATATTTATATATATATATATTCTATGTATATGTGTATGAAATAGCTAGTATTTATGGTTTATCAGCCCCTCATTCAAATGGCTATAAGAGTCTTATTTCTTCATGTACTATTATCTATATCCATGGTTGGATTCTAACACTTACTTGCTAATGAAACTGAGTCATTTTTTGATAATATCAAAGTTAGTAAAAAGGTGTCAAAGATTTCTCTACTATTATTGATGTTGTGATTAATTGTTGCACCTAAAAACACTGTTGTGGGAGATGGGTACTTTCTTATTCAAGTTGTTGCCAGAGTTTATTACGAATATGTTTCTATACTCGATTACAAGTCATAAGTAATGATGATTGGGGACAGTATCAATTAGAGCAATTTTGATGGGTGGGGTTTAATACGTTCTGCAATATTTAATAACCTTACTTTTTTGTTTTTTTTTTTTTTTTTTTTTTTTATACGTTCTTGCAATATTTAATAACGAGGTGTTTTGTTTTTTTTTTTTTTTTTTTTTTGCAATTCTGTGCCTTAATAATTTGTTTTCCCATTTTTTCATTTTTCAATTTACCAATTATCTTTATATTGATGCACTTAAAGCTAATTAAATTATGATAGGAAAATTAAATTAATCAAATTACATAGCTATTTTTAATTAATTGCAATAAGGATTAATTAGATTAATTAGCACCTTAAATTTATAATAATTGCATGGAATCACTTAAGGTTAGAATTAGTCCTAATTAGCATAGAATTTAATTAATTGGCTTAATTAAATTCTTAATTAGCTTAAGAATTAATTAGTCAATTAGCATAGAATTAATTAATTGGACTTAATTAAATTCTTAATTAGCTTAGAATTAATTAGATGCATGATTAGGGTTAAGTTAAAGCATAATTAGTCTAGGACTTAATTAACTACATGATTATCTTGGATTAATTAAATTGCATGTCCCCTTAGATTAGGATTAACGAATGACTTTCTTAACTTAGGAAATAAATAGTGGCATTATTAATTAGGTCTTTTTGAATTCAGTTAAATTAAATTCATGTTTAGCTTAGTTTAAATAAATGCTTAAATTAGTCTTTCAATCACACACTTTAGGTTAGAGACTTTGAATTATTTTCTTGAAATTAAACATAATTTATTTACACTTAGCAAAATAAACTAGGAATCACACATGTGCCCTAACACTTTGTTGAGTGTGACTCTAAGCAAATTGCCTTCAATGTGAGACTCTAAGCTTTTGAATGACATGAATATAACTTAAATGAATGGATAGGATTGCTTCTTTCCTTTGCTTCGTTATGTGCACTGCTTTATCACTTTCTTCTTTGAAACTTTTGGCAACAAAAGCCGAATGAACCATTTTCACACTAAATAGGTGACTAAAGCCTTTTTTTCAAAACATTTGACGACTAAAGCCACTTTTTCACATTCATGGCGACTAAAAGCTAAATGAATCCTTTTCAATCAAATTGGCGACTAAAGCTACTTTATCAAATCAAATTGGCGACTAAATCCACCTTTTCTCAAACTTGGCGACTAAAGCCACTTTTTCAAATCAACTAGCGACTAAAGTCTCTTTTTCAAAACCTTTGACGACTAAAGCCACTTTTTCATATTCATGGCGACTAAAGCCAAAATACTTCCACTTTTTAATCACTTGGCGATTAAAGCCACATTTTCTTAAACTTGGTGACTAAAGCCACTTTTTCAATCAAATGACACTTTTCTAATCAAATAGCAACTAAAGCCAACTTTCAATCAAAACACACACACAAAACACACTTTTCCTAATTAAAATCCTCATTTCATAATGGGAAGAACTAATTGGTTCTGATTCCTATTCAATGGGATAAGCAAGCAAACTCGACTTGCGAACCAAAATCCACAAAATCTTTTTTTCCCCTTTCCCTTTCATGCTTCATTCGGATTTATTTATCTCTTTTGACTAGAATACGTACGATTGTCCTAGAATCTACGTAAGGGGCTAGAGGCAATACTCCTATCAATGCTTTGCTTTCTCTTTATTTACTTTTGTAAATGTTCGCTCTATTTTAAACATGGGGAAAGGTGTGGTCATCCTAGAATCCCCTTAAAGGGCCAGAGATGACATTCCCTTTTAATTAGCTTTATTCATTTAGATGTTGCTTTTTGATCTTTCTATTGGGAGATGTATGGTCATTCTAGAATCCTCTAAATGGGCTAGAAATGACACTCCCTTTTTATTCTTTCACTAATTTATTTATCGGTTTGTTTACTGGTTGCTTTAAATCGTTTTCTTATTATTGCCATGTATTTATCCATCTTTAAATTATTTTCCACTCAACGAAGCATTAACATCTAGGTCAACTTGTCGATTGTTTTAAAAACTGAAAATCTGGTCCCTGAATTCTCCTCGGTTTCGATGCTTAGTGCATTTCATCCATTTGGACCAATGTTCGGAGTCAAACTTAGGTTTTTCCTCAAAATAAAAAATATAAGTGGCGACTCCTTTTCAAAGAAAGCAATCAGATTAAATAGGCTTTCACACCGTAAGCCCAACTCAATATAAGCGTTCCGATTCTTTTTTAGCGGATTGGACTAGGCGCTCGAGTCGGGGTCTCACAGCCGTTAATTAAATTTGAACATTCTAAAATAACCTTAGTAATGACCAATTAGAAAATTATATTTTATTAGTTGATTGGATATAATTTATAAATATTCTAAAATAAATATATATAAATAATTAAGAATTTCAAAATTTTAAGTGTTATCCTTTGTAAATTTATTCTTTATGAAAATTATATGTTAACGAGAGATTTAAAATTTTTTATATTTTATTTTTCAAATATTTAATTTTATTTTGAGTATAATTTAAAATATTTTTGAAGTATAATTTAAAATATCTTTATTTAGAAGGGGATAAAAAAAGTATATTCCTTTTATTAATATTCTTTTTTCTTTATGTGTAATGAATTTTGACTGGAAATATAATTTTTTTTCAAAAATAAATTTTAAATAGAATATTATGTATATTTATTAGGAGGAGATAATATATATATATATTTATATTATAATATAATATATCTAGTATATATATATATATATATATAATATTCTTTAATTTCTGTATGGTTGTAGGGAAATTTTGAAGAGTCCTATTTGGGAAGAGAAAGAATTTTCTTTTGTTTATTTTTTTTTAATTAATTAATCACTTATTTATTTATTTTAAATTTGCAAACTTAGAAACAATGAAAAAAATAAAAATATTTAAATAAAATTTATTAACTGACTAATATTGGGTAATAAATATGATTTGGCTTTGTGAATTTTTATTATTCACTTGCTTTAATTTTTTTTTTTTTTTTAATTTTTTTTTTTTTTTTGTTCATCAACATTAAATTTCATTAAATTATGACATCTTCAGTTGAAGAAGTGGTTGATTTTTGAAATTCAAATTGGTAATTTATTTAATATAATTTATTTCTTATTATATGTTGAGTTTTGAAAAGAGTTTTATTCTTATTAATTATCTTTTATTTTCTTCTTTATTATTGAATTAATATGTAACAACTATCACTTTAATTAATATCCTAATTTTCTTTAATTTTCTTGATATTTTTTCTCTTATATCCTAAATTTATTTGACTTGAAAAAAAATAGTATTTATAAAACTGAAAAAAAAAACTATATATTTCTCTTTTGGGTCACTTTTTTGGTTTCAAGAATTTGTGTGTATATTCATATATTCCTTTCTCTAATGTCCTAGGTTAAACTTTATTTTGAGATCACTTTATTATATAAAAATAGAATTAAGTATATAAGAAATAGTATTACAAGTATCTTGTACGACAAAGTTTAATACAAAGTAACAAATTATATTTATTTTAATCTAAATAAAAACTTATGCTTTAATATTATATATAAAAAAAGTAAAAAAGTAAAAAAAATGAGAACAAGCATAGTCAACATGCAACGCACTTCATAAAAAAGGTTAGTATAATTAAAAACAGTAATAACCTTAAATATTTTTGTAGTTTCTAAATTAATTACTTAAGTGAACAAAGCTTTCTAAACCAATTAAAGATAACTATTATGATGAATGTTACTACTTATTTTTTTATATATGAAATTATGGTGAAATATGAGTGTATTTATTTATATGAAATTTATTGTTTATATTTTATTAAGAAAACAACAAAAGCTATTGTAGTGTAAATAATAAATATAGTTGGTTGGTGTTTATTATTTATTTTTGTTAAATTATTATGTTAAGGGTATTTTATGAAATAATGACAAATGACTTTTTATTTGAAAATTTATTCCAAACATAATTTTATGAAATTTATTCAAACATAATTTTGGATAGAAGTCAATTGAATTATAGTATTTTAACTATAGTCTAGACCAAATACTAAATTATTATGTTAAGGGTATTTTATGAAATAATGACAAATGACTTTTTATTTGAAAATTTATTCCAAACATAATTTTATAGAAGTCAATTGAATTATATATTTTAAACTATAGTCTACCAAATATGAGAAATTTATTTATAAATAAATTCTATATTTATAATTCATTTGTTCCAAATACAGTGTTAATAGTAAAATTTGAAATCATCTAAGAAAAAATACAAGAGATAAAATATAATAAGTGTTGACTTAGATTTTTGTTTTTTAAATATTATATCAAACATTTTTTTATTGGAAGTTATCGAATATTGTTGAAAATAGAATTTTGTCAAAAAGCTTCCTGCCCAAGCTTTTCCAAGTTGCCTAATTATATAATCTAGTCAACAGCTTGCTATCCAAGCTTGTCGTTAGACATGTATTGTGCGACCCCTATCAGTAAGAGCGCGTCAGTTTCACGTGGTGAGGATCACACCTCACAGTCACAACAAGCGTCTTTATTCTTCACCCCCGTGAGTCATTGATCCCTAGCAGTAGCTGAGATCCCATCTCACATTGTACGCGAATTTAACCTATGAAATTATTTAAAATGATTAAAAAAAATTGTATTTAATATTTTAAGTTAATTTAATTTTTAATTTTTATTGTATTTATAATGAAAATCATTATATAAATATTTATTAGAGTTATAGTTGAGATCGAGTTGATTAATTTTTAAAAAATTAATTAATTGTAAAATATAAAAAAATTATATATAAAGTATATTGTATGGTTTTGAGTTTATAAATATGTATTAATTTGAATATTTAAAAATTAATCTCTAGTATGGGGTTATCATTTATAAAATTTATGCATTTTTCAATATATCTTAATTTTTTCTTTAGTTGATAGAATTTAAATTTACAAATTAAACATAAAAATTTTCCAAAAGAAAAATTAACATAATAAATAATTTTATATTTCATATATAACACAATTATTTATCTTATTATCTAGCCAATAAAATTTATATTTAAATAAAAAAAAATCATTATAATCAATTAAATTAAGTTACCATTTTTCACTATACAATGTTTCATCTCCTTTTTATATATATTCTAGATAAAAATAATGTTAGAAGTTAGAACCAGAGTTTGTCTCGTGTGAACAGAACAATCAAATGAAACGAAAGCCACCAAGTCAGCTATAAATAGAACTCAAATCTCGTTCCTGCATCCTCGACCGCTTTAACATCTTTCTTCCTCAGGTCTCAAAAACAGAGACACACTCTATTTCACAAATTCCACCTCAATATTTTTATTCACTTTCTAATCCAACTTCGTTGTTGTCAGTTATGTTTTCTCAAACAAGCTTACCTCAATCGATGTCCACATTATTCTCCGCCTACGCTTCCGTCGCAGCCTCCGCCATGCTACTTCGTTCCATGGCCAATGAATTTATCCCTTACGAGCTGCGTTCTTATATCTTCTCAGCTATTCATTGTCTCTTCACTCCTCTTTCACCAAATCTTACTCTAATCATTGACGAGTATGCCGGTATAACTCGTAATCAAGTCTTCGAATCCGCGGAAATCTACCTGCGTACCAAAATTAACCCCTCAACTGACCGGCTAAGAGTAAGCAAAACCCCTAGACAGAAGAATTTCTGTCTTTCAATTGACAAAGGCGAAGAAGTTGACGATTTTTATGAAAATATGAAGCTGAAATGGAGGTATGTATGTACTGAGCCACAAAATAAGAACAATTACAATTCTGGTGAAAAACGGTGTTTTGAGTTGTCGTTTAATAAGAAGTTTAAGGAAAGAGTATTGAGTTGTTATTTGCCTTTTGTTATGGGTAAAGCTAAGTTAATTAAAGAGGAAGAGAGAGTTATTAGGCTTTATAATCGTGAATGTCCAATGAGTGATGATGATGGAAATGGCGGGGGAATGTGGGGTTCTATTAATCTTGAACATCCAGCTACTTTTGATACTATAGCTATGGATCCAGAGTTAAAGAAGATGATAATTGATGATTTGGAAATGTTCTTGAGAAGAAAAGAGTTCTATAAGAAAGTTGGTAAAGCTTGGAAACGTGGGTATTTATTATATGGGCCTCCTGGAACTGGAAAATCAAGTTTAATTGGTGCTATGGCTAATTACCTCAAGTTTGATGTCTATGATTTGGAGCTTACTAGTATTTATTCTAATTCTGATCTGAGAAGGGTTTTGTTGTCCACTACAAATCGGTCTATTTTGGTTATTGAAGACATTGATTGCAGTGTAGAAATGAGAGATAGGCAGCAGGAACAGCAGCAACATAATGGCATGGACTTTGAATCTCCGGGTTCAAGCTCAAGGGTTAGTACTAGTTTTTTCTTAGAACATAAAGTTGACTTATAAATGGTGGAATTTTGTTTTGAAATTGCCTAGAATTGAACTCATGAGGTGACATGAGATTCTAATTTCTAAATGAATTCCACAAAATTCGTAAAATTCTTTAATATAAAAGATCATTTTCTTGGAAAATCTAAACACAAATTGAATTTTTTTTTTCTTTTTTTGCTTTTGCAGTTGACACTTTCTGGTATATTGAACTTTATTGATGGATTATGGTCGAGCTGTGGTGATGAAAGAATTATTGTTTTCACTACCAATCATAAGGAGCGTCTTGACCCTGCTCTACTACGACCTGGTAGAATGGATGTGCACATTAACATGTCTTATTGTAGCAGTAAAGGATTCAGTCTTTTAGCCTCTAATTATCTTGGCATTCACAGTAAGCATCATCTTCTCTATGGAGAAATTGAAGGTTTAATTGACAATACCAATGTCACCCCAGCAGAGGTGGCAGAGGAACTAATGAAGAGTGAGGATGTTGATGTTGCTCTTAATGGACTTGTTAATTTCCTTAAAAGGAAGAACATTGAAGTCAGTGAAGCTAAGGATGAAAAACAAGTGGAAAAGTTGAGGAAGAAGAAACCAAGACGCTAAAATTAGATAGCAGCGAAAAAATTATATCTGCTGATGAGGTTCTTTGAGCTACAAGATCTAATAGAAGAAGATATAGTAAGCCATTCATTGTATTACGATTGGCATTACTGTACATATAGCTTCTTATCAATAGCTTCATAAAATTTCTTCTCTTTATGGTTCCCTATTTTGATAGCTTTTTGTGACAGTGTTAATGGCAATTGGCAACTGAATTCCTGGAATTTCCTGTATAAACTATGTAACAATTATATTATTATGTTAATAATATGATGAAATAATGTTTGAGTTTCTCTAATCAACTACCATTCTGTCTTCATTTCATTACATTCTAATCCAAGAGACATACAAGATTTTCAATCACATCTTTCAAAAATGAATTCCGTTTGAGAAAAAAATAGGTACCCAAAATACATATGATATATAAGTCAACTTTCTGTTGATGGGAATTTCTGATTATATTACTGTAAGACCCTTTATATTGAATAGTTTGTGAAACACTAACGAGGACATTTTAGTAAATCCAGGTGTGAAACATATATCTGTAGAGAAGCTCTTTCAAGTTGCTTATACAGGCATTCTTCTGCAAATTCTTGGTCAAAACATCGAGGAGGCTGCAGGCATCAATTTCTAACTGTTGGTATTTTTTTTTTCTTAAATCTTTAAACTTTTGATTCTTACTTCTTTCTAAATTTTTCTGCAAATTCTTGGTCAAAACATCGAGGAGGCTGCAGGCATCAATTTCTAACTGTTGGTATTTTTTTTTTCTTAAATCTTTAAACTTTTGATTCTTACTTCTTTCTAAATTTGATATTATGCTCTTACTTCTGTTGGTATCCATTTTTTAATTTCTCCATTAGAAATCAGCTTTCATATCTTGTTTCTAGTCTCTGTTTATTAGGCTTTTCTTCTTGTTGATTGTGGGTTGCATTATGCGTTTTACCATAACAAAAACTGCTTTCTGTTTTAAAATGGAGTCAAACTATGCACGCTATCAGCAAGCGAGTGCTAAGATGCGAACCTTATCAATAAGAAACAAATCATAAAAAGATGCATGAAAAAAAGCCGTAAATTCTTTGGTTTTCGAAAAAACCAAAAAACGAGCAGAAGAAAAACATTCTGATTGGTATGCCTTTCAAGACATTCAATACAGCAAATGATGCATGATACGGTAACAAGAGCAACCAAAAAGTCTCTGTTGACTAATTTCATCAAAATCAAGCAGTTGGCATGATTTCATTCTACCAGAAAGGCCCAAAATAACCGGAATTGCACCAAAATGCAAGCATGTATAACCCACCCATTGCTGGAAGTTTCATATAAGGAAGAATTCCACCAGTCAAAATTCATCCCCTGGACAAGTCTATTCGAGTTTATTATTGAAATATAAGTCAGAGGTTATTATTGAAAATATAAGTCAGAGGGCTATGCAGAATTATGAAGGACTAATACTTCACAAGTTGAAATAAAGAATGTCAAAGAGTTGAAGTACTTAGCCCCACTTTCAAAATCAAACCACTAAATGATGATGAAAATAGGTCAATGCTTCACTGTAACTTTGTAAAATAGCAAACTAGCTTATGAAGAGTAGCCATTTATTTACCCCCGGATTTTCACTTTAAGAGTCCAGTTAAATCTTTCCCTCTGGCATGGAATAGATTTGGCAAGCGCAATTGCACATCATGTTCTCAAACGTAGTCAAGGGGTGATGGAAGGTGGAAGATTTAATCAGGCTCAATTAGCAACATTAAGGCTGCCTTGCCACCTAAAATTATAGCATTATATCCTATAGAAAAATTACAAAGAGTGAATAAGAAAGATTTTTTATTAAGAGAAATATTAGCGTCCCATGCACAACACAATTAAACATCTCTGCTCCATGCGACTCAACAACCTCAACAACAAAATTTCATTGGCAACATATATCTTAAAACCCAAACCCTCCACAAGTTCATTTGTGAATAAGAGGCTTACATTTACGGTTACAAAGATGACACCAAACAATAATTTCATAACTTAGACATATATGATGAAATCATCCAGAGACCAGTCCAAAGCCTAGGACAGCAGCCACTACTACAATGATGTGTATTTTTCTGGTCAAAGATGTTTATTTAAAATCCATGTTTCCAGTGTATTAAGCATCTGCAAGCCATTCCTAACTTACTAGTTTCTACCCCCGCTTGAAGCTATGGAATGCAAAAGGTATGGCCTGCACAAATGTCCAATGTGTGAAAGAAAGTTGGATAAACAAGATTCTACATATGTATACTCTAACCAAGCAATGGCAAGAGCTTTCTCACATAAAGCTCTTTGAAACTTCTATTTTCCATTTCCCATGCATAATAAATTTAAAAAGTCTTTAAAGTCTTTTCGGCTAAGTAACTATCAAGAATGAGAACTTTGATACCTCCTTCACAATATCATCCACTGTAACTGGTGTACGGATTTCTATAGCTTCATCTTTTGTTGCACGAGCACGGAATTTCTCAGCATTGATCCCTGCCCTGATCGTCTGTAAGGCACCATATAATCAAGAAGTGTTGCAAAGACCCAATAGACTAACTAGAAAGAGAGCATTTACAACAATGGAATTCAACCAATGAGAAAGAATCAAGATCATAATAGATAAGGCTACAAACCAGTTGGGAATTAGTCAGGCGTCTTGCTGCTGTCTCGTATTCTTTCATCTTATCCTCCACGGTCTCTATAATGACTTTAATTTCTTCTTCTTCCTCGGGTTGATAAATCTGATGCAATAACCAGGTCAAGAGCACATATAAAAAGAGTTGCCATCAAGTATTGAAAGAATTGGTATATTTTTTTCAAATGAAACTAAACTGCATTGAAAGATAAATGGTGGATCTAAAAGTTCTGTATCAGCAAAAGTGAAACATTTGTATTTCTTTCTGTTTAAACAAAATCAAGAGTTGAGAAACCTTGCGCTGCTCTCTTATGAGGTAAACAAATTTGTCAATATTAGGGACAGCAAGCAATTTGGGCATGAGATGGTTCCGAAAATACCCAGGAGCGACTTTCACTGTCTCACCAGCTTTTCCAAGCTTCTCTATGTTCTGCAAGTGTTTGAAATGAATATCAGCAGTTGATTCCACTATTACATAAATTTTTGAACTGCGTTAAGATTATAGCTGTGTGATTTTTAACAGAGAGGATGCATGCAAAAGTATGTTACTACTTATCTGATAAAAAGCATATGTTTCAAGTTGTCAGCAAAAGTTTTCTTACTACAAATACCATAAATAGTATATCTAGGCAAGATCCTTCCATCAAATGGAGCATTATACTTTCACTATCAATATTACACCTAATAAATAATTAAATTATAGACTGCAAAAGCAGTAAAAAGGAAAAATTTATGGAAAAAATTTATCGAATCTCTCCTCTGTTCCTCTTTATTCTCTAAAAAAATGCCATTCGATAGATATTTAATGATGAGAAACCACGACAAATTTAAATCTCTAAAGCTCAAACAAAAAATTATCAGAATTACTCGTTTATACATTTTTATCCAGGTATTAATTGTTGTGCTGTGCGGCATGGCGGTCTTGTTGATCTTTATATAATCCAATTCATTTCAGATTATTATTACATGCCCATTTCAATAATTAACTTCCTAGTCCAACGACTTTTAATCTAAGTGGTCGATTTTCTTCAATTCATTTTTCCTCAATTGTGCTCCCTACTTATTATGAATACTGCTGAGAATATATAGTTCGTAAAATAATTTCAGTTTTTTCCTGCAATTGTGTCCCTATTTATTTATGAATACTGTTGAGAATTAGTAGTTCGTAAAACTAAAATCTCACATAAAGAGAAACAGGTTCTGTAAAATGAACCTTCAAAGTGCTGTATATTTCATTGATTATGTTAGAGTTAACTCAAGATATGAAGCACAAAAACAAATTGCAGCCATATCTTAACCATGCTTAGCTTATGCCTATAACTAAGCTATTACCTGACCCCACTAGCTTACTTGCTGTAACAGCAAGCTTTACAGCAGAAAACAAAATACAATTTCCCTGCAAAGTGCAAGCTAATTAGAAAGTATCTCGACAAAAATCTCACCACTCCAACAAATACTTATATTTATATTAAATCATTATGTTTTTAAAGAAATTCAGAACTGCCACACTGACATTCAAAGCCTGATTCTTGATTTCCGAAAACCTTAGCCCTAGGCTTCTAATTCTAAGACTCAAGTTTTCCAAGCTGTCATGCATCATACAACTAATGAGGGAAACGTAACTTAACTTATAGATCAGTTAAATACATTTCCTTCACTGTTCCTTCTTCACAAACAAACCGACAAAGCCTAGACAAAGTACTTGAAAACTTGAGGATGCCACCACTACAAGAACTACAGCCATTTTGGTGTACTCACAAAATAAATTAAAAAGAATGATTCACAAAGTCTATTGAGCTAAACTTACAGTTGTAAGAATAACATCCAACTTTCTATGTCGAACCCCTTGGCAAAAATAGAGAAGCGGAGGTATAGCACTATCAGACCTCTTAAGGTTGGCACCTTTAATAATTTGCCGCAAGGCATTTCTGCCATGTTGAACATAAGCCATTATTGCAATCGAGCCTGTTTCAATTCAAAGCAATTTCCATGACCATATACATATATATATACACATACGTACATACACAAACCCCAGATACTATGTACCAATATAATTTCATACCTTCTCAAAAATTGAATTGAAGGGAGTTTAGCTTCACTTTCTGCTTTTTCTGAGGGTAAAAAGAGAGAGTGAGAGGGAGACATTTTAAAAGTGAAATTAGGCAAAATGGGGCACCTATATATAATCAGAAACTTACAGAATCAGAGAAAATCATAGCAATTTTGAACAGATTTTTACAGCCCGCAATGTATGGATACAATTAACAATCACAATTTAATCAAAATCATGAGGAAAAGAATAATTCCTATCACAATCTCATGAAAGCTAAAATCCAATACACTATACTCAAAGTTATTACACCTGGGATCTCTTTGGACTAAATGTACCTTTTTCTTCTTCAAATTGTGATGAGTTTAACTATAAATGCAAGGATGAATTGATTCCATAGAATATAAAGATAAACTAAAAAGAGGACAATGCTACCAGTGAGATGGCAGTACAGGAAGCGGCTTTCTTCCCAGCAGCAGCCGCGCAGGTCTGATTTGTTTTAATGGCTGCAGGATGAGAAGGTAACAGAAGAGAGTCTTCGGGTTACAATTCGTTGGAAGTTTTAATGGCTTGAACTTGTATTTGGCATGGGCAAAGGCAAGTAAGAAGAAAGCGGCGACAGATAGACGAGAATGAGCTACGAATTATTAAGGAGAAACTGCTATTTAGTCCTGAGTAGGGAGGGCGGCGGGGTTGGTACCCGCTGGAATTAAACTACCCGACATGATTGTTAATTTAACTATCCTCCAAATCCATTAAGAAATAAAACGACAATATTCGAATTCGTTCCAAATCGGTTTAAAATTACCTACTTATTATCCGAACCCATTTAATCACAAATTCATTCCATCCATAAAATTCAAATCCGCTTAGAACCCGAATCTGAATCCGACAGTGGAACAAAAAATATATAACAACATAAATGAAGTTGAATCAATAAATTGAAACCATGATTAGGACAAGAATACAATCAAATGTTTGAGATAAAAGAAAGCAGATCTTGAGACAAAAGACCTCAGCTAGGTGCGTTCTGAAACTGTGAAAATGGTAGAAAATACAAGTTTTAAAAATGGTGTCTCTTTTTCCACAATAAAAGTAGAGAAAGGGACCATTGGACTTAAAAATTTCACGCATAATACCGCCCTCGTGTAAAACGGTGCGTTTTCCCGATAAGGGATTGATGGACCGGGATATTTAAATTATGGGCGAGCAATATTCGGGTTTGACATGAAAATCGAACCGAATCGATTCATTTCAGCTACGTCGTTTTTGCTTAAGGCTGCACAAAGAAAACATGCGCCGCTGGTTCTCTACTTCTATGGTTCTTCTACTCATTCACAGTCTTATTGTTCTACCTTACCGTCGCTCCGTGCGTGGCCGTCGCCACGGCAGCAGTCCTGCTCTGCAACCGTAGTACCAGTGCCAGGTTCCTTCATTTCCATTCTTGATTCTTTTTTGTTTCGTTTTCTATTTATTTTCTCGTTCTCCTTTGTCCCTTTTTTTTATGTAAATACATATACATAAACAAAGAGGAGGAGTTATTGAATATAAGCCAATTCATCGCTATATGATTGAAATCTGACATGTTCGCTTTGTTAATTCAAAGTTTGATTTGTTAAGAAAGATTAATATTCTGTAGAGAAGCTGAGATGGTTTCTTTGACCATCTTGTTCTTGCTTTTAAGTTTTTGCCTGTTTATTCTCTGTATTGAACTAGTCTTAATTAAATCTAAGGAACATGTTATCTTGATGATTGCTTTTTTTCTTTGTTATTGTCTCTAAAGTCGGCTGTAGCTAGCTTAATTTGCTAGTGTAAACTGTTGCTTTTTATTATTTTTTTATTTGTTATTTTTATATTAGGAAAAAATGTGTGGTAAAATAATTTATTTGCCTTTTCTTTTAGTCATACTTTTCATGTATAATAATTTCACTATTTATTTGTTATTTCGTCTAAACTGAGTTACTTTAGACTATGAGAATGAGATTATTTCCTTTTCATTTACTCGTTGTTGGTTTTCCTTTTCTATTTAATGATGTTATATATTTTAAATATATTTCCATTTAATAATGTTATATATTTTGAATATATTGTATCTAAATATAATGTCAAAGTTTGAGAGTATAGATTGCAAAGATAGTAGCAAATATGATACCAATATGTGAACACTTTCTTATTCTATGATGATTTATTATAGTTTATTATGTTTTAATTGATTTTTAGTTTGTTATTGTTATTATTGTTATTGAATTTTTATAGATTTTGATTGTCAAATTATTTAATTGAGATAATAGATTTTGATTGTCAAATTATTTAATTGAGATATTGGTTTGATTGTGTGTATTATTTATTTAGGTTGAATATTAATGCATGTTGGAAATGGAAAAGTAATTCCTGGTATGAATGTTTATGGTGGGCCAGGTTTGACTCCAAGTAAATTGTATCCTCTAATTTAATTCTGGTGGTGAAGGTACTGGAGATGGTTACTCTAGTTCATTATGTTTAGAAGGTTCTTTAGATCCTAAATTTGTTAAGGGCAAAATAGTGGTATGTGACAGAGGAATAAATTCAAGAGCAGCTAAAGGTGATGTTGTTAAGAAAGCAGGAGGTGTAACAGTGATTTTAGCTAATGGGGTTTTTGATGGTGAAGGTTTAGTTGCAGATTGTCATGTACTGCCTGCTACTGCTGTTGGAGCTTCTGGTGGTGATGAAATTAGAAGGTATATTTCTGTTTCTTCTAAATCAAACACACCACCTGCTGCTACTATTGTTTTTAAAGGTACTAGACTTGGCATTAGGCCTGCACCTGTTGTTGCTTCATTTTATGCAAGAGGTCCTAATCCTGAATCCCCTGAAATTTTAAAACCTGATGTTATTGCTCCTGGTTTGAATATTCTTGCTGCTTGGCCTGATAAAGTTGGACCCTCTAGCGTTCCAACTGATAACCGAAGAACTGAATTCAACATTCTTTCTGGAACTTCAATGGCCTGTCCTCATGTTTCTGGTTTAGCAAGGCTGCACACCCAGATTGGAGTCCAGCTGCTATAAGGTCAGCCTTAATGACCACTGCTTATACAGTCGATAATCGCGGGGAAACAATGCTTGACGAGTCTAATGGAAATACTTCAACTGTGATGGATTTTAGTTCTGGTCATGTTCATCCACAAAAGGCCATGGATCCTGGCTTAGTTTACGATGCATCAACACTTGATTATGTTGATTTTCTCTGCAACTCAAATTATACTATTAACAACATTCAAGTTGTAAAAGAAGGAAAGCAGATTGCAATGGAGCAAAAAGAGCAGGTCATTCAGGAAACTTGAATTACCCATCAATATCTGCTGTATTTCAACAGTATGGGAAGCATAAAATGTCTACACATTTCATTAGAACAGTAACTAATGTTGGGGATCCAAATTCTGTATATAAAGTTACAATCAAGCCACCAGGTGGGGTTAATGTCACAGTAGAGCCAGAAAAGCTTGTATTTAGAAGAGTTGGGCAAAAATCCAAATTCTGTATATAAAGTTACAATCAAGCCACCAGGTGGGGTTAATGTCACAGTAGAGCCAGAAAAGCTTGTATTTAGAAGAGTTGGGCAAAACTTGAGCTTTCTTGTTAGAGTAGCAAGTAGGGCAGTGAAATTATCACCTGGAGGGTCAAGCATAAGAAGTGGCTTAATAGTTTGGTCAGATGGGAAGCATACAGTGACCAGCCCTCTAGCTGTTACAATGCAGCAACCTCTTTAGGAATTTCGCTTTATATTTGGGTATTCTGTAGGTTTATATATAAATATTTACATATGTCATATCTTTATGTACAAAGAGAAATGTATGAGGAGGGTTTAAGGTTTTCTATATCAGAAAGTAAGAGTTTGGCAATTGGGTTTTTAATGTATAATTAATTTGGGTAAATGGATCCAGATTCAGTGAAATCAACCTTGTCTAATTTAGCATTTGGCAATGTAATTGCAGCAGCTGCTCGCAATTATCAGAAGGTTTGATTTCTGAAATTGGGTCATTACAATATGAGATTTTCTGGTTAAAGAACTTGTTAAACATGAGCAAGTGGATTTCATGTTTTGGGTTGAATCCTTTTTGGCTAAACCTACAAAAATCCTGAGCTATGCCACTTGTTGCAATGACACTCTAAATTGATCTTATTTCCAGCAACTTAGAAACTTATAAATATTTCGCCCTGAATTCAAAATCAGATAAGATTTATAATAAAATAATATAGAAACAGGTTCCACCCAGTCAGCTTGTGATAACTTAACCCAAGCCCCTAAAAATACAAAAACGCACAGTTTTGATCTTCACCAAAACCCCTGATTTCTCTCTCCCCTCTCCATCGTTCCTCTTCTTTCTTGTCTTTGTGTGGGCAATGATTTGCATTTCCTTTCTTGTATCATCTAGTTACTATTTGTTTATTCTGAAGTTTTTATTTTTCCTTTTCAATTTTTATGTTCTCATGTATTGTTTCTTTTTCTATTCTTCTTCATTTTGCTTTGGCAGTGTTGTAATGGGTTCAGCTGTGTGGTTCAGCTGCTTGAGTTAATAATATTTAAAGAGTTCTCTTCTCGTCTTCTGGGGTAGGCTTTTCTTTTTAACTTCTAAATTAATTTTCTTTATTTTTAACTTCTAACTTTCACTCCTCTGTTTAATTGATAAATTTGCTTGGTATTGTTCCAATTTAATCCAAAGGTGCTTTTATTAAGTTTCTTTAGGCTCTGTCTTATGCTTCTTCATTAGGGTTGGAATTTTCCCACTTGGTCTTTCAATCATTTTTCAAGTTTTGCTTTCTATGGTCTCTCGTGGCTTGTGAACTTTTTATCTTTATCTAGTAGTATTCTTGATTCTTCCAATTACTTATCTTGGTCAATTCCACCTGATTTGGGTGACATTTCTAAATTGCAATCTTTGAACTTCTTTGATAATAATTTTGCTTCTTCAATTCTTGTGGAACTGGGTAATCTTTCTAAATTGGTTGAGCTTAATCTTACCTAAAACTAACTCTCTCTCTCTCTCTCTCTCTCTCTCTCCCTACTCAAACAACTCTCTCTCTCATCCCCTCTCTTCATACCTCTTCTTCCTCTCTCTCTCCCTCTAATATATAGTATTATCTATACTTTAACGTATAATTATAAATTTATAAAATATATTGTTTTGGGGGAATATATATATATATATATATATATTGTTTTGGAATTGAAAGAAAATTAGAAGGAATTCTTTGAGACTTTTTTAATAGAAGAAATATAAAACAAAAATTTAAAAGAAAATTAAAAAAGAGAGATGAATTGAATGGATTTCTATGTTTAATATCATTTATTAAGTAAAATGGTCTACTTTAATTTTCTGATAAAATAATCCAGCCAAATACACTTGATTGCAACTTTCTTAGCAGTTCAGACACTCAATTGCAAATTTTTTCCCTTTAAACACCAAAATAGAAAAAAACTAAAGAGTTTGGACACCACAAATTTTTTCCCTTTATTCTATTTGTTGAAACTCTGTGGCTGGTCTACAAAATGTCAGAGTTTCCAGTGGTAATGTCTAGAACATTATTGTTTAGTTTTGTACCTGCAGGCGTGCAGAAAGGAATATTTTCTTATCATGCTTTCTATTTTTCAATTGTTTTATCAACTAAGCAACTAGAATTTAATTCGCTTTTGGTGTGAATCAGTCATGCACTGGTTTGTGGACGGAGTTGGAAATACTATTGAGCTGCTAATTATAAAAAATGGAGGTATACTAGAGTTTTCTGAAGTTCTGTTGTCCTTTTGTTTGTTCATTGTATCTTGGATGTTTTGAATTTGTTATTTTTATGATTCTTTCATTTTCTACTGTAGTTTAAGGTGGATTGTGATCTTATGCTTGTGGTTTTGATACAGATATTAATTCTTTGCTGGCATGTTCAGTTGCAAAAATGAGAGTATGGCCACTGATTTCTATTGGCAGTTCTTGTGAACAAAACCATCATACTTTGTAGGTGACAAACTCTGGGCTTGCATGTTCCATTTAAGCACGCCAAGTATAAAGAAGAAAAGTGGAATTAGTGTAGCAACGCCTGGCTTTTGCTTCCTTTTTTCTGATACTTTTGCATTTCAATTATTATATATGGCGAGACAAGCCCTCCCCTTATTTCCACATCTTCACCACTCTATCTTCTACATCAATTCAGCCACAATCTCTCCACAAAACTGGCAGGCCTGTGAATATGTCCTTCAAAGAGGTATTTTCACCAAAATTTGCGTCACCAACAGGTCCCTTTCTCTGTCTGCAGATCATCACTCTTTAACTGATGCGAATGTCATTATTAATTCCATACCTGAACCTAATGTCATCTCCTTTTCTACCCTTATATATTCCTTTGCAAAGCTTAATCATTTTGGTCAGGCAATCCATGCCTTCTCACAAATGCTCTCACATGGTATTATGCATGATGGACATGTCTTGCCTACTATTATCAAGGCATGTGCTGGGTTATCTTTGCTGAAGACTGGGAAGCAGGTTCATTGTATTGCATCTACATTTGGATTTGATTCAGATCCGCGTGTATTATCCTCTTTGATACATATGTATATTAAATGCAACAGGATAAAGGATGCTCACAAGGTGTTCAATAGGCTGCCTCAACCAGACATTGTTGCTTACAGTGCTTTGCTTGCAGGTTATGCAAGAAAGGGTTGCGTAGAAAGGGTTGCGTAAAAGACACTAAGGAGTTGTTTTCTCGAAGGGAAGATGCAGGTGTTGAACTTAATTTGATCTCTTGGAATGGAATGATTGTGGGGTATACTCATAGCAAAAACTATTCTGAGGCAGTTATTATGTTTCAAAAGATGCATTTGGAAGGATTTAGACCCGATGGGACTAGTTTTTCTAGTGGGCTCTCCGCAGTAGGTGGCTTGAAAATCTTGGATATGGGCTTTCAGATTCATGGACTTGTCATTAAGCAAGGTTTAGAACAGGACAAGTGTGTGGTCACTGCACTTATTGATATGTATGGAAAGTGTGCACGTACATTGGAGATGTCAAAAGTATTTGATGAGATGTATCAGGTGGATATGGGTGCTTTTAATGCTTTAGTTACAGGGCTCTCACGAAATGGTCTTGTGGATAATGCATTGAAGTTATTTAGAAAATTCAAGTTTGAAGGGTTTGAATATTGAATGTTGTTTCATGGACATCAATTATTGCCAGCTGTTCCCAGAATGGGAAGGATATTGAAGCTTTGGAGATTTTCAGGGAAATGCAGGATGTTGGTGTAAGGCCAAATTCTGTGACGATACCATGCTTACTGCCAGCTTGTGGAAATATTGCAGCATTAATGCATGGGAAGGCAGCCCATTGTTTTTCTCTTAAAAGTGGAATTTCAAGTGATGTTTATGTGGGCAGTGCACTGATTGACATGTATGCAAAGTGTGGACGCATACATGTTTCCAGGCTTTGTTTTGATATGATGCCTACCAGAAACTTAGTTTCTTGGAATGCGGGAATGCGTTAATGGCTGGATATGCTATGCATGGAAAGACTAAGGAAGCTATTGACATATTTAAATTGATGCAAAAGAGTGGGCAAACTCCTGATTTTGTTAGCTTCATTTGTGTATTATCTGCATGCAGCCAAGGTGGTCTAACAGATGAGGGTTGGTATTATTTCAAAAGCATGGTATTAAAGCTAGATTGGAGCATTATGCTTGCATGGTGAATCTTCTCGGTCGGGCTAGAAGGCTGCAAGAGGCATATACCTTGATCAAGCAGATGCCTTTTGATCCTGATGCTTGTGTTTGGGGTGCTTTGCTTAGTTCATGCAGAGTTTACAAAAATGTTGTTTTAGTTGAGATTGGTACAAAGGAACTCGTTGCATTAGAACCAAAAAAATCCTGGAAACTACATTCTTCTATCAAATATTTATGCTTCTAAGGGAATGTGGGTTTAAGTAAATATGGTAAGGGATATGATGAAGAGCAGGGTTTGAGGAAAAACCCTGGCTGCAGTTAGATTGAGGTCAAAAGCAAAGTACATATGCTCATTGCCGGTGATAATTCTCATCCTCAAATGACCCAAATTATAGAAAAGTTGGCTAAACTGAGGATGGAAATCAAAAAATCAGGTTGCTTTCTTGATACTGACTTTGTATTGCAAGATGTGGAGGAACAAGACAAGGAACAGATCTTATATGGCCACAGCGAGAACTTGGCAGTTGCGCTGGGGCATCTGACACTAGTCCTGGCTCTCCTCTACAGGTGATTAAGAACCTCAGAATCTGTGGTGACTGTCACACTGCTATAAAATTCATATCCAGCTTTGAACACAGAGAGATTTTTGTTAGGGACACTAATCGCTTTCATCATTTTAAAGAGGGATTTTGTTCCTGTGGACATTATTGGTGAATCATGTAAATGGTTTCCTCGGTTTGCCATTATTATTCATAAGAATAGTGAAGATCCTTCATCTAGTGCGCAACAGGAGATCCAATGATTATTGGGGGACGATGCTTTGTAAGGAACATGAAGGCGAGGGACCTAAACATTGTTATAGAGGAAGTTCTAGGGCGCAACTGGAGATCCAGTGGTTATTGGGCGACAATGCTTTGTAAGGAACATGAAGGTGAGGGACCTAAACATTGTTATTGAGGAAGTATAGGGTTTTCAGTTGATTTTGATCAACATTTTTGTGCTCTTACATCATGTGTGTGTGTGTGTGTGTGTGTGGTGAATTCACTATGGTAACTGTGCATATGTGTGGCGTGAGTTCGTGTAGTTGTGTAAAGAAAAGCAAGGTTCTTGTTAGGAGTTCTTATTTTTTTAATCACTGCTCAGGGAACTGTAAATTTGCTTAATAATTTCAAAAAAATATATCTTTGATGCGTGTAAATGATTATTTCATTCTCTCTTTATGCCCCTGTCCTCTTGGTCCAAAGGAGAAGAAAATTCCGTGCATTTACATGACTAAATATGTCCATTTGCCTATTCCTAAGAGTTCAGAACTTGAAGATAATCTGTTCAATCTGTTCTCTTTGCAACTTGAGGTTAAGTAATTTTCAAAGTCACAAAGCCTTTCGCAGAATGAGGCCTAGCTCCTAATTTAACATTTGTTTCAGAGTTATTCTTTGTTGTTAACATTTGTTTCAGAGTTATTCTTTGTTATTTGTGAAGTTGGAGCTTCACAAATGTGCCAATGATAGTAATTGATCTAGGTGTAATTATCTTACTAAAAACTGACATCGATTTGTGTTTGAAATCTATGATGTACATCCTTTTTTCTTCAATTGATCTAATGATTTCTTTTTGGAAACTGCAGCTGCTGTGACAATTAGTTCATTGCTTGTGCATTGCATAGCAAAAATATGATTGCTCTGCATTCACCATTGTTGAAGTCACTCTTCAAGCATCAGGTTAGAATTAACAATATCAATGCTATATGCCTCTCAAATTACGAAAATAGCTTGGTAAATGAAGGAAGTAAACTACTGGAAGACAAGAACATCAGGATATTGCATTTTACCCTCAATGTTCTGTTATTTCCACTGATAGAAGGAAAATTTTACTTGATGCATTAGTTTTTTCCCATTTGATTAATGGATATCATTGAGGTTGATTCTCTAACCTTTATGCTCTAAACTGTATAAGATATACACTTTCTCCAAAGCATTTTTTGTGTGTGCGCATGTGTGCATGCACGTGTATTGAAATTCTTTTGTGTGTCTTGTGATCTTGCTGTAATGTTTTAGCGGGCCTGTTCCAGAAGAATATCGGATTTCCTGGGGTGAGTCGCCTCTTGGTTTGATCTTTGCTTATCTTATGGCAGAGTTGGGGTGTGCCCGTTGACATTCACTAATTCCGGAGTGTTTTAATGGTTTTGTTTCCCTTGTTCATAATTTGAACTGTTGTCCGCATAAATGAAAAATGTGAGTCTATCATTTTTTCGTTTAAAATTTAGACAGTTAATTGCCATGGAAGCTTTATCTCCATTTGCGTATATTTCCAGTGTTCATGTAGCAGAATGCTTTTTAAGAATTAGTCACTCTGCTACTGGTGTATCTGCTGACTGAGCAATACTGCTAAGATCCATTACTATCTATCTTGCATTTCTGCTCCTGATCCTGAAAAGCTGCTCAGAAATTATGAAATTCTGATTGATCAGAGTATCAGATCAATTCTATTAAGGACAGGCAACACTATTGATGCTTCAAATAACTTGAAGTTGATTTTTTTTTTTTTTTTTTTTTTTTTTTGATGCTTCAAATACTTGCAAGTTGAATTTTTTTTTTTTTTTTTTTTTTTTTTCCTTTCGCTCACTTTTCTTACTAAAATTTGCCTTCCGTGCTTAGGAAAAGCTCATTTATTTTTTGAGGCTTGATTCTATATCTTTAATAGGCTCACTTGTGAAGGTCTGTCCAACGATTCCTTACTTCTTTCCCAAGGGAAGATTTCTCGGTGCTTGATGCTGGCCCTTTCCCAGGTGCTGTTGATCCGTTTCATCAACACAAAGACTAAAGATGGGGTGGATTTCTGTTGCTTGATGCTGGCCCTTTCCCAGGTGCTGTTGATCCGTTCATCAACACAAAGATAAAGATGGGCAAAAGTGGGATTATTTGCTTTTATTGTTGTAAAATTTTACAAGTTTTATGAGAGAAAAATACAAGTTGGCATCTGAGATTTCCCAACTGCCAATTAAATTGAAAGACAAAAATAGTTAATCTAAATTATATTCTATGAACAATTTATATTCTCAAATTTATTTGGTCTTTCATAACCAATTTATTTAGGTATAGTGTCACTCGTATCAACATTCTATATTTTATGATGTGTTTTAATTTGTTTAGATAATTTTATGAAGCATATTTTTATCAATCTCATGGAAGAGTTTTGCTGTTGTGGTTGGCAAATCAAACACAGTAAGTAAAACACTGCATCCAGAGGATTTGCATTAAAAGGTTAAATCGTAACATCAAATTAAAGTGCATCAAAACATCGATTTTATATGATTTGTATTTATAAATAGTTTGATTTGATTTAATATTTAAAACAAATAGAATATTCCCTCTGTTTCAAAATATAAATCGTTTTTGGTTTGTTATTTTATTACAAAATATAAGTCGTTTTGTGTTTTTTAAGAAGTAATAAATGATGTTTTTCTAAATGTTGTCATGATTTATATTAAATATAATAAATACTTCACAATCAACTTTTGGTTTTGAGATAAAAAATAATTTGGTCAAATTACTATTGAGTTTGTTATAACATAGGAGAATTATCTACTTCCTTAATTCTTGTATAAAAACCTTAAACTAATTATATTTTGAGATAGAGGGAGTTGTAGTTTGGTTTTATTCTATTTAATTAAACTATTTAAAACTGAATTAAATAGATACACCAAGACATAACCTAGTGTAGAGGTGACTATGGTTTTGGTTCCAAAAAATGTGGAATCGGAATCAAACAGAAAATTAACAGTTTTAGTTTCGATTTAGAATCGGCTAGTTACAGTTCCGGTTCCAATTTTTTAATGGTTCTAGTTCTTATGGTTCTCTGGCAAGTTATTTTGTATAATTTGAAAATCTAATTGCATAATTTGAAATTTTGAAAATTAGAGGATATGTTTGGTATAAAATTTAAATTTTAAAAATTTATGAAATAATTTTCATTTTGGATTTCTTTAAAATTGAATTGGTTGGGAGTGAAGTCAAATATGTTGTTCATATGCATGGATGAGATTGGATTTTGCTTTTCTCCAACTTTTTCCTTGCCTTTTGTGGAACTCGAATTTCCTCCGCTTATCATTATAGAGTAATAATATGCAAATTGAAAAAATTGAGTATGAAAAAATTAAAGAGAATAACTACAGATTGAAGACATTATTTGGATGTTATTAAAGAGAATAATTGGAGATTTGAGAGATTATTTGAGAATAATTTGGATAATAAATATAAATTGAGGAACTTAGAAAGATTGAAGAGTAGCATGTGATGATGAACGAAAATAATGGGATATTTATAGTAAATTCAAAAAATTCAACTTCTATAAATATCCTTAACACTAGTCGTTTATAGCTATTGAGAGGGTTAATTTTGGGTTTCAATAAAGTCTTTTTAAAAAAACATTTGTTGGAAGTAGAAGAAACCTTCGATTCTCATTAGTTCAATAAAACTTTCAAAATCTTCGTCAAACTGTTTGCTTCTCTCGGTTTCTCTAAATTGTTATTTCATGATTCAAAAAATGTTAGAACTATAATCAGACTGCAACGTTTTAGTTTCTCTTCCAGTTTCAAATCTTATCGGTTCAAAAAACTAGAAAATGGTCATATCTAGCATAGTGGTAAGCGTATGTACAATTTAACAATAAATCTAAATTCAAATTCCCTTTCCTCAATATTAAAAAATAAACTAAATTAAACCATATTAATCCTATAAATTTAACTGTTTTTTAATAAAAAAATACTTTATGGGAAGATTAAAATTGACATTTCGAAGTATTTTTAACTGTATTGCAAGTTTAATTTATTTTAGGTTTTGTTTTTAAAAGTAAAATGGTCCCGGCGGGGCTCGAACCCGCGACCTTCGGCTCATAAGACCAACGCTCTAACCAGCTGAGCTACGGGACCATACATATGGTATGTAATTTAAAACTATATCTTTAATATATATGCATTATATGTCATGTAAGATATGAAATCGATAGTCATTGCTAGTAAGAGACAAGTTGAGAAATCACAGAATTAAAACCAAATTATAATTCAACATAATCACCTTGGTTTAATTTTTAACAATTTGAACGGATTTAAACTTGTTTGTTAGACTCGTTGAAAATTGAACTCAATTAAAACATTCAGCAAAAATCATTATAAAATCTTCAATTTTTACTTTAGCTCATTAAATATTTCAATTTAAAAAGTTGTATCTATTCAACACTTTAACTTGCAAAACCACTAATAAAACATTCCAACTTATAAAATTAGATGAATTAAACGCTTATTGGACAGCTAAAAGTATGAAAATTAAAAGTTGTACTAATTAAACATCAAATTAAAGTTTGCATATGAAAGCTGAAAATCATAAAACTGTTGTAGTGAAAAAGTATGTAATATTACTAAAATTCGTAATTTTAGGTGCACAAAAAATTTCTTACAAAATTTTAAGTGGTGCTCAAGATTTTTCAAAAAAAAAAAAAAAAAAAAAACTATAAAAGTTAGAATTGATATTAAACCGCTTAATTGGTCAGCATAAAAGTGAGTGAAAATTATACAGTTATGATCACTATAATTAAAAGCAATGCGAATTTAATATTAGTTTGATCTTGAAAGCTGGAAAAATCAAATAAAACTGTTTTATGTGAAAAAGTAATGTAATATTACTAAAAACCTCTCGTAGAAGTTTTTAGGGTGCACAAATCAAATTTTCTTACAAATATTTTTTTAAGTGCCGTGTCTCTTTCAAAGAGTTTTCAAAAAAGAAATTGAGAAAAAATAAGAAAGAAATCACCAGTGCAAATTTATGGTAATTTTATTAGCTTTTTTTTATGATGCGGAGATACTCAAGCAAGTCTAAATATTGCCTAACCATAGCAAGACTCCAGGTCAATTGGATAGGAGAAAAATATAAAAAAAAAAAAAAAAAAAAAAATCAAAGTGCAAATTTATGTATTTAATTAGCTTTTTAAGATGCAACTCAGCAAGTCTAATATTGCCAACATACAAGACTAGGCAATTTAGGAAAAAAAAAATTTTGAAATAATTCCTCAAAAATACATAACAAATATGATAATTTGTTAATTTAAAAAATAAATATGATAATTTTTATAAGTAATGTTAAACGGCATAAGTTGTGTCTAGCACAACTGTGTACAGTAAAAGTGAATTGTCCATAATGTTTTTAATATATTTAATTATTCTTTTAGTGGAGAGAAGTGAGAAAGATTCTTTCTTTGATCAAATTAAATTATTAAGACAAAGTGGACCGTTGCTATTGTCGTTGCCATTGCTATCAGATTGACGCTGGCAACCGTGCATAGTGGTCGAAAAATCAAATCAACCCAGAAACTTGCAAACTACGTATCAAAAGGATGAAAATTTCATGAGAACCTCAATTATGATATCAATTTTTATGAATTTCATCGATTTCATCAAAACGCGCAAACTCAAAATCAAATTTCAATTCTCATAGTCCTTCACCAAAGCCTTAAGTGAACATAATCAAGTTTACTTTATAAAGAACTATGAATTCAAGATTATTTCAGCTAGAATTGCAAAACTCGACCAAAACTCAACCGAAAAACTCAAAGACAATGAAAATTGAATTTCTTAGTATGCAAAAATGGGAACTTAAGTCAATTGAATGATGATTAGAAATAGACTTATTGTAACTAGAGGAGTATTTTGTAACCTTATTCTCTTTATACGATGGCCGAAATTCGATTGGAGAATGAGACAGTAAGCCTCTGTTGCTTGACATAAACAAAGGGGAAGAGGAAGAATAAAATGAGATTATCCTCTCCTCTTACACTTTTTACATTCTGGCTTGGTCCAATTATAGTTTGATTCAGTTTGAATCACAAAATCTTAGTTTTCTTTAATTTTCTAGCGGTTCAATTTTTAGTATTATAATTAGATTAGACTAAGAAATAAATGCATTAATTGATTTTACATACTTTCCCTTTATACTAGAAGGCTTTCTCTATTAAAATGATGACAATCTAAAAATAAGGCATCATTCTAGGAATTGAGATTCAATACCTTAATTAGTACATGCAATTAATCAATGTCAAGATATTTTAAATCACTGAAATATAATTATAGGCTTTTTAATTACAAACTAGTATTATTCATAATAATAATAATAATCACCATTTTACCAACAAACGAATTAGTTGTAGGAAGTTTAAATTAACTCAAAAGCAAAACTACATTACTTATGCTAATTACCATTCAAATTCTAATTATATCATAATTATAGGAACAAAAATATAATTTTCTTCTAATTTTAATTATAAATATTGTTGCTATTATTTCCAAATTAGCAATTCTCCTATACTATCATCAGCCAAGAAAAAAATAAATACAAGTTTGAGTGGATTTAAAATTTAATAATTGAGATTGAGATATATTTACAACTAGTTGTAAACCCGCGCTTCACGTGCGGCTATATATATAATTTGTAAATTTAAAAAATTTAGATAAAATTTATTTTAAAATAAAAATGAGAAATAAAATAATTAATACAATTTATTAACTAAAAAAAATATAAAAATTGAGCAATTAATACAATTTATCATTATCATTGTTAATTTCAAAAGTTAGTTTAGATTTCAAATATTAATTTATGAAAAAAGGAAAAATAAATACTCAAAAATTATTAAAAATTTAGAGAATTTATAAAAAAAAAGAGAAAAAGCAATACTTAAACATGAGAATGCTACGTCAACTTTGTAAAGTTTTTTTTCTTTGGTTTCAGGATTATTCCATAACTATTAATTTCGGGTGAAACCAAAGGAATACCCATAATATAGCTCAAAAATTTCTAAAAAAATTAGAGAAGTTTAATAAAAAAAAAAGAAGAATAAGCAATACTTTTAAACCATGGAGAAAATGCCCTACGTCACTTTGTAAAGAGTTTTTTTCTTTGGTTTCAGGATTATAATATATATATTGTAGGTAGGATAATACCGGTTATATATATATATATACCGTAGTGAGGTTATTTCGACTACTTAAATAGGTTTGTGTATTCGTTAGAGATCCTAATATGTTAATATTTTTTGGAAGATGAGAAATCAGTGGAGCCTGTTGTCAATATTATAGGAAATAAATAATATGAGATGGGTTTATTTGTAAGAGTGAAGTAGATTATTTTTTTTTCATTGATATGTAAATATATATAAATTATTTAGGGTGCTTTATAATGCCACTTGGTGGGAAGGGTCTGATTTAGGGGAAAAGGTTAAATTGATCCCAACAAAAAGATATTTTAATTTTTTAAATGGGGCTGCATTTGAAAAATTAGGGTGCTATATAAACTAAAAAGTTGAAATTAAAAACTGACCATTCTTTTTTTTTTTTTTTTTTTTGATTAGCCTGTCAACTTCCATATTAAGTCACACTGCCTATTATCTTATATACCTTCAAGGAAACATGCAAATCAAGTTAGGGGACCTTCCGATTGTTAGGTTTTTGGCTTTGGTAATTAAACCGGGAATACATTAGCTAGATGCAAAGGTGAATGAATTTTTTCACTTGGCTCGCGTCATGCGTGTCACTCTCTCATTTAGATAAAAATCAATAAATAGGTGTATGGGGATAAAAGAAATGCAAATGACCCATATATTTTCGGGTCAGCTGTATTTCCGGCTCCTCATCAGTTAATTTCTATTAGGAACGAAATATTAGGTGTCCGCTCTAATCCATAGAGATATGAGTACTTCATTTATCCCTTGGTTAATTTATAAAAAAAAATAATATTTTGACTCGTGCGTACCATAATGCAGATTTAATTACATGTATCTTTTAAACCATAATAACTTACTTTCTTTTTTTTTTGAACAGCGAATTCAGTAGCATCTTAACTTAAATATTATTAGAATTAATATAGATGAGAAATTGTCTTTACAAATAACTAAGGAGGGAATATCTCCATTTCAAATCAGGCATAAAATAGCAGTTCGAGCAATTATAATAAGCGCAACTGTTCGTTGTATCTCTAACAACTCAATAGCCATCCTTAATGGTGTAACCACTCATTAATAATAGACTTACAATCACCAAAACCACCAAACAAAAATAAGACCATATCTGAACCTATCAAAAATTCAAAGGATTTCGCATCTATAAAAAACTGATAGTCAGTTTCAATAATACACAAGGCTTCTTTTTTTTTTTTTTTTTGATTTAGCCTGTCAACTCTATTAGTACTATCTTAATTACTTAGGAACATGCAATACAAGTTAGGGACCTTCTCATTTAGGTTATTGGCTTTGTAAATAACCGGATAATTGCTAGACAAGGAATGAATTTCTTCTCTCTCGTTTCCTTTCATTTAATAAAAATAAATAAATAAGAAAAGAAAATGCAAATGACATTTTCGGTCACATTTCCCCTCACAGTTTAATTTCTATTAGACATATAGTCTCTATCATAAATAGATATTTTTATCCTTGTATTTATAAAAAAATATATTTGAATCGCTACCTAATGCAGATTTATAATGTATCTTTTAAACATAATAACTTATCTTTTTTTTGAAAGGAACACTGCATCTTAACTTATATTATTAGAATTAAAAGATAGAATGTCTTACAAATACTAAGGAGGGATATCTCCATTCAAAATCAGGCATAGAAATAGCCGTTCGAGCAATTATATGAGCCAACTGATTCGTTGATCTCTTAACAAACTCAATAGCCATGAATGGTAAACTCATTAAAATAGACTTACAATCACCAACCACCAAAACAAAATAAGACATATCTAACCTATCAAATTTCAAGGATTGCACTAAAATCTGATAGTCAGATTCAATAATATCACAAGGCAAGTGCATTCTTTTGTCCAACTAAGAGCCTCCCTAAAGCATAGTGCCTCACCTAGCAACGGGTCTGGAAGAGCTGGTATGGTACATGATCTACCAGCAATACACCTCCCTTGAAAATCACGAAGTAACATGCCCATACCAAAAGCATTGTGGCCATGAGTTTACGACACATCAATATTACATTTAATATATCCCAAATTAGGAGACCGCCATTTAACTGATGCTGTGGTAGGACATCTTTGTGAAAACGAGAAAGCTTGAGTTGTTGTCCATTCCTTCAAGCTTTGTCGAGCATGCATCAGAATCAAAAGCGGAGAACTACAGCAGGACTGCCACACAAATTGATTTCTGTTCCACCAAATATTGTGCAATACCGTCGGCACTTCAACTATAATTTGCTTCTCTCTTAGCTTCAAGTCAGAAAACCAATCACTCACACTGTCAACCAGATGCCAGCCAACAAGAGAACTCAACCACACTTGTTTGGCATGCGTATGGAGAATTAACGCATGAATAGTAATCTCTGGTTCGACTCCACATATCGGGCATAGAGGCGATATATGGACCTATTTTTTATTCAAATTAACAGCACACGGTATTAAATCAATAACCATCCTCCAACCAAAATGTTGGATCCTTTTAGGAGCAAGAGATTTCCATATAAGAGACATGAAATCACCTAAGTCACTAGTAGGGACTGTCCAAGTTGAGTAGCCAACTTATAGCCACTTGCCACTGTTTATATGGCCTTAGAGTCATGAAGCCATATCCATGCATCCTGACTTGTTGTCAAAGGAAGTGGAACCTATAAAATTAATTCTGCATCCTTTGCATTAAAGAAATCACGTACCACCATTTCATCCCAATGAGCACAGTCTGACACAATTAAAGAGAAGACACAACAATCAGACATTATGAATTAGTGGCGTTGTAATCCAAAAATTAGACTTGCCTGGCAGCCATGGCTGGTGCCATTTCTGGTATCCTGCCCGATACTTATACGTCTGTAGCAACCTTGATAGAGTAGCACTCTTGCTTCACGAACATTGCGCCATCAATAAGAGGGATTATTTCTAAGGGGTGCATCCCAGAAATCAACATCCGAAAAATACCTCTCCTTAAGAACCATAGCAGGCAAAGATTGAGGATTCTGCAAAAGGCGCCAGCCTTGCTTAGCGAGAAGTGCTAAGTTAAAGTCATGAATGCGATAATAGCCCAACTCCCCTTGATCTTTAGGAGCACAGAGTCGATCCCATCTCCTCCAGTTATTCCCCCTTATTGATCATTAGAAGACCAGTAAAAAGCATTTAGCAAAGTTTCAATCTTACGACAAGTTTCCATTGGCAGTAGAAAAAGAGACATAAGATAATTATGAGTAGTTTGTGCAACCATCCTAATAAGAACATCCTTTCTAGCTTTTGACAATAGCTTTGATTTCCCGCCAGCAAGCCATTTAGAAACCTTGTCGACTATAAATTGAAAAACTCCATTCCTGTCTCTACCAATGATAGAAGGCATTCCCAAATAAGATCCATGACTATGAACCTCCTGGATACCCAAATTCTGACAAAATAATTGTCGTCCCGGTACCGCTACGTACATTAGGACTGAATGAAACAATGAAATTGGCTAAATTGATACTCTGACCGGAAGTTGCCTGATATAATGATAAACATTGCTTCAAATGCATCACCTCCCATACATTTGCATGGATTAAAAATAAACTGTCATCATCAAACAACAGATGAGAGATTGATAAGCCCGATTGTGCTACCTTTATACCGTGAAGCTACCCTTGCCTTACATATTTTGTAATAATAGTTGAAAGTCCTTCAGCACAAATGATAAACAGATATGGTGACAGAGGGTCACCTTGTCACAAACCTCAAGATGGACACATTCCTCACTTCCTTAAGAAATAAAATAAGAAACAGAGGAAACAATCTTCATAATATTAGCAATCCACTCATTAACAAAACCCAATCAGGCCATCACATTGTTAAGGAAAGCCCATTCAATTCTATCATATGCTTTAGACATATCTGTTTTAATTGCCATGAATCCTTCTCGTCCCTGAGTCTTGCGTTTCAAAACATGAAAACATTCTTGCGCCAGGATGTTGCTGTCTATAATTAATCTACCAGGCAAGAAAGAACTTTGTGTTTTGAAAATCACTAATGGTAAAACCACCTGCAATCGATTCACCATCACCTTTCACACTACCACGTCCACCACATTAGATAATGATATTGGCAGCAGATCGGAGACACACTCTGTAGACTTCTTTTCGGGTAATTAAATGATGTTTGTTCTATTTCCTCTGGGTAGAGGACCATTCGATTTAAGGACATTCAAACAAGCAACACATAAATCATCTTTGATAGTATCCCAATGGGTTTGAAAGAAGACTGGGTTAAAACCATCGGGTCCTGGTGACTTGTCTGCGTGCATTGAAAATACAGTAGTTTTGACCTCATCCCATGAAAAAGGAGCAAGTATCATTGCATTTTGAGAATCTTCTACGTTAGCCGTGATACACTCCAAAATCAGCATGGCATCTCCTACATTAGAGGAAAACAATGAGGTATAAAACTGAATTATCAAATCAGGCAATCCATTTGCCCAGTTCACCCATTCTTTAATGTCATTTTTAAGTTGTATAACCAGGTTCTTTCTCTTTCGATTTGTTGCCATGACATGAAAATATTTGAAGTTTGAATCACCATAGGCCAACCAGCGCTGTTTGGCTCTTTGACTCCAGTATAGTTCCTTTTGGGCAAGTAAATTAGCATAACCATCCTCCACCAATTTCAGCTCTGCATTATTTGAATCGACGCACTGACAGTGCAAAAAGAATAAACGCCTTCTATATTCGTTAAGGTGTTGCATAAAATCTTGATGAAAATTCTTCGCCCATGACCAAACTTTCAGCCACAATAATCTAGTCTTAAATTAAGATCCAGATCATAGCTCTCCGCCCAATAGCTACTGACAATCTATTTTCAATCAGGTTCGGTACTCTAGCAATTCTCGTACCTAAAGCGTCGAGCAATATACTAAACTCCTTGATGCATTAAAGCCATAAATAACGGCTTATAGTCCGATTGGATAGCCTCTAAAACCTGTACCACTGCCTGCGAAAATAGTTGAGCCCAAGCTAGAGACCCGACAGCCCTATCCAATCGTTCTTGAACCAGATCATCCCTATTATTTGACCAAGTAAACTTTGATCCTTGAAATCCCAAATCATATCATCCACCACACCCCTCAAGAGTCTGTCGAAAGCCATCTAAAACCCACCAAGAATGAGAGATTCAACTTCTTTTTCAGAGGCATATAATATATCATTAAAGTCTCCTATTGCCACCCATGGAAGAATGGAATTGGGTAGTAACGAAGATAATAATTGCCAACTCCTTGTACGCCATTGCCAACTAGGATACCCGTAAAATCTAGTTAACCGCCAATTAGGATGCTCACCACTGCAGACTTGGACACCAATATGATGAGTCGAGCAGCTTATTAATTGAACACAGTCCATATCCTTCCAAAAAAGAGCTACACCTCCACTATGACCAATTGGGTCCACAACAAAAGAACTAGTGAAGCCCAATTGATCCCGAACCTTAAAAGCCTTGTTCTTTGATATTATTGTCTCCAGCAAAAAACCAAAGTTGGGTCGCTTTTGAGATATTAGGTCATAAGACCCGAACTGTTCGTGGGTTCCCAAGCACACGACAATCCAGCTAATAATACTCATAATCCTGGTCGGGCTTGGAGACCAGAACCCACCCTATATTTGTTTTTTGTATTGGTTGCCAAGGCACAATATCCTCTTCAAATCCACGTCCTACAGATTCCATATCCTCATTAGCATTCAAATCTTTACACCTCCTCTTTGAATCAAGAACAAGTAGACTAGACTCCTAAATATCAATGTTAGGATTTATTGCCAAAGCGATCCCAACATAATTAACAGCACCATCAATGTTTATAATGCCTCCCTTATCAAGTTCTACTTCTTTGCCTTTTGAATTTTATATTGGATCAGGATGAGATCCCCCAATTCCTGCAACAACCATATCTTGTGTAACCGAACCTGATTACCCAAATCCGACCCACCACTCGAACCACCACTGGCCTCTTTCGCCACCCAATTAGTATAATCGGTTTCAATTTGGAGCCACCTTGTACCAGCTTGATTAAACTTTCTATTAGGGCCTTTAATGACGGACCATAAGGGAAGAGTTCACGTGGATTACGCGGAAAATCAAATAATTTAAAACAAAAACAATCTGAATGCCCCAAATGTCCATAAAAATAACCGAAAATTGTAAGATGTTCATATTGAAAGTCTGCTCAAAACTAGTCAACACCAACTTTTGAAAGTTGCATTCGTCTCTTTAATGGTTTTCTGATGTCCATACTAATATGCACCAGCATATATTCCTTCCAAAAACCCGAGTAGTTCTTTGGATCTGACTCTAAGAAAACTCCGATGTAATTGCTAACCTCTATAGCCACCAACTCAAACATAAAACTAGGTTTCAGGTTATGAACTTGGACCCAAATATTCACGCTCTTCAATTCTATAGTTTTAGGATCATCACCTGACTGTAATTCCTTCACGAGAATGAGGTTTTGTGAGAAACTCCATGGACCACCCTTCATCATGTTGTGTTGTGCCCACTCAAGTGGGACCCACACAAATGAAAAAAAAAAAGGAAAAGTCAAAAAGTTAGCAGCGGTTGCCATTACATAAATGGAGAGCCGTGAATAACTCACACACGGCTCTCACATTACCTCTCCTATAAATAGGAGAGGATTTGCTTCATTTGAGACACACCAACTGAGAGAACAATCTCAGCGTTAGAGAGTCATTTGAGACCACATAGGGGTAAGAGCACCAAAACTGGAGAACATCTCAGCGTTAGAGAAGTTTTTCAGTTTTAAAAGAAAGAAGGTTTTAAAACTAAGGGTTTAGAAAAATATGAACATATTGTGGTGTTTTGGGAAAAACACTTGTAGTGCCCCACTATTTATATTACTCTCTTTGTAAGCCTACTATTTTATAGTGAAGAAATATTCGGAGTTGGTCCCGTGGACGTAGCCCTAAACAGTTGAGGGTGAACCACGTAAATTTCTGTGTGTCCCATTTTAATTTTTCCGCTGCTTAATTATTCACGTATTTTTATTGCCGGTATCCTAACACATCACCCTTTCAACGTCAAGTTCATGGAAGAACTGAAATAAAAAGGCATTGTTTCCTAAGTCCTTGATCAATATACCCTTCACAGGCCGCCATACACTTGCCATAGTCTGTTGAAAGGCTAGAAAATTAATTGATTTTTCAGTCAACAATTTGCCCACCACACAATATCGCCACTTTGTAGGTGAAAGCGAATCATCAGCTCCTTGACCATGAAGCTAGACAACCTTTCGACCTTGTGCCTCCTGCAGATCCAGCTGGGCATTTATTTAAAGCAATCAGAGCTGCAACATCGTTAACCTGGGTAAAAAAAAAAAAAAAAAAAAAACAAAGGAAAGAAAAGACTGAAGAAGAACAAAACAACAAGAAGAGAGACAAAGAGAATAATTTAGGTGAAAGAAGAATGATTGACTTTGAGAAAGGAAAACAAAAACTTGTTATCTAAACAAGAGAATAGAGACTCTTGTCATGGTTGACAAGAGATAACTCTCCACATAAACATAATAACTTATCAAACAGAGAAAAAAAAAAGCGAGAAACATATATTTCCACTTTAATTTTTTGAAGAAATATTTTACTCCATATATTATTTAATTACATAATAAACAAGCATGAAAAACCGAAACTCTTTAAAAATTTCTATATTTTAATTGAAAATTTGAATTTTTTTTATTTGATAATTTTTGTTAAATCAAAAAATAAATTCAAATATTTTCAAGAATAGTTAAAATCAAACCAAAATGAATAGAATCAAACTGATTTTATTCAAGAAAAACTACAATAGTGACTCATAACTTTTCTATATGGATATCGAAGTTTTCTGTATCGCAAGACATAAATTCCTTAATAATCAACCATTAGATTAACTATGAGTTGTTAACTTATTACCAACTTAATAGGTTAGTAATATTATTAATATCATTTTTTTAAGAGGCTATTTGATTCAGCTGATTAATGTAGTTGATAGTTGTCTCGTATCTAACAGCTAGCTTGCAGATGTTTGGTAGGCTTTTTAATTAGGAGCTGATAAATCAGCGGTTGATTTGTATTTATATTATTTTGAACTTCATTAACCTCATACAAATAATTTTCAATAAAATTATGTTTTTCAAAATAATATTTCTTATAATTATTTTATGTATAGTTATTAAAAATAAAAATTTTCTTTATTGTTATTTTAAAATTTTAATTAGATATTTTTATTTATACAATACATTAAAATAAAAAATAATATATTCACCTTTTATACACACACGTGTGTGTATATATATATATATAAACAACTAATAGCAACCGCTATCAAAATTTTATCAAATACAAATACTGATCAGCTAACCATTATCAGCCATCAATCACGAGTTATTAGCTATTAGCCGGTATGAATCACTTAACCAAACAAGCACTAAGTTTTTTGCTGTTGTTTTACCGTGGGAATAATAATTGGCACACCTAAGGGGGCCCGCTGTTGCAACTTTCATTTCTTTTATTTTCTTAACCTCACGGGTAGTAAAAAAAATAAACAAAAGTTAGTAGGCTATGATGGCCACTCGCCAAAGAAAGATGATTTCACAGTTGTCTGCATTTGTTGAATTTTAGAGTACCTATCATATAAGAGAATTTGTTAGCTTGTTGGAGAACTATTGTATGCTTGCATTAATTGAGAAACCAGTATGTACAACATAATCAGATAGATGAAATCAAGTTCAGGCTAGGAAAAGTTCAAGAGACTTCAAGATTATCATTGAAGCAGCCTCGATCTAAGGCCATGACATTTGAGCTAATAGATGGAACATATCAAATATGGCGAATTAAGCTATGCATTGTAATTAGCAGAGTTGGTCAAAATTAAAAATTAAAAATATATAAAAAAAATATGAAGAAAAATATTGCCCGAATGAAATCACTTGCTTGCAGCAAAGGTTTCAATGCCAAAGGGAAAGGATTTGAAATTTGGCAGGTGGTGGAAGCTTTGGTAAATGTGAGATCGAAAGAAAGATGTGAGTTTTATTTATTCTTGTTGGTTGACAAAGTAACATATGGTTTTACTTAGGAATTAGAATGGCTGTATGCATCTCGTTTTATATATATATAAAAAATAATAATAAATTGTAGATAGTGGTTTTAATTTTTTTCTTTTATTTAGTTATAATCGGAAACAAAGGAATAAATTCTATTTATTTAGATTAGATAAAGATTTTTGCTGTTAGAATTTTGGGATTAGCGACAACTGTAGATAAACTTGATAAAATCTCAAAATATCTAGTAGCTAAATTAAAATTGAGGTCTTTTAAATTTTAAATTATTTGAGTTTTAAATGGATTCAAACACCAAGGCATAGCCTAGTGGTAAGTGCATGTACGACTTGACAATAAATCCAAGTTCGAATTCCCTTCCCCTAATATTCACAAAAAAAAAAAAATTCAAACATATGAAGAATACTCTATTCAGTGAATCTTATGCGTGAGGGCAATTGTTTATACCATATTTTAATTATTTTTATGTTATGAGCTTGATTTGTGATTTTATGATTTATTTGGACTTAATTAATTAATTAATGCCTTTAAAATATTAGAGGTTCATAATTAATTAATTAATAGCTAAGTAAATGTATTGAGAGATATCAGGAGGTGGTTAGCAGAAGAGATCAAATAATTGCTCGTGCGATTCACGATGGAGAGAAGTTGGCTAAGCAGTTACTTGGACAATTGAGAGAATGGAGCCCCCAACAATCAACTTCAAAAATCAAAACTCAAGATCAAACTCAGCTATAATTTCTCAAATAAATAACAACTTCAATTTCCTTTTTGTTCATTGTAATTTCTTTTTCCAAATACTCTCAATTTGTCTTTGCAATTTCAGTCCTTGTTCATATAGTATTTTTGATTCAATCAATCTCTTTATTTTACAAGACTTTTACGATCTTTATTTTTCAAACATTGTCAATTAATTCTTAGCAGTTGCTGAAGCATTCATCGTGGAGCTAAACCCTTTAGTCCTTTGATTAAGAAGTTTAAGTCGTGCAATTGATAATGTAGGTGGTAAACTTTATTACTTTAACACCTAGCACGCTCAAGCTATTAGTCAGCCGTAATTATTTTATAGTGTGAACAATTGTATTCTTTCTTTCTTTTTTTTTTTTTTTTTTTAATTATTTTTATAGTGTGCAACAATTGTATTCTTTCTTTTCTTTTTTTTTTTTATTTTTTTTTTTAATCTTTTTTTTTTTTTTTTTTTTTTTAATCTTTCTTCATATTCATTTCCTTGTTCTCTTCCTTCATACTTAGGTTCACTGTCATTTTTCTTTACATCAATTTACCAATTAATAGGAAAAAGACTTCCATGAAAAACTTTTTCGTAGGATGGAATGCACCTTCTTGATATTTTGATTTTAGATTGTATCAGACAAAATGTGAAAGAAAAAAAAAAGGAAGAAGAATAAAGTTTTCTTTATTAAATATCACCGATTAATTTCGAAAAGTCACCACTAAAATGGGTTGTCATAATAAGCCAAGACTTGGGAAGCTTTTAGCTCAAAGATAGTGAACCAAGCCCCTAAAGTATGTAAATACCTAGGGCATTCTAAAATACTCTCACTCAAAGATATTTTGTGAAATGTCTGCCTAACTCTAAAATATTCCTTGTAATCTAGACCGTTCATTTTTGTAAGCAAATTTTAGAGGAGGATAAGTTTTGACAGCCAAAGCCGAATAAATTTTAAATGAATTCTATTGCCCTAAATGAAATAAGGAGACAAAGAAAGTAAATAAAAAGGGTAATTTTATCAAAATAGTAAATATTGCTCTGGCTTTAACGATCTCTGCGGAAATAACACCATCCTTTTTTATTAATTTTTTCTTCTCATTATTTATTTTAGGAGTTGACTTTTGGTCAAAAAAATGGCTACGACAGCACAACTTTATTGCTTTGCTTTTACAAGTCAATATCCAAAGAATTCTCAAATCTCTAATCCCGATAATCTTCCTATTATCTCTTTTTCATTTTCAAATCTCTTTTAACCTTCTTCTTTTTATTCACCCCAAACTTTTTAAGCCTGAGATGACAAAGATATAATAACAACAACAGTGCTTATGGAAACGGCAACAACAATAATGGAGGTTGGAGTAATGATTTTAATTTCGAGGTTTGATTATGTAATTAAAATGATACAATTCTAAATAGGAATTTTGATCTTGTTTGAACATTTCCATCTTCTTAAAATTGGGTTAGAGGTATATTGTAGAGAACAAATGTTGCATATATTTTTTCTGCTTAGTATTTTTTCTTGGGAAACAAACATATTCTCAAAAGAACAAGCATAGACGCTAATTGTTGGCAAATAATCGGATTTGACGCTTTTACCCATAAACAACAAACAAACTTTGTTTCTCTTTTTATGGCTTTTTGGTCATTTTCAAGAATGCTAAAAGACATAAATAATTTACTTTTTCCACAGTCAAGGTAGATAATATTTCAGTCCCCACTGTCAATCCAGTGTTAAGGATACTTTTTCTGAATTTTCAGAACAAACGAGGACATAACACATGTACATAAAAAATAAATAAATTGAAAGTAGAGTTAAATGACCCCTTAACGAAGGAAAATCATAAGGAAATGTAGAGACTTTTAATAGCCATAAAAAAATATTTTCAAATATTGTATTTCAAGGCTATGTTTATCGTCAGCTTTTTAATGCAATTATTCTTTTCTTTTTGTCATTAAACAGTAAAAGAAGTAAAAATTATTAGGCTCATAATTTTATTTTTATTTAAAATATTTTTGGATATTAGTAAAAATTTTACTTTTGAAGATACAATTGAAAAAAATTAAAACATTCATGAATCCACACAATTTTCTAGGAAGTATCTATGTGGATTATTGTGTTTTTTTTCTGAATTTTAAATAAATAATTAAAAATATGTAGCATTCCAATTGTATGTTAGTAAAATTAAAAAAGAAATGTGCAAATTTAGTAAAAAAATAAGATAAAATTACTATTTCATCTCTGAGTTTTGACCAATTTAATAACTTCATCCATATATTTTGGTCAAATTATCTAGACATCTCTAAGTTTTGCTCCCGTCTCATAATATAGTCCTTCCGTCTCACTACAATATAATATATTGATTTCCCATTTTTTCCATATAATAATGATAAATAAAAAGCAAATCCAATATTTAAAAGTTTAAATTTTACAATATTAGATAAAACGAAAGAAGAAAAGAAACATGATATAGGCAGATCCAAAAGAACTCACTTAAAGAAATGGAGAGAAGAGGCTGAGAAGATCAACCGCAACACAAGGAGAGTACGTAAAAGAGTCATGGACTAAAAAATTCATTATTGGAGGGATTTTTGGATTTAAGAGGTTGTTCGGATATCAGGAGAATGTTGAAGGAGAGTTTATTCTCCTAACTCAAAGCAACAATAATCCACCAGAGCTTATCAATTATAACCCCAGGAATCAAGAAATCAGAACTTCCAGTACTGTTGCGAGTTCTAATTGGATTGGGTCAGCTCATGTTTATGTAGAGAGCTTAGTTCCAGTTAGAATATCTTGATGGGAGAAATTGCCATTATCCATGGAAGTTCCAATGGGGAGGAGATGAATTGGTTTTAGGAGTATTCTTTTAGGATGTGTTTGGCATTGCTTTTAACCTTAATGTAACAAAGTGCATTTCCAGTATTTTTCAGTTAGTAATTAGTCGTTTGCGAAATCAATTATTATGCATATGAAAATAGCAACGAATAGGAGTTTTTCATACATTATTGTTATGTATTTGTCATATATATTTCGGAATGGGAGTATTTGAGACTAGGATTTCCGTGTTTTGGTCTTGGATTAGTGTTAACATCTCAGAACCTTTTGACTGAAATTTCAGGAATTTAATTATATTTGTGACATAGCTGAAGTTAAGCTTTTGATTTAGGCAATTACTTGATGTCATACATTATTGTTATGTATTTGTCATATATATTTCGGAATGGGAGTATTTGAGACTAGGATTTCCGTGTTTTGGTCTTGGATTAGTGTTAACATCTCAGAACCTTTTGACTGAAATTTCAGGAATTTAATTATATTTGTGACATAGCTGAAGTTAAGCTTTTGATTTAGGCAATTACTTGATGAATGTGTTTGAGCTGCAAATACATTTTGCTCTTCTTCTCTAACACTTCTTTGAATCAGATTATTTGCTGCATTCTATTTGAATACGTCTTGTGGCTTAACTTAAGCTAAATAGCATGGAGTCATGGAGATAATTGTTTGATTTAGGGAATTACTTCTTGACTCTGTTTGAAAAATGACTTTTTGCTGCAAATATATTTTGCTCTCTGTAATGATTAGCTTGCTGGGATTGTTGACTTTTGACTGAAATTTCTAGAGTTTCAATATGTTTTGACATGGACTTATAGATTAACTAATTAAGCTAAATAGTAAGAAGATAACTTGTTTTATTCAGGGAATTACTTGGTAATAATATAGTTGATTAGTCTATAATTCCAGCTAACAACTACTAAAACTAGGGTCTACAAATGGGCAATTTGGTTTACCGCACTGAAGTAAGTTTGGTTGGTTCGATTAAATAGTTCGGTTTTAATCAGAAAATAAATAATTTGCAATAACTAATTTAAAGATTGAAAATTGAAGTTATAGAATATTGAAAACTGAAGGAGAAACGAATAACTAAACCAAAAACCGAAATAAATTTGGTTTGGTTTGCTTTCAATTTTTTCCAAAGTATGCTCACCCCTAACTAAAATATCTCATATTGCTGAACAAGTCCTAATTAGTACAATTATGGGTCTGGATGGTGTAGCTAGACTTGAATTTCATGCTTTGAAATCAGTTTAGCTTGTTGATTAGAAAATGCTGAATTTTGATTTTAATTATGTTTGCCACTGTGCGTTTAATTAAAAAACCGAACCAATCACCAATCATGGAACCAATTTCTAATCTAACCAATCAGACCAGCCGGTACGATTAGATTCTGCACAGCTTTCTTATTTTCGACTGACAGTTGTACATCTTTCTTAACCAACCTTTCTTATTTCTGGTTTTTAGATCAGATACATCTTTCTTAACCAACCTTTCTTATTTCTGGTTTTTAGATCAGAACACACCTTTCTTATTTCTGGTTTTTAGATCAGAACACACCTTTCTTGTTTCTGCTATTTTGACAGATAAAAAGAGCAAAACGCAGAAATTTCTTGTTTCTGCCATTTTGACAGATAAAAGAGCAAAACCCAAATTTCCTTTCCCAAAATCTCTTAGATGAAACAGAGCATAGTCAAAAATACTCCAATGGAAGAGTACTTTAAGCGCATACCTTCAAATGCTTCTCTGGTAGCAGTATATTCCTCCATCTCAACTTCATGGATACTGTTCAAAACTGCATATTATCAGGTCATACCAAGGCAGCTTCAAGATTTTGTACTCTCAAAATTCAGGTACTATTTTCTTCGAAACCCATCATCTACTGCAACTTTTATAATCGAACAGTTATGGTTTTCATTTGGCCGGAATGAGCTTTACGATGCAGCGAGAACCTATTTATCTACAAAAATGGGACCCGAAAATCATGTAATGAAAGTGGGTAAATTAGAACAGCAAAAGAATATCTCTGCTGCTATTCCTGAAGGAGGAATAATTGTTGATACATTTCAAGGCATAACTGTTACTTGGTCGTGTGATATTCCAAAAGAACCAGTTAAAAATAATAATAATGGAGAAAATAATTCTAAATATACAAATATTCCTGGCATAAATTCTTATCGAATTACTTTTGATAACAAATACAAAGAGAAGATAAGAAATGAATATTTACTTCATGTTCTGGATACATACAAGAAAATAATGAAAGGTGAAAAGGTTTTGAAGCTTTACACTGGAATTAATAATTATGATGAAAAAGGATGGAGAGGCATGGATTTTCTTCACCCTGCCTCATTTGATACTCTTGCTATGGATCCTGAGTTGAAGAAATCAATTATGGATGATCTTGATAGGTTTGAAGAAATCAATTATGGATGATCTTGATAGGTTTTTAGAAAGAAAGGAGTTCTATCAGAGGGTTGGTAAGGCTTGGAAAAGAGGATATTTACTTTATGGTCCTCCCGGAACTGGAAAATCAACACTAATTGCAGCTATGGCTAATTATTTGAAATTTGACATTTATGATCTGGAGCTTCCTAGTATTCCTTCTGATGCTGAGTTGAGAAATGTGTTGTTAAAGACAACTAATCGATCTATACTTGTAGTTGAAGACATTGATTGCAATTCACAAGTGTATGATAGACAAAAAATAGCTAATCATCAAGAACAATTAATGAATCCGAAGAAGCACACTAAGGTGTGTACCTAGTTTCTTTCCTTTTAACTCATAGTTTTTTTTTATCTACAATCTTTAGTAATTTTCAAACTTAATTAATAAAACAATGATGGGGTAATTAATTTCAGGAATTCAGCCTGTCAACTCTGCTAAATTGCGTTGATGGGTTGTGGTCGAGCTGCGGAGAGGCAAGAATTATAGTGTTTACTACTAATCACAAAGAAGTATTAGACCCTGCATTGCTTCGTCCGGGGCGGATGGATATGCACATTCACATGTCTTATTGCACCAGTAAAGGCTTCAGAGTCTTGGCTTTTAACTATCTTGGCATTCATGAACACAAACTCTATCAGGAAATTGATGCGCTGATGGAGAGGACTAATGTCACTCCTGCTTCTTTGGCTGAGGAACTGATGAAGAGTGATGATCCTGATGTTGCTCTTGGAGAAGTGCTCAATTTCTTGAAGCAGAAGAAGGGAGAATAAGAAAAGCAAATTGGAGAGGAAAATTAAAATTAAATTACTAAATTACTAATGTTTTAAGGTTATTGTTGAACATATGTTTTAGGTTCTATGCTTATGATGCTTCGTACTGGACTATATGTTGCCTCATTTTTAATTACAATCACAACATTAACTTATTTTCAATTGCAACATCTTATGGATTATATGCTGCCTCATTGTTGATTAATTTTTCACCTTTCTAAATTTATTTCCTTTATGAAATTATTTATAAACCTAGAATTAATTTAGTGTAAATAAATTCATATAAAATTTTATGAAATTCATTTACATATCTATAATATTTCGTTTATAATTTTAAAAGGAATCAAATCGTACAAAACTTAATAGCATTTGTAAATAAATCTAAAATTAACAAATATTACGATACGATTATGTATCAAGTATAAATTGTTAGACTTATCTCACCTTTATTTTCTCTTACAAATATAAATTTTTTTTTTTTTTGAAAATTTAATTCATTGATAAATAATATTAAGAATTACCAATAAGCATATAGACCAGACACACAACTTTATTAACTAATAGAGTTCATATCCTTTTTTTTTTTTTTTTAATTGAACGAAGTGGACAGCATATGAGACCAGGCACATCAATAGAGATATCAAACTTGTCTGTTTTTTTTATAATGAAAAACTTAATAATTCGATTATATGTAAGTGCAATATAAGTTGAGAAAGCCTGATAGAAATAAGAAATATAAATATAAGAATTAAAAATCTTCTGTTGATAAATAATATTAAGAATTACCAATAAGCATATAGACCAGACACACAACTTTATTAACTAATAGAGTTCATATCCTTTTTTTTTTTTTTTTGAAAACTTAATAATTCATTAATAATGAATATAAGTTGAGTACATCATAATATTCTGATAGAAATAAGAAATATAAATATAGAAAATTAAAATCTTCTGTTTGGAAATGTTCTTAATCTTAGCAGAAGAGGTTAATCTTCCAGATAAAAACTAGTCCATTTTGAAAAAGGACGACAAAAGAAACCTTTCACAATATTGTTTTGAATATTATTTTGTCGGAAACTTGTTGCAACTGACGCTCGTAGAAGAGTTTAATATACCAAACTTTAATGAAAGAACAGGCTGTACTACCAGACTCCATTGGTAAAAGAAACTTATTCGTACTTGAAGATCTGAAGTCTCTAACTACAAACAACTAACAATCCATCTTGTCTTTCGAACTAACTGAGAAATAAAAGATCAATATAAAAACTCCTCAATAATGAGGAATAATCCCATGAAAGGAAAGAAATTAATATCCTCATTAGAAGAGTAGTAAAAACACTCAAGATCTACAGATCTGAGAGACTAAATTCAAATTTTGTTTCGAATGATTATAAGTTTGGAAATTATTTGAAAAAAAAAAAAAACAAAATAAATAGAGAGGGATGGAAAGAAACCACCACCGACCAAATCTAGGCTCCGACTCTCTCTTCTTGTGTTCTTTTATATTTTTTTTAAACCACCGCCAACCAAAGAAGACGGTCGGCGGTGGTTTAAAAAAAATATAAAAGAACACAAGAAGAGAGAGTCGGAGAGAGATGTCTAGGCTTTTCTTATGAGTTCATATCCTTTTAAATAATGAAACTAAAACTAAAAAAAAAAAAATATAATATTAGATGTTTCCGCTTGGAGTTGATCTTAACAAAAGATATAAATTTTTATAGTAACAACTAGTCCGTTAATTGATTTGGATGTCAAAATAATAATTCATCTGGATCTTCTATAACTGGATGGCTTTTCCAATAAATTGTAACATATGACAAATACAGACGAGTTTCCGCTGCTGTGCATAATTTCTAGTCTGTTAATTGATTTGGACATAAAATAATAATTCCTCTGGATCTTCTATAACTGGATGACTTTTCCAATAAATTGTAACATATGACAAATACAGATGAGTTTCCGCCGCTGTGCATCAATAGCATCAATAGAGGAACAGGTCGCATTACATGCTCCATCAATTGAAGACCCACACCTGCAAATCAAGATCTAAAGTCTCTAACTAAATACCAAATAAAATCAAATATCATAGTTTTATTTAGTAATAAACCCTTACAAGAAGGGACTATCCTCAGAAAGAAGGAACAAAAAAAACTCCAAATATGGAGACAATCAATCATGACAAAAAAAAAAAAAAAAAAAAATCATGACAAAAAAAAAAAAAAAAAAAGAAAAGAAAAGAAGAATCTGCTTGTAGGGAAAAAAATCGAGCAGAAAAAAAAAAAAAAAAAAAAGAAAAAGAAAAGAAGATCTGTTGTAGGGAAAAAAATCGGAGTTTAGTAAACCAAACAAAGATTAAAAGCAAAAGAAGAGGAAACAAAAGAAATAGTAGAAAGCAGGAGGTAAGACTACCACCGATAAACAGCGGCAGCCCCAAACTAAATCTAGAGAGAAAAGAGAGAAAGTGAAATATGAAGCTATTGTATTCTCATAGATATAAACTTAAGAACCAACCTTCCAATAAGTACCCAACTAATTAATTTAAAGTGTAAGCAACCAAAATTAAGTATTTCAAATTAATTCTCTAATTATAATCACAACTTGAACATTCATTCATAATCGAATTTTGTTTAATCAAATTTATATGCTAATGAGATAGATTTCGTATTAATTTATTTTAAATACTGGTTAATGCCTATGTAAAATGTTGTTTAAATTGAGTTCTATCATATTATGTTTAGATTCTTAAATTTTATTTTAGCTATTGAATCTTTAAGTATTGAATTTTACATTGTAAATTCTAAGAGTATTAATTCAAAGATTATATTGTATTGAATTCATTTGAAATATATCATTTTACATTTTGAAGACGAATTTTTTCTTTTTGCTTCCTGTCCAGAAGCTCAAACATTTTAAGAATTTAATTTGATTTATTTATTTTATTTTATCTCATATTTGAGAGAAATAAAAATTACTAAAATTTAATTCTCAGAAATTTGGAAAATGAATCATTTACAAGAATTCAATTTTTTAATAAATTAATGGTGCATATTTGGTAGTATTGTCAAAACGGGCCTAAGCCCGCAGACAGCCTATGATCGCCTGTAATTTGTTCGAATCTAGACAAAAAAATTGCTACCCATTTTTTATCAAAGCTAGGGCAGACCAGGATAGATAGGTCCATGGGACCCGATTTAAAACAATATATATGTATATATCATAAAATTTAAAATAAAAAGGGAATAACAATTTAAAATTTATATAGACCAACTGAGAAAGCTTGATTCCCTTTTTTTTCCACATCATGGCTCTTCCGATAGACATATAAAGCCAATAGAAATTCAATAAAGTAGTCAAGTTAAAAAAAAGAAGGAAAAAGATGGACTCTCAAAACGGATATGTCCGGGCACGTGACCATCCGTAGGTCAGCCAGGCTTGAATATTAGAGGCCTGTTTTTTAACGAGTTTTTTATCGAGTCCGTGCGAGCCAGGCTGGGTCGGACATCCCATTTTGACAATGCTAATATTTGGCATGATTGAAGTTTTAATTGAGTTAATCCAAGTTCTGACAGTGGAATCCAAGGATATTAATACTTTATTATAAATTTGAGTCAATTTTAATTTGGATTGAAGCTACTTTTAAAAAATCGTAATTGGAATTTGCAAAGTTTGAGATGGAATAATAAATTAGCTATAACAAAGGTTCAAGCTTGTTAAGAATCCTGTATCGACTAAATACTAAATCCACAAAAAGCATACAAGAGTGACAAGTTAACTAACTAATGGGTTACTAACATTTTAGTATTTGTTGGCACAAGCCGAAGTAAACTCATATGATACATTTTCATTTTCATTCACCGGCAGCATTTCAATTTGTAATAAAGCTAGCAATGAATAGAAAATCAAATTACCAAGTTGAATCTATCCGATTTGATCTGGCATAATTTTTAATTATCAGTTCAATTTTGATTTTCGGGAGAAAAAATTGAAATATTTTTAATTTGATTCGTTTTCATTATATCCAGACAATAAACCAAAATTGCTTTTCAACTGATTTAGTTTTTGATACACTATTTATTTGAGAGCAAACCATTAAAAATACATTAAACTTTGCATTTTATTATATATGTACTCCAATTTCAATTTAACCCTTGAGACATTCCAATAAATTAGGACTTCTGAAATGAATAAAAGATACTTAATGAGATCCATCAATGCAGGTGAATTAAATTATTAATCAACCTCTAGTTGCACCGCTTCATCTCCCCCTCTTCTCTCTCCCAACTATTGCTAGATTTGTTTGATTCAGATGACGAAAAAGAGAGGGAGTATTTGAAGACAATACTAAATCGCATTTATGGTAAGTTTATAGTAGATGAGCCATTAATTAGAAAAACCATTTACGAGATCTTTTATCATTTCATATTTGAGGCTTTGAGACATAATAGAAAAAGAAAACGTGGACCTGCTTGAGATGTTGGGCAGCATAATTTATGGGTTTGCTTTGCCCAAGTCGTATTGATGTACGATCAATCACTTTTGTATTGTATTACTCAGTTTGCGGAAAAAGATTTCAAGCTTGTTGATACTGTAATTCTAGGTCTTCACTATAATATAAGACATTGATTTCCCATTTTTTCCATATAATAATGATAAATGAAAGGCAAATTCAATAGTTAAAGTTTATATTTTATAATATTAGATAAAATGAAAGAAGAAAAGAAACAAGATATAGGCAGATCCAAAAGAACTCACTTAAAGAAATGGAGAGAAGAGGCTGAAAAGATCAACCGCAAAAACAAGGAGAGTAAGTAAAAGAAGAGCAACTGACAGTGACTAGGCTCCTTAAAATGCATTGAGATGTCAGGAATATACGGTAAACAAAAGACTTTGTTTTGCTTTTTTAATTTTTATTTGCAAATATTTATATTTATTATTATATTACTTTCAATAGTCTACAAACAACACAACTCCTTCAAGTTTTAATTCAATGACAGAAATCACTCTCTCTTTCTTCATTATTTTTTTTGCTCCACTTCAAAAAATGGCTCTCTCTCTCTCTCTCTAACAAATTAAGTCTTTCTCTCTCTTAAAACAGGCCGATTTTTCTGTTAATAGAAAAAAAATAATAATGTAGAATCCACAAAATTTTTCTTTTGTTTTTTTTTTTTTTTTTTGAATAACTAAAAACAATAATTAAGCTTATCTAGAATATTACATTTTCTATTATGAATGGGTTGTTTTTTTTTTTTTTTTTGAATAACTAAAAACATATAATTAAGCTATATCTTATCTAGAATAATTACATTTTCTATTATTGACATGCGGTCAGGGAAACCAAGATACTATACTTTCATAGATCTATATAAAACAGACTACTCCAGGATAACAAATCCGTTGTAGATCTAGAATTGGTTCAGGACTACTTTCGGGCTCTCACAACCGAGAAGACCCGGGGCTTTCAAGTCCGGCAACGGAATAATTTTTTTTTTTTTTTTTTTTTTTAACATTTTATCAAATGAGTAACCGATTAAGTATACAGCCCACGTCATGAACGCCATCTTGCTGGTATACGATGAGGGGAATAACCACATATCCGAGATATCCGTGGCCTTTTGGCACAACTTTATCAAATGGTAACCGTTAGTTACAGCCCACGTCTGAACGCATCTTGCTGGTATACGATGGGGGATAACCAGATACGAGATATCCGTGGCCTTTTGGCCAACGGTCAAATTGATGGAAAATTTGTAAGTTTTAATTATAGCCTAATTGAAATTGCTTAATTGGTACCGTACTCCAAACGAAAGTTAGTTTATATATAGTTTCACTGTCTTTAATATCCTTAGCAATTAGCAAATTTTATTATTATCATTAGCGGTTAAAATGATACATGTAAATTAAGTAAGAGGATTAGAACTCATAAGATGAAAATTTGCTATATGAATTTACTTGAACTTGGATCAATTAATGTTAAACTTAGTATTAACCAATTAACTAGTTGGTTATATCCCCTTTATGGATTTGATATTTAAAGTGGATTTATAATTACTATTATTGAATAAGTAATAAATAATAAATTAATTAAGAAAAATAAAAAATAGAATGGTCATTTTAATTTGGAAAAAGTATACAATTAGACATGCATTGTGAATGATTTGGGTGAAAATTAATGAGAATTTCATTTTGGGTAGTTATGGTCAAATGCATCAATTATGTTCACCCAATAAGACCAAACTAACCAAAAGCACATATCATCCAAAACATTATGCCTCAGCTTCTCAGGCATCTACTGAATTTTATATATACATATTCAGCTTCTTCATTTAAAGATAGAGAAGCAAAACCAAGCTACTAAAATGGAAGATTATCTTAAGCTATTTCCCTCTAATGCCTCTGTTTTAGCTGCATACTCCTCCATTTCAACTTCTTGGGTATTACTTAAAACTGCATATGATCAAATCATACCAAGAAAGCTTCAAGATTTTCTAGTCTCAAAATTTAAGTACTACTTCTCCCGTCAAAAATCATATGCCACCTTTATAATCGATCCTGCAGACTCTTGTGGGATCGGCCGTAACGAGCTTTTTGATGCATCAAGAGCTTATTTATCAACCAAAATCGGACCTAGAAATCGGAAAATCAAGATTGGTAAATCAGAGCAGCAAAAGAATGTGTCCACTGCAATTGCAGAAGGAGGAAATATCAGAGATACATTCCAAGGCATAACTATTACATGGACATATTATCTTCAAGACCAGCAAAGAAATGACAGTAAATCGAAACCTCCAAAATCTTATTACGAAATAACATTTGACAGTAAACATTGGAGTAAAGTTCACAATGAGTATTTAATCCATGTTTTGAACACCCACAAGGCTTTGATGCAAAAGGAAAAGGTTCTGAAGTTATACACAAGACTTGATTTTTACTATGGTAATAAAGGATGGAAGCCTGTCGACTTCCATCATCCAGCGTCGTTTGATACTCTTGCATTGGATCCTGAACTGAAGAAATCGATTATAGATGATCTTGACAGGTTTCTGGAAAGGAAAGAGTTTTATAAAAGAGTTGGTAAGGCTTGGAAAAGAGGATACTTGCTTTATGGTCCTCCTGGAACTGGAAAATCAACCCTAATCGCAGCTATGGCTAATTATTTGAACTTTAATATCTATGATTTGGAGCTTGCTAGTATTAGTTGTGATACTGATCTAAGGAAGTTATTATTAACTATAACTAATCGATCAATACTCATAATCGAAGACATAGATTGCAACTCAGAAGTGCATGATCGATCTAAGACTATTAATGTCAAAGAAGAAAAGCAACATTACCGTAAGGTTAGTAACTAATTAATCCCATTTCAAATTTTAAAATTTGCATGCAGACTTATGATTGTGTTTCTTGTGTCTTCCTAATACTATTTCAGACATTTACACTGTCAACTCTTCTTAATTGTATCGATGGATTGTGGTCAAGTTGCGGAGAAGCAAGAATCATAGTGTTTACTACTAATCACAAAGAAGTTCTGGATCCTGCATTGCTTCGTCCTGGCCGGATGGATATGCACATTCACATGTCTTATTGCACCATTAAAGCCTTCAGAGTCTTGGCTTTTAACTACCTTGGCATCCATGAACATAAACTCTATCAGGAAATTGATGGGTTGATTGAGAATACGAATGTGACTCCTGCTTCTTTGGCTGAGGAACTAACGAAGAGTGATGATGCTGATGTTGCTCTTGGAGAAGTTGTCAATTTCCTTAAGCGAAAGAAGAGAGAGCAAGAACAGCAAATTGAAGAGAAAAATAAGAAGAGCAAATTGAAGAGGAAAATCAAGAACAGAGGACTATTCCTGAATTTTTAGCTTGTCATTTTATAATTACAGCTTTTCTTATCTTTTTATTAAACAGTAATAGAGGATATCATATATTAATTGCAATTAGATTACTTTTTATAAAGAGAAATATTGATATAGAGAATCAATGAATAAAAATAATCTCACATAACTATTAAAGCAAATAGATTGGATCATGATCGTGATAGAATTATTACTTTTAATTCTTTAATATATTTTCTTTTAAAAAATTGTGAATTATAATTTTGTATATTAAACTATTAATTTCAACTTTCACATCAACAAATGAACATTAGCTAATGTTTTCGTTGATGCATGCTATTTGGATGAAATTAATCCAAATGAAATTGGAATAATTGAAAACCCATAATCCCTCAAAAATTTTGGTTCTAAAACTTTTTTAACTCTTTCCTCTCTTTCTCTCACTTTTTTCAATGATTAATAATTTTACAACATGTATCAATCTAAAACTCATTCAAAGTATAGGTAAGATATCCATAAATTTTAAACCACTTGAGATCGATTTTAATTTCAAAATACTCTTTTTACTTATAGTGGGTGGGGCACTTCTAGATACTTGTATCGACTAATAGTGAGCGGGATTTGAATTTAATCTCGAAAATAGTATGTAATGGAAATTTCCATTGATGATAGCCGAAAATTTTATAATGTACTAACCAGTGACAGAACCAGGAATTAAAGTTAGGAGGCTAAAAAATTTCAAGAGTTAAGGGGGCAAAATTGAAAAAAAAGTTACTATTTTAAGGGTAAAATAGAAAATTTTCAATATTTTATGGGTGATTCTTTAAAAAGAATTTTCTAGGTGGGGTCCACCCCTAGCTCCATCAATAGTACGAAAAATCTAAATTAGCAGCTGATTAAGGCTTCTATTTGCTATTCAACTACTGATTAAAAAACTTACCAAACACCTATAGTCTAGATGTTGAATACGAATTAATTATCAATTTTGTGAATTTAGTTGAACTAAATGCCTTCTGAATAATTAATCTAAATTTGTTATAAAACAATAGAAAATTTTATTATTGTATTTGGCTCGGTCCAAATCGTGTTTTTGTGTGGTTTTGTTCTCCAGTGGTTTAATTGACTCTTTAGGTTTGATTTAACAAATAAAGTATTTATTACTAGATTTTTTGTTTAAATATTTCACAAAGCATAATTTATAAATTTTTTACATCCTATAATATCCTAAAATGTGATTGGTTAAAATTAATATTTAGATTTTTAAATGAAAAGCTTTTGAAAATAATTTTTCAGGTTATATATATATATATATAACTACCCAAATCATAAAAATGAAAAGCTTTTGAAAATAATTTTAAGGATGCATTTGACCATAACTACCGAAAATGAAATTCTCATTAATTTTCGCCCAAATCATTCACAATGCATGTCTAATTGTATACTCTTGCCAAATTAAAATGACCATTCTATTTTTTATTTTCTTAATTAATTTATTATTTATTACTTATTGAATAATAGTAATTATAAATCCACTTTAAATAACAAATCCACAAAGGAAATATAAAACTAAGCGTGACCAACCAATTAGTTAATTGGTTAATACTAAATTTAACATTGATTGACCCAAGTTCAAATAAATCCATATAGCAAATTTTCGATCTTATGAGTTCTAATCCTCTTACTTAATTTACATATAACATTTTAACTGCTAATAATAATAATAATAATAATAATAATAATAATAATAATTGCTAAGGATATTAAAGACGGTGAAACTATAAACTGACTTTCGTTTGGAGTACTTTACCAATTAAGCAATTTCAATGAGGCTATAATTAAAACTTACTAATTTTCCATCAATTTGACCGTTGGCCAAAAGGCCATGGATATCTCGTATCTGGTTATCTCCCATCGTATACCAGCAAGATGCGTTCAGATGTGAGCTGTAACTAACGGTTACCATTTGATAAAATTAAAAAAAAAAAAATCGAATTATTCCGTTGCCGGGACTTGAACCCGGGTCTTTCGGGTGAGTTCAGATGTGAGCTGTAACTAACGTTACCATTTGATAAAAAATTAAAAAAAGTAACTAACGGTTACCATTTGATAAAATTAAAAAAAAAAAAATCGAATTATTCCGTTGCCGGGACTTGAACCCGGGTCTTTCGGGTGAGAGCCGAATATCCTGACCAACTAGACTACAACGGATTTGTTATCCTGAAGTTGTCTATTTGATATAAATCAAATCAAAGTATATAAGTATCTTGTTACCCATTCATAATAGAAAATGTAATATTCTAGATAAGCTTAATTATTGTTTTTAGTTATTCAAAAAAAAAAAAAAAAGAAAAATTTTGTGGATTCCACGGTATTATTTTTTTTTGTTTTTTTCATGTAAAATTAACGGAAAAAATTGGCCTGTTTTGAGAGAGAGAAAGACTTAATTTGTTAGCAAGAGAGAGAGAGCCCCATTTTTTGAAGTGGAGGGGCAAAAAAAATAATGAAAAAAGAGAGTGATCTCTTGCATTGAATTGAAACTTGAAGGAGTTGTGTTGTTTGTAGACTACTGAAAGTAATATAATAATAAATATAAATATTTGCAAATAAAAATTAAAAAAGAAAAACAAATTCTTTTGTTTACGGTGTATTCTTGACATCTCAATGCATTTTAAGGAAGGCCTAGTCACGTCAGTCACTCTTCTTTTACTTACTCTCCTTGTTTTTGTTTTTTTTTTTGAAGTTAAAATGGGAAATATTTTATTATGAAATCAAGAAATCAAGTAGAACAGGAGGTGGTATAGAATCCCAAACTCCCAAGCCAGCTTTCCCAAGCCATCTTCGGAATGATGTTCCAACTGCTAACCTATGGTTGCAGCCACATATGTGTTCCAACTGCTAACCTATGTGCAGCCACATTCACAGACCTATAAATAAAATTACATTTAGCGACTGGTATCTCAGACAAAAGAGATCTGCAGTCTTGAATTATCAAACCAAAAGCAGACGAATCATTTGTAGAAACATTGTTGATGGCATTGGCAACTGACTGAGAGTCAGTTTCCAACAAAATATAATTCCATCTGTGATCCTTGATCCAGCTCAAAGCTTCTCGCACGGCGATGGCCTCCGCCACCGTATCACTGAAAAATCCCGGAAATCTCCACGCTCTGCTAGCAATAAACTCAGAGGCTGAATTTCGAACTATTGTGCCAATACCCACATAACCAGTAGCCACTCCAGTTGAGGCATCTATGTTCACTTTTAACCAATTAAACGGAGGTGGAGTCCAAGTACGAGCAAAGGTGACTGGAGAAGGAACTACCAAACGATGAACCTGAGCATCCTTCCATGCTCGCCAAACTCCCGTAGCTAGTAGAATTACCGCCCCTGGATTCCTGTTTCGTTGGCGCCATACCATATCATTCCTAGTGACCCATAATGCCCAACACACCATAGAAATATAATTCAAGTTCTCCAAAGTGGATGACGATGAGGCTTGCTGAAACCACTCCCCACCCCAAAAGACGTAGCCGAAGACCACCGATACCCCAAGATGCGGAAGAGTTTCCAAGCCTGTCTGAAAAAGGCAGTTTGACAAGATATGAAGGCAGTTGACAAGAATATGAAGAGTTGTTTCAGAGTGTCCAAGACATAGAGGGCAAATATCTTGAATGTCCATCCTTCGAGAGCGTAAATTTCTCCTACAAGGAAGAACATCACATACGGCATGCCAAATGAAATTAAGTGCTTTGGGAGGAATCTTCATCTTCCACAGTCGAGTCCAACATATAGAAGACAGAAAATGTGATGCAAGAGGATTATGCAGAAGTAGCCTGTAACCACTCTTGACTGTGTAAGTACCTTTTGCATCAAATTTCCAACAAACGCGGTCATCTCCCATCTGATTGCTTAAAGGAATAGAGAGGATACAAGCAATATCTCTTTCATTAAATAAGCGTCTAATTCGCTCAACATCCCATCTTCTGTGCGTAATAAGATCCGAAACCAAGAAAGCAGTATTATTTAGTGGTCTAGGAGAGGAGATAAAAGAACATTCTTCGTCAGGCAGCCAAGGAGAATCCCAAATAAATGTGTTGGAACCACTACCAACCCGCATATATAGTCCTTTTTGGATCAAACTCTTTGACCCCCAAATGCTTCGCCAAACATAGCTTGGTTGGATCAAACTCTTTGACCCCCAAATGCTTCGCCAAACATAGCTTGGGTTTGAGCCGAGATCAGCTTCCAGATAGCTACAATTCGGAAAATACTTTGCTTTCAAAACGCGTGCAGCCAATGAATCCGGGCTTGCCATAAGTTTCCAGCCTTGTTTACCCAGAAGAGCTATATTAAATTCATGAATTTTTCGAAATCCAAGCCCTCCGAACAACTTTGGGATGGCCATTTTGTCCCAAGCAAGCCAATGAATGCCTTGAGAATAATTTCGCCCACTACCCCACCAGAATCGATTCATGATACGTTCTAATTCTGTACACAAAGTCTTGGGTAACAAGAAAAGACTCATAAGATAATTAGGTAAAGCCTGAAGAACCGTTTTTAACAGGACTTCTCTTCCCGCACGGGAAAGAGACTTAAGTTCCCATGAGTTTAAACGTTTCCACATTCGATCCTTTATATAATTAAAGACCTCTCTTCTGTTTCGCCCCATATGTGATGGTAGACCCAAGTAAGAACCTAAAGTATCCTTCTCTGGAACCTGAAGTAAGGAACATATTTGATGTCGGGAGTGCCGAGGGGTATTAGTGCTAAAAGTAATTGAAGACTTGTTGAAATTTATCTGCTGACCTGATTCTGCCTCATACATAGCCAGAATATGTTTGAGAGATTGTGATTCCTGAACTGAAGCCTTCAAAAACACCAAACTGTCATCGGCGAAAAAGAGATGAGAAATTAATGGGCCACCCCGACAAACTCGAAAACCACTCAGAGTCCCATGCTGAGTAGATATCCGAATCATGTTTGATAAGCCTTCAGCACAGATGATCACAGATGATGAACAAAGTACGGGATAAACAGATGATGAACAAGTACGGGGATAAAGGGTCTCCCTGTCGCAAACCCCTAGTGGGAAGAATGGGCCCAAGCTCTCTATTATTCTGCAAAATCCAGTACTTCACCGAAGTTAGACTAGACATGATAAGATTAATCCATAGAGCATTAAAACCCAAATTAGCTAGCATCTGCCGTAGAAAGGACCACTCCATTTTGTCGTATGCTTTGCTGATATCCATTTTGACCGCTGCAGAAAAATCAGAACCCCTAGTCTTCCTGTGAAATGCATGCAAAGCTTCAAAAGCAACAATACAATTATCCTGAATATTTCTGCCCGCAACAAAGGCACACTGGCTTTCGGAAATCAGGAGCGGAAGGATAGTGCGAAGACGATTTGCAAGCATCTTGGTAATGATTTTTAACAGAACATTGCAAAGGGCAATCGGTCTCAAATCGGACATAGACTCGGGGGATGATGTCTTAGGAATCAAAACCAAACCAGTCTCATTCAGATGAGCAGGGATAGACCCACTGTGGATTATCTCGATACAATTCTGAGCTATATCATTACCGATAACATCCCAGTAGCCTTGGTAGAAGCCGGGATTGAAACCGTCAAGACCCGGGGCTTTGTCGGCCTTCATGTCAAAAACAGCTACCCGAACATCCTCAATTGAGTAAGGAGCTAACAAGAACTCATTTTGTGCTTCAGTGAGAACAGGCTGAATAAGATCGGAAACCAATGTAGAGGTGCAATTCTGGGAAGGAAACCAATGTAGAGGTGCAATTCTGGGAAGCAAACACATTAGTAAAGTAACGTACCATAAGGTCTTCTAACCCGGAATTCAAGTGACACCAGTTTCCAGATTCATCCCTCAGAGCAGAAATTCGGTTTCGTTGTTGTCGGGTTGTAGCACTTCGATGGAAGAAACGGGTATTAGCATCACCTTCCCGTAACCAGAACTCTTTGGCACGCTGTTTCCAAAAAATTTCCCGTTGTAACAATAATTCCTGATACCTGTTCATACCTGTTCTTTGCCTCCAAAAACCGAACATTATCTCCTGCGGTACGAGAACCTCTTGTAGCAACCATGATAGCCATGCAAGTCACAAATTCACCTTTCTGATAATGGCGAAGTTCTTCCCCCCAAATCTCAAGGAGTGCTCTGCACCGAGAAAGCCTATCACCCAAAGCCAAATTCACCGTCTTAAACCAACAACCCATAATCAGAGTCTTACAAGCAGCCTCCCTCCTCCAGCTGTTCTCAAAACGAAATCGTCTAGCCTGAGCCCGAGGCACAAAGTGACGTAGTTCAAGGTAGATCGGGAGATGGTCGGATGAAGATTTATCAAGAACCATAGCTCGGGCTTGAGAGAATTTTCGGCGCCAAGAGTCAGTAGCCAAAATACGATCAAGTTTTTCCTCAATTAAATTGCCACTAGTGCGACCATGTTCCCAAATGAAGGCATAACCAGACATAGGAAAATCATGCAGATGTGCATCTGAGATAGCAGCTTGAAATCCCCGAATAAGATGAGCAGGATGAGGTCTTCCCCCTCTCTTTTCAGACGAAGCAAGGATATCATTGAAGTCGCCTTGAGGTCTTCCCCCTCTCTTTTCAGACGAAGCAAGGATATCATTGAAGTCGCCTAAACACAGCCAAGGCAAATCACTATGAGAAGCTAAAACACGAAGTAGCTGCCAAGAATTGTTTCTTCTGTTTCTATTTGGTTCACCATAAAAGCCTGTAAGCCTCGAAACACCAAAATGGGGTAAATCCACTTCAACATCTATATATCGAGAACAGGAACCAATAATATTAACTGACGAAACACCTTTCCATAATAATGCCAAACCGCCGCTATGGCCAACACAGTCAACATTAACAAAACCATCATAATTTAATAAAGTCTTTATTTCTGCAACTTTATCTGAATGACAAAGAGTCTCACATAATTTAATAAAGTCTTTATTTCTGCAACTTTATCTGAATGACAAAGAGTCTCAATAAGAAAAATAAAAGTCGGCTTCTTATCATTTATAATGTCCCGTAAAGTACGTACTGCTCGTGGGTTGCCAAGCCCACGACAGTTCCAACTGATAGTACTCATGTCTGGCGGCGGGTCTGACTCGCAGAACCCGCCAATGGCCCATTTTTTGAAACTGAAGTACTGCCCAAAACAGCTGGAGTATTATCATGCAACATGGTGGGCGCAAGCGCCATTCGTTTCCTTTTTGGATCTACCATGATAATGTCAAAACTATCACCTAATGCTGGGTCCACATTTGAGGTGTTAGCTGCTGACTCATCCACCATAGGAGCATAATCATCTCCGCAGATCATGCCCTCTAAAACAGCCATATCTCCTTTCTTATTCAAATTTTGAAAGCTTCCATCATTAGTGGCTTTTTCAACACCATCATCATGAGTAGCCGTATCCCAGGACCCACCTGTCTCCTCCCTCAACCACCGTTCACCAATTCGCAGGCTTGGCCGGTTAGAAACTCGAATTTCCGGACCAAACTTTCTGACCAACGAAACACGGCCTTCGTTCAAAAGCTTACGACAGAATCGTTCAGTGTGCCCAAGGAAACCACAAAGAAAACATATACTGGGTAATCTTTCATATGCCAGTGTGGGATAGAACCAATTTCCAGACTTTGCACGGAGCTTCAGTGTTTGTCGAATAGGAGTACGGATATCATGTAAATATTTCAGTCTCATATAGGATCGTCGTGGCCCTGTAAAATTATTGGGATCGGACTCTAGAAAAGAACCAAGTTCATTGCCCAAACGGACTGCCACTCGTTCAGTCATAAACCCATTATCAAGTTTGTGAATCTGGACCGAACCAAGTTCATTGCCCAAACGGACTGCCACTCGTTCAGTCATAAACCCATTATCAAGTTTGTGAATCTGGACCTATAAAGGAGTTTCAAAGAGAGGGATATTAGACAAAGTGATATTACCTTCAACTCTACCGAGAATCAAAAGTTGATTGTTAAAAGTCCATGGTGCCATATCAAGGACTCTATCCACGTCCACCTTGTGGTAAAATTGAAAATGGTAAAAACCATTCCCCTCCTCATTGACTGACATTCCCATGAAAGGCCTCCATAGAGAAGCAAGGGTTTGTTTCATAGCCTGGAAGTTGATAGTTTTATCGGTAAGAAAACGTCCTACCAGACAGAGAGAGTTGTCAGAACCTGTGGAAAGCTCTTCGTCCTCTTCAAAAACTAGTCCATCATCTTCCTCACCGTTGACTGATAAGTTAGCCATCTCCACAGAAATATGTTGATCATCTGCCATGAGAAAAACTTGTCAATGACAAGACCAAAACCAGAAGAACTCTCTAGGAAGAGAGACGAAACAATTTTATAACTGTTAAAATTAAATCAATCGTTCGGCATGAAAGACTGATAATCACACCAACACTGTTAAGTAGCCACAAAAGTTTAGAAAGTTTATAATTTTCTGGAAAGGAACTAGAAGTAGTGGACGCAAGAGAACACACAGAAAGATGAAGTGGACGCCAAGATCGGTGGTGCAGCAGCTTTCAGTGGCTATGTTAACCGAAAAAATCATCAAAATGACAACGCAGGGAGAAGAAGATGTAGAGGAGAAGGTAGCACTATTGAAGCTTGATGAGGAACAAACAAATAGAGCTAAGAACGAGCATGCCAAATGAAGCCCAGTTCCTGGAGTTCAAATAGAAGCTGCAGGCGTGAGGTCAAAGGCTGGCAAAGACTCCCACCCACCATTTCCCAAGATGCCAGAGAGATCACATGGCTATAGTGTACTGTAGCTCTTGGGAGAGACGAAGCACAAAAAGATCCTTTTTCTTTGGTTAATTAAGCAATGGTTACTCTCCTTGTTTTTGTGGTTGGTCTTTTCAGCCTCTTCTCTCCATTTCTTTAAGTGAGTTCTTTTGGATCTGCCTATATCTTGTTTCTTTTCTTCTTTCATTTTATCTAATATTATAAAATTTAAACTTTAACTATTGAATTTGCCTTTTATTTATCATTATTATATGGAAAAAATGGGAAATCAATATCTTATATTATAGTGAAGACCTCGAATTACAGTATCATTATTATATGGGGACATGTCCGTTTTGAGAGTCTATCTTTTTCCTCCTCTTTTTTTTTTTTTTTAACTTGATTACTTTATTGAATTTCTATTGGCTTTATATGTCTATTGGAAAAAAGAGGGAAGCAAGCTTTCTCAGTCGGTCTATATAAACTTTAAATTGTTATTCTCTTTTTATTTCAAATTTTATGATATATACATATATATTGTTCTAAATCGGGTCCCATAGGCCTGGCCAACCCTGGCTTTGATAAAAAACGGTCTCAATTATTTTACCTAGATTCGAACAAATTACAGGCGTCACAAGATGTCCGTGGGCTTAGGCCCCTTTTGACAGTACTACCAAATATGCACCATTAATCTATTAAAAAAATTGAATTCTTGTAAATGATTCATTTTCTAAATTTCTGAGAATTACATTTTAGTAATTTTTATTTTTCTCAAATATGAGATTAAATCCATCTATTTTGTTTATTTTTCTTCCTAATAATTTTCCAAACCTATAAACACTTTTGAAATAAAATTTGGATTTAGGCTCTTAGATCTGTAGATCTTGAGTGTTTTTGCTACCCTCTTAGTGAGATTATTAATTTCTTTTCTTTCGTGGGGTTATTCCTCATTATTGAGGAGTTTTTATGTGGATCTTTTATTTCTAACGTAGTTCGAGAGACAAGATCGATTGTTGGTTGCTTGCAGTTGGAGACTTCAGATCGTCAAGTTCGAGTAAGTTTCTTTTATCAATGGAGCCTGGTAGTACAGTCTGTTCTTCCATTAAAGTTTGGTATATTAAACTCTTCTACGAGTATCAGTTGTAACAAGTTTTCGACAAAATAATATTCAAAATAATATTGTGGAAAGTTTCTTTGGTTGTCCTTTTTGAAAATGGACCAGTTTTCATCTGGAGATTAACCTCTTCTGCCAAGATTAAGAACATCTCCAAATAGAAGATTTTAATTTTCTATATTTATATTTCTTATTTCTATCGGAATATTATGATGTACTCAATTTATATTCATAATTAATGAATTATTAAGTTTTCAAAAAAAAAAAAAAAAGGATATGAACTCTATTCAAAAAAAAAAAAAAAAGAAAAAAAAAAAAAAAAAGGATATGAACTCTATTAGTTAATAAAGTTGTGTGTCTGGTCTATATGCTTATTGGTAATTCTTAATATTATTTATCAATGAATTAAATTTTCAAAAAAAAAAAAAATTTATATTTGTAAGAGAAAATAAAGGTGAGATAAGTCTAACAATTTATACTTGATACATAATCGTAATTTGTTAATTTTAGATTTATTTACAAATGCTATTAAGTTTTGTACGATTTGATTCATTTTAAAATTATAAACGAAATATTATAGATATGTAAATGAATTTCATAAAATTTTATATGAATTTATTTACACTAAATTAATTCTAGGTTTATAAATAATTGCATAAAAGAAATAAATTTAGAAAGGTGAAAAATTAATCAACAATGAGGCAGCATATAATCCATAAGAAGTTGCAATTGAAAAAAAGTTAATGTTGTGATTGTAATTAAAAATGAGGCAACATATAGTACAGTACGAAGCATCATAAGCAAAGAACCTAAAACATATGTTCAACAATAACCTTAAAACATTAGTAACTTAGTAATTTAATTTTCCTCTCCAATTTGCTTTTCTTATTCTTTCTTCTTCTGCTTCAAGAAATTGAGCACTTCTCCAAGAGCAACATCAGGATCATCACTCTTCATTAGTTCCTCAGCCAAAGAAGCAGGAGTGACATTAGTCCTCTCCATCAACGCATCAATTTCCTGATAGAGTTTGTGTTCATGAATGCCAAGATAGTTAAAAGCCAAGACTCTGAAGCCTTTACTGGTGCAATAAGACATGTGAATGTGCATATTGAATGTGCATATCCATCCGCCCCGGACGAAGCAATGCAGGGTCTAATACTTCTTTGTGATTAGTAGTAAACACTATAATTCTTGCCTCTCCGCAGCTCGACCACAACCCATCAACGCAATTTAGCAGAGTTGACAGGCTGAATTCCTGAAATTAATTACCCCATCATTGTTTTATTAATTAAGTTTGAAAATTACTAAAGATTGTAGATAAAAAAAAACTATGAGTTAAAAGGAAAGAAACTAGGTACACACCTTAGTGTGCTTCTTCGGATTCATTAATTGTTCTTGATGATTAGCTATTTTTTGTCTATCATACACTTGTGAATTGCAATCAATGTCTTCAACTACAAGTATAGATCGATTAGTTGTCTTTAACAACACATTTCTCAACTCAGCATCAGAAGGAATACTAGGAAGCTCCAGATCATAAATGTCAAATTTCAAATAATTAGCCATAGCTGCAATTAGTGTTGATTTTCCAGTTCCGGGAGGACCATAAAGTAAATATCCTCTTTTCCAAGCCTTACCAACCCTCTGATAGAACTCCTTTCTTTCTAAAAACCTATCAAGATCATCCATAATTGATTTCTTCAGATCATCCATAATTGATTTCTTCAATTCAGGATCCATAGCAAGAGTATCAAATGAGGCAGGGTGACGAAAATTCATGGCTCTCCATTCTTTTCCAGCATAATTTTTAATTCCAATGTAAAGCTTCAAAACCTTTTCACCTTTCATTAATTTCTTGTATGTATCCAGAACATGAACTAAATATTCATTTCTTATCTTGTCTTTGTATTTTTTATCAAAAGTAATTTGATAAGAATTTCCGCCAGGAATAATTATATCTTTAGATTTATTTTCTCCATTTTTGTATTTCTTATCTTGTCTTTCATTAACTGGTTTTTTTGGACTGTGACACGTCCAAGTAACAGTTATGTCTTGAAATGTATCAACAATTATTTCTCCTTCAGGAATAGCAGCAGAGATATTCTTTTGCTGTTCTAATTTACCCACTTTCATTACATGATTTTCCGGTCCCATTTTTGTAGATAAATAGGTTCTCGCTGCATCGTAAAGCTCATTCCGGCCAAATGAAGACCATAACTGTTCGATTATAAAAGTTGCAGTAGATGATGGGTTTCGAAGAAAATAGTACCTGAATTTTGAGAGTACAAAATCTTGAAGCTGCCTTGGTATGACCTGATCATATGCAGTTTTGAACAGTACCCATGAAGTTGAGATGGAGGAATATGCTGCTACCAGAGAAGCATTTGAAGGTATGCGCTTAAAGTATTCTTCCATTGGAGTATTTTTGACTATCCTCTGTCCTCTGTTTCATCTAAGAGATTTTAGGAAAGGAAATTTGGGTTTTGCTCTTTTATCTGTCAAAATGGCAGAAACAAGAAATTTCTGCGTTTTGCTCTTTTTATCTGCCAAAATAGCAGAAACAAGAAAGGTGTGTTCTGATCTAAAAACCAGAAATAAGAAAGGTGTGTTCTGATCTAAAAACCAGAAATAAGAAAGGTGTGTTCTGATCTAAAAACCAGAAATAAGAAAGGTGTGTTCTGATCTAAAAACCAGAAATAAGAAAGGTTTTGATTGGTTAAGATTGGGAAATTGGCTCCCTATGTTGGTGATTGGTTCGGTTTAATTAACGCACAGTATGGCAAACATAATTAAAATCAAAATGCCAAGCACAGTGGCAAACATAATTAAAATCAAAATGCAGCATTTTCTAATCAACAAGCTAAATTGATTTCAAAGCATGAAATTCAAGTCTAGCTACACCATCCAGACCCATAATTATACTAATTAGGACTTGTTCAGCAATATGAGATATTTTTGTTAGGGGTGAGCATACTTTGGAAAAAATTGAAAGCAAACCAAACCGAATTTATTTCGGTTTTTGGTTCAGTTATTCGTTTCACCTTCAGTTTTCAATATTGTACAACTTCAATTTTCAATCTTTAAATTGGTTATTGCAAAATATTTATTTTCTGATTAAAACCGAACTATTTAATCGAACCAACCAAACTTTCTTCAATACGGTTCTTTTTCAGTGAAAAGCAAACCAAATTGCCCATTTGCAGACCCTAGTTTTAGTAGTTGTTAGCTGGAATTATAGACTAATCAACTACATTCTTGCCAAGTAATTCCCTGAATAAAACAAGTTATCTTCTTACTATTTAGCTTAATTAGTTAATCTATAATTCCATGTCAAAACATATTGAAACTCTTGAAATTTCAGTCAAAAGTCAACAATCCCAGCAAGCTAATCATTACAGAGAGCAAAATATATTCGCAGCAAAAAGACATTTTTCAAACAGAGTCAAGAAGTAATTCCCTAACTCAAAAAATTATCTCCATGACTCCATGCTATTTAGCTTAAGTTAAGCTACAAGACGTATTCAAATAGAATGGAGCAAATAATCTGATTCAAAGAAGTGTTAGAGAAGAAGAGCAAAATGTATTTGCAGCTCAAACACATTCATCAAGTAATTGCCTAAATCAAAAGCTTAACTTCAGCTATGTCACAAATATAATTAAATTCCTGAAATTTCAGTCAAAAGGTTCTGAGATGTTAACACTAATCCAAGACCAAAACACGGAAATCCTAGTCTCAAATACTCCCATTCCGAAATATATATGACAAATACATAACAATAATGTATGACGGAAATCCTAGTCTCAAATACTCCCATTCCGAAATATATATGACAAATACATAACAATAATGTATGAAAAACTCCTATTCGTTGCTATTTTCATATGCATAATAATTGATTTCGCAAACTACTAATTACTAACTGAAAAATACTGGAAATGCAGCTTGTTACATAAAAGGCTAAAAGCAATGCCACACACATGCTAAAAGAATATTCCTAAAACCAATTCATCTCCTCCCCATTGGAACTTCGATGGATAATGGCAATTTCTCCCATCAAGATATTCAAACTGGAACTAAGCTCTCTACATAAACATGAGTTGTCCCAATCCAATTGGAACTCGCAACAGTACTGGAAGTTCTGATTTCTTGATTCCTGGGGTTATACTTGATAAGCTCTGGTGGATTATTGTTGCTTTGAGTTAGGAGAATAAACTCTCCTTCAACATTCTCCTGATATCCGAACACCCTCTTAAATCCAAAAATCCCTACAATAATAAATTTTTTAGTCCATGACTCTTTTACACCGTATTCATTCATAACCCAAATCGCATAGTCATAGTGCAAATGCAAATCATTCCAACGATAAGCAATTACAGCAAGTGAATCATTCAACTTTGTAATATGCTTTATTCGCCAAAGAGAATCAGGAAATTCTATCTCCTCTAAGTCCTCATTTCGAGCATTATAAGACAATATCAGTTGCCCAATTCTTTTTTTACATGCTATCCAATTGAAGGATCCCTTAACCATAGTATTAGACGTCATGTCTATGCTATCATATTGCAACTTAGAGGTTGTTTTTGTTACCCAAGAATTACTACTTCTTTTATACACAATAACTTTGTCATAGCTCCTACAAATAATTCCTACAATCACATAATCATTAAGCTCTGCAACAAAACTAAATCCAAAATAATAGAATCTGGTTGATAGATGATCTTTAATCGGAAGAGCAATATACATATATTCCTTAGTAGCTGGGTTCCATAAATAACAGGAAGGAGAAGAACCGACGCAGACAAGACCATGACATGAACCCACAATATAGGTATAAAAGGTATTAGATAAAAAAGGCTTGTGAAGAATAACAGGAGGTAGAATAACATCAGAGTCAGAAATAGATGAAGAGAAGAATTCATTAGTGTCGCGGCTGCATATGAAAGTGGAATTGTTAGAGGAAGTAGAGCGATTGAGGTGTTGGGCTCAGAAATTAGGGTTTTTGAAGAGGGAGAGCATGATCTTTGTACGCACTTGAACCTCATCAAAGATTTAACTGGTAATCTTGAAAGAATGTCTCCTTCAATATCCGCCATTAAATTAGTAGCTGCGTACAACTTTTTTTTCTTTTCCTGCTTTCCAGGTATTTCCCCAGGTTAATTGGGCTTCCACATATATCTATATATACATACATACACGTTTTTACTCATAATTATTTTTTCACTTTTATATTATATAATATTATTATTTTTAAAATCTAATTTTAATTTTCATAATTCACTATTACTTTTGTCTTGATAATTTGTACGTTTGAATGTACATATTTTTCGTTATACTAGTTTTTTTTATAACTATACTCCTTATTCGTACTCATTCAATTTTTTATATCATTTTTTACTTATCATTTATACTCATTTTTATTTTTTAATATTAAATATTGAAAAATAATTTTTTTCTTTATATTATTTAGATTTTTATAATGTTAAAATAAAATTTTATATAAAATTTATGTCAATATAACAATTAATTAATAAAACAGCAATGTGTATATACACATACATTTCAGTTTAATTTATATTGTCATTTATCTAAAATTCATTATAACTACAACGTGACCTAATAAGTATGTTTCATATATATAGATACATAGGTATAACGATAAATTATTATATATTTTTTTAAAATTAAAATTTTCAATTGTTCGTTATCCTACATATATATACATATATTCATTTTATTTAAAAATAAATCATTTTATTTAAAATAAATTTTTATAAGTAAAAATTTAAAAAACTTTTGAAAAGCCTTAAAATATAGTCTTTCTATTAAAAAAATTTGTTATAAAAAATAAATACTTTTTTTTTCTTTTTTATCTCTCCTGCATAAATTTTATTAAATTATAATAAAAATAGAATCAAATATCTAAAAAATAAATTTATAAAATAAAATATAAAAATTTTCAAATGTCTCATTATCACATACTCCCTCCGTCCCATTTTGTTTGATTGTTATTTCTTTTCTGGATGTCCAAAATATTTGCAAAATTTCTAAATTTAGATGTGTAAATAATTATTTTTTCCATAATAACTTTTATGATTATTCATTAAACGAAAGACTTTTATTAATATCTTAATGAGTTAAGGGCAAAATGGGAAAGATAGCTTTTTTTGACTAAATTATTAATATGCTTATTTTGTCAAATCATGCAAATAAAATGGATCGTAGGGATTATATTTATTAAAAAATAATATGTTCATACTTCTTTTCTTTTAAAAGAAAATATCACATGTTATATTAAATATCCAACCACATTATATTACCACATTATATATTTGAGAAATAAATTTAATTTTGTATTGGAAAAGATTCCTTAACTTAGTTTTTTCATGTTCTCCTTAACTATGACTTTGAAATATTTTAACATTTGTCTTTTATATAATAAATTTAGTTTAACAAATATTAAAAGGAAAAATATCATGAACATACTCGGGTATGAGGCAATAAAGATAAAATAATCATGTATGACCATAAATCAAAGTTTAAAACAAATAACTCATGGTGATACCATTAAAGATAAATATGAGTGATCTTTATTGATTTTAGCTAATTAATTAATTGTGATTATTGAGAAATAATCAAATGTAACAGAGATTTATATTGAATGTAAACATCTTTTTTAAATAACTAGTATGTTGAGAATCAAAGAACCGTGAAGCAGATATTAAAGGATGAAATAAAAATTTCCTTCATAACAGTCATTCAAGTAAATACATAAAATTATATGAATACATGACAAATTGTAATCTCATTAAGATATGTTGAAAATTTGCAATGTTGTAACAATATACTTCTTAAATATCTTGCGAAGCCTTTTCTAAAGTGTATTGCCATAGCAAAAAATCATACAATTCAAAAAATCGCAGACATTTTAATTGATGTATCTTGTTTTCAATCAGTGATAATATATTTTGAGTGAATTTCTACCAATTATATTTGAAAAGTGATAATAATTTTGAGAATTTAACCAATTATATTGAAATAACAAATTAAGTATTTTTTTTATTTTATGTTTATGATTTATTATAAATGATTGTTTATTTACTTCAATTATTAATGTATTATTTATTTAGTATAGTGTGTTGTACGCGTGTGGGTGTCCTACTTTTTTTAAAATTATCATATCTTGCCCGTTTCCTTATCTCGTGTACCGTGTCCATGCAAGCTAACTCTTGGTATATGAGACTATTTCATACGCTAAGCTAATCAATCAAGGTTTCTTTTTATTAACAATAAAAAATGAAGTATTTTTTTTAATTTATTTTTGTGCTGTTGAATTAAGAAATTAAGAAATTCTTTGTTTTAAGTTTATAATTTATTATAAATGATTGTTTATTTATTTGAAATATTAATGTATTACTTATTTAGTGTAGTGTATTCTAAGCATGTAGATGTCCTACTTTTTAAAATTGTCGTATCAGTATGTTATCATGTCTCGTCACCTGTATTGGTGCAACCTAGCTCATGGTATATGAGACTACGCCATACACAAAGCTAAGCAATCAAGATTTTTTTTATTACCAATAAAATGAAGCATTTTTTAAAAAAAAAAAAATTTATTTTTGTGCAATTGAAATAAGAAATTTAGTTTTTTTTTTATTTTATGTTTATGATTTATTCTAAATGATTGTTTATTTATTTGAATGTTAATGTATTACTTATTTAATGTAGTGTATCCTAAGTTACTTATTTAATGTAGTGTATCCTAAGAGTGTAGATGTCCTTCTTTTTAAAAATTATTGTATCCGTATGTTTCCGTATTTCGTATCCTGTGTGTTGGTGCAACCTAGGGTACATGAGGCTACTCTATATACTAAGCTAATCAACCAAGGTTTCTTTTTTTTACCAATAAAAAATGGAGTGTTTTTTTTTAATTTGTTTTTTTTTTGTCGTTAAATTAAGAAATGAAATATTTTTATTTTAGGCTTATGATTTATTATAAATGATTATTTATTTATTTGAAATATTAATGTATTACTTATTTAGTGTAGTGTATCCTAAGCGTATGAATGTCCTGCTTTTTAAAAATTATCGTATCCATATATTCTCGTATCTCGTGTCCTGTGATGGTGCAACCTAGCTCCTGGTATATGAGACTACTCCATACACAAACTAAACAATCGGATTTTTTTTATTATCAATAAAAAATAAGTTTTCTTTTTTTTAAAAAATTATTTTTTTGTCATTGAAATAAGAAATTTAGTTTTTTTTTATGTTTATGATTTATTCTAAATAATTATTTATTTTTTTGAAATATTAATATATTACTTATTTAGTATATTGTATATAAGCGTGTGTATGTCCTATTTTTTTAATTTAAAAATTATTGTATCTCGTATGTTCTTGTATCTCATGTCCCGTGTCTATATAACCTAGCTTTTGTATATGAGACTATTCAATGCACTAGGCTAATAACCAAGATTTTTTTTTATTACCAATAAAAATGAAAAGTTTTTTTTTTAAATTTATTTTTGTGTCGTTGAAATAAGAAATTAATTTTTTTATTTTTTATTTATAATTTATTATAATGATTGTTTATTTATTTAAAACATTAATCTATTACTTATTTATTGTAGTGTATCCTACGCGTGTGGATATCCTGCTTTTTAAAAATTGTTGTATCCATATATTTCGATATAAAAAGAGAGTTGGGGAAATGTTAGAATATAACAAATGGAAAATAAAAAAAAAATAAAAAGTTGTAAGTATATATTACTGTGGGTTCATACTGTTCCTATTTTTTTTTATTTTTAATAATTAATCAAACTTGTTGGTCCATAATGTTCCTATTTTTGGTTTTTTTTTTTTTAATTTTTAATAATTAATCAAACTAAAAGAGAGTTGGGGAAATGGTTAGACATAGTAAATGTGAAAATAAAAAAAAAATAAAAAGGTTGTAAGTATAGTATTACTGTGGGTTTCATACGGACTGTTCCTATTTTCTTTTTATTTTTAATAATTATTAAATCGCATAACCTTGTTGGTCATAATGTTTTCCTATTTTTGGTTTTTTTTGTTTTTAATTTTTTAATAATTAATGAAAACTTTGTTTTGTCCCGTACGTATTATCCTCCGCACACTTGGCAATTTTCAGAGGTTTACATTTGATTTCCATAATAGATGCAAATTGCTCTCTTTCTTATATTATACAAATATGATATAGTAATATATTATAGGATGAGAGAGAGAGAGAGAGAGAGAGGATGAGAGAGAGAGAGAGAGAGAGAAGATTAATAAAAAATTGCCGTTAAAGGAAACTCAATTTGATTAATAATTTAATACCATAATTTATCAATATTGAAAAAGTTTTCTCAAGGTATTTAATAAGACTCAAATTATTATCAATTATCCAATAAGAATATTTTAAGGATTTCTAAAGTTTCACCTAAAAATGTGGTAATCCTTATTTTTGACTAATCACCCCGACTGGATAGACGGTCTCTCAGTAATGAGGTCCGGCATACCGGTGATGTTAATACAAAAAAAGAATATTTTTTAATAATTTGAGCTGTTAAAGAATTAATGAGTAGCTTTTTTTTGGAACCTAAATTCTTCCAATATTGCATTTTGTCGAACCATGCAAACAAAATGGATCGTAGGGATTATATTTATTAAAAAATAATATGTTCATACTTCTTTTCTTTTAAAAGAAAATATCACATGTTATATTAAATATCCAACCACATTATATATTTGAGAAAATAAATTTATTTTGGTATTGAAAATTCTTAAATTATTTTTTCATGGTTTTCCTTAATATATTTGAAATATTTACATTGTCTTATATAATAATTTAGTTTACACAAATATTAAAAGAAAAATATATGAACATACTCGGGTATTGCAATAAAATAAATAATTATATTGCAATAAAATAAATAATTACATGTATGACATAAATCAAAGTTTAAACAAATACTCATTGATACCATTAAAGATAAATATGATTGTTGATTGATTTAGTAATTAATTCATTGTGAAATTGAGAAATAATCAAATGTAATAGAGATTTAATTGAATGTAAACTTTTTAAATCAACTAGTGTTAGAATCAGCGCGAAACAATATCAGTATGTTATCATATCTCGTAACCTGTATTGGTGCAACCTAGCTCATGGTATATGAGACCACTCCATACACAAAGCTAAGCAATCAAGATTTTTTTTATTACCAATAAAAATGAAGCATTTTTTTTTAAAAAAAATTATTTTTGAGCAATTGAAATAAGAAATTTAGTTTTTTTTTTTTAATTTTATGTTTATGATTTATTCTAAATGATTGTTTATTTATTTGAATGTTAATGTATTACTTATTTAATGTAGTGTATCATAAGCGTGTAGATGTCCTTCTTTTTAAAAATTATTATATCCGTATGTTCTCATATCTCGTGTCCTGTGTGTTGATGCAACCTAGCTCCTGGTACATGAGGCTACTCTATGTTCCCTACTATTCCTTCGCACACTTGGCAATTTCAGAGGTTTACATTTTGACTTCCATATAATGCAAATTGCTCTGCTTATATATATATATATATATATATATATAATAATATATATATAAGATTAATAAAAATTGTTAAAGAAACTCAATTGATTAATAATTTAATAACCATAATTTATCAAATATTAAAAACTCAAGTAATTTAAGATTAATAAAAAATTGTTAAAGAAACTCAATTGATTAATAATTTAATACCATAATTTATCAATATTAAAAACTCAAGTATTTAATAAACTCAAATTCTTATCAATTATCCAAAAGAATATTTTAGGATTTCTAAAGTTTCACTAAAATTTTAATCTTATTTGACTAAACTCCGAGCAGGATTAGACGGTCTCTCATAACGAGATCTGAATACCGGTGGTTTATAGAAAAAAAAATTGTAATCCTATTATTCGTGCTCCCCATTCCCACTTTATTCTATTAGGAGTTGTTGTTTATAGCTAGGGATATAGTCATTTTTTTTATTAGTAAATTCAATTATTTTTTATTAATATCAATATTTTTCAGAAAAAACTCACTCAAGCCATCAGACCTCCCCAATACACCATATCCAAATTTTGGTATTGTTAAATAAAAAAAACTTAGAATGGAAATACTTACAGATACTTCTATACAATCTGGATAAAAAGTACCTAATAGAACTCTTCTTGAGTTAAAAAGGATTCATTTAACAAAACATCAAATAAACGTAGTCGTTGTTAATTGTTGCCATAACTTCGATAATCATGATGACTAACTGCCACAATCACATAATCATTAGGCTCCTCTAGAAAGCTAAACCTACTAATGCATTAGTTATATCGAACCCAAAGGCGTAAATTAAACAAATTCCTGATAGCCATAGAAAATAAAATTTATTTGACAACGAATAAATTTTATGATGACTTTTCTCTATAAAAAGTAAACTAGGTATGTTAGGATACTAATCCCCTCCTTCCCTCGCCCTCGTACTTCGATCCTTTTAATGAAAACACGAAGAGTTATAAATCGATTTAAAATGGATACGGTTAGTGTATGAATATAGGTCTCTGGAATATCCGTTACATTTATCCGCTATATTAAATGGGTTTGATTATGAATACCCACAGTACCCCCACTATATTAAACGGGTTTGGTCATGGATAACTGCAATACCCTATCCATTTTTAGTAAAAGATATATTTTAAATAAGTTTAGATATAAATAATTTAAAATTCACAAGATATATATTTTAAATAAGTTGTGATATAGATAGTTTAAATTTTACAAATACTCTCTATCTAGTTATGGGTACTTTAAATAGGTTTGGGAAATTCTTACAATTACATGTACAGATAGCTTAAAATTCGCTTATACATGCTTTCTTCCGTCCCTAATTGGGCAAGTTAATTACCGAGCGTGGTACGCATTGATGTCTGAGCAAGAGACACAGTATTGATGACAAAGCCTTACTAAGAGTAAATCTTTTTGATTTGTAACGCTGAATCTTTTGATTATAACTGTTAATGGTAATTCATAATTTGACCCTTCGTTAAATTACAATTATATTCCTGGTATTAAATGTAGTATATCAATAGTGCATGATATGACATAACTTTTAAAATAAGATTGTAATTTTTAAGTAAGATTAGAAAAAACGCATAATTAAGATTAACAATATATACTTAATTTAATATTTGATTAAACATAATTTGATTTTATATCACGTTTAGTGATATTCATAATATATATGAATATTTGTGCTAAGCCTAAACTTGACCTATTCTGATTCAGTTATGATAAAATATGTAGATCATGTAACTCAGAAAATACTACAAATTAAAATTATAAGCACAGAAGGTTTTAATTCAAATATAATTCATCAATAAAATTATATTAAATTTTAAACGCATAGTGGCAAACATAATTAAAATTAAAATGCAGCATTTTCTAATCAACTAATGTCAAAGCATGAAATTCCTGTCAAACTTACTTCGGTACGGTTCAATTCCATAAAAAGCAAACTTCGATAGGTTATTAAACTTAAAAGCTCCAATAGATAATTCTATTCCAAGTTGTGGATGTCAAGGTAAGCTATAAGTCTATATTCAAAATTAATCTACAAATCTATCTAATCTAGAAGCCTATTCCCCCTAATTATGTATCATCTCTGTAACTATATATATGTGTGACTTCTCGTTAATAAATATTACTCTCATCTTTTGCTCTCTATTTCTTTTCTTTATTCTCTCTAATTTTATATTATTTTATAATACGTTATCAGCACGATTTCATTCTACCACGTAGCTCATAAAGTTAACTTATTTGCCCTTCTTAAGATACGCATTGACAAATAGTGATTGATTATTTTTTTTTTTTTTGTTGTGCTTAATATATATATATATATATATATTTGATGTGTATATACTGTTGATTTACTTGTTAATATACTTTCGATTACAAATATGTTATCGTTTTTTTAACTTATGTTAATATATTGCATATGATAAGCATGTTGATGCTAAATTATATTAAACCATATTAATACGTTTGATCACTGTTGCTTTTTATTCATATATTAATACTATATTATTGTTTACTTTTAATTTACGTCAGACGATTTTTTTTTCCTTTATTCTTTGTCATTATTTTAATAGTGTATATATGAATATATTATATTTCATATAATTTTCTAATTTGATTAAATTATTCTATAATGTTATTATCTAATATAATTATTTTATTGTTAATACTATTCTACCACAATGTCAAATCTTACAAAACTTGAATTTGTGGCCCTTGATGTTACGGGTAAGCCCTATTTATCATGGATATTGGATGTTAAGATAAATCTAGATGCTATAGGTCTTGGAGACACCATCAAGGAAAGAAATTAAAAATCAAATCAAAATAGCGTTAAAGCGATGATTTTCCTTTGCCACCATCTTCATGAAGGATTGAAAATTGAATATTTGATATTTAAAGATTCACTTGTTCTTTGCAACAATTTGAAAGAAAGGTATGACCACCAAAAGACAATGATTCTTCCAAAATCTCATTATGAATAGATGCATTTACGATTTCAAGATTTTAAAACTATAAGTAACTATAATTTTACAGTTTTCCAAATTAGTTCTCAACTAAAATTATATGGCGAAAATATTATTAATCATGATTTATTAGAGAAGGTTTTTTTACTTTTCATGCCTCGAATGTGCTCCTACAGCAACAGTATCAAGAAAAAGGTTTTAAGAAATATTCTAAATTAATTTTATGTCTTCTTGTTGTTGAGCTAAATAATGAGCTCTTAATAAAAAATCATGAAGCTCGTTCAACTGGATCTGCTCTATTCCCTGAAGTGAATCAAACCACATATAATAATGCGCATGGGGATAATGAAACCCGCCTAACTAGACGTGAAGCATTCCCTGAATTGAATGCAACAAATGGACGTGGGCGTGAACAAAGACGAAGATATACTCATCGTCGAGAACATGGGCGAAATCATGATCAAAATAATATTCACAGCAATTGTGGTGGTTGTAAAGATAAAAATAAAAATTATACATCTCACCACAAGAAGTGAAAGAATAACAAAGAAAGATAAGAAAATATGAATAAAGGATCAAATCAGCATTCAGAAATATATATCATCGATGTGGCATGAGAGGCCATTGGTCACGTACTTGTCGTACACTAAAACATTTTGTTGAGCTCTACCAAGCTTCTTTGAAAAGATGAAGAAAATATATATAGAGGAATTTTGTCACAATTATGTTGATTTAGAAAGATAGTGCGATTGATGTTACTCATCTTGATGTTGCTGATTTCTTTGAGAAATCTGATGGGAGAATTTACAATTTAATTGATGATGACAATGTGAATGCCTCAAAATAATTTGAATTATTTATTTATTTATTATTCTTATTATTTTAGACTTCCTAGTAATAGACATTTAAATTTTGAATTGATGTCTAGTTCCTTTGAGATAGATATTTAAATTTCTTTATATTTGATTTGACTCAATTATATTCATAATTGATTATTATTATTATTGTTCTTGCTTTATTTTTGTTATTTGTTTTTTATAATATATTATTTTTGTGAAGAAATTGTGGATGCAACTTAATCCTTATTTGAATCAATAAAGAGGATGCAGATTTATATATTATTGATCATACAATAACGCACACCATACTTAAAGATAAAAAGTATTTTTCCCATTTGGTAATGGGTGAGGGTTATGTCAATTTAATATCCGATAGTAAAAAAATAATTAAAGATGCATTATTATTAATGATGCATTATTCTCCCCACAGTCTCGCAGAAATGTGTTGAGCTTTAAAAATATTCACTTAAATAGATATCACATTGAGACAAAAGATGTGGATAATATAGAATATCTTTATATTACAAATATTTTATTGAATAAAAAAAGTGTTAGAGGCATTGCCTTATTTATCCTCCAGTTTGTATTACATGCATATTCACACAATTGAAATTAATATGGTTGTAAATTAGAAGTTTACAAATCCAAGTGCTTTTATAATTTGGCATGATCGGCTTCATCATCCCGGATCAATAATGATGCTAAAAATTCTTGAGTCCTCATATGGACATTTATTGAAGAACTAGAAGATTCTTCAAACTAATGAATTTTCATGTCCTACTTGTTCTCAAGGCAAATTGATTATTAGGCCTTCACCAAACAAAGTTCAGATCGAATAACTTACATTTATAGAACGTATATGAGGGGATATTTGTGGACCAATTCATTCACCATGTGGACCATTTAAATATTTTATGGTTTTGATAGATGCATCTACAAGATGGTCACATGTATGTTTATTATCGACTCGAAACCTGACATTTGGTGAGATTACTTACTCAAATTAAGAGCACAGCTTCCAAATTATGCTATTAAGACAATTTGTCTTGATAATGTTGGTGAATTTACATCTCATGCTTTTAATGATTATTGCATGACAAATGGAATACGGGTTGAACACCCTCTTCACACAAAAAATGGTACGGTAAAATCATTTATTAAACGATTGCAATTAATTGCAAAGCCATTACTTATGAAAACACAACTCTCGATTTTTGTTTGGGGGCATGCTATTTTACATGCAACATCACTTATTCGTATCAGGCCAATAAATTGTCATAAATACTCCCCTTTACATTTGGTTTTCGGCCAAGAACCAAATATTTCTCATCTAAAATTTTTTGGATATGCGCTATATGTACAAATTGCTCCACCACAATGCATAAAGATGGATTCTCAAAGGACATTGGGAATATATGTTGGATATAAATCTCATCTATAATTAAATATTTAGATCCTTTAACTAGAGATTTATTTATGGCTAGGTTTTTCGAATGTCATTATGATGAATTAGTTTTTCCAACATTGGGGAGAGAAGATAAGTAGTTGAAAAAACAAATTAGTTGGAAAGAATTATCATGTTGCAATATGTAGTTTTTCCAATATGTAGATCCTCGCCCAAGGCAATGTGAAATAAAAGTACAAAGAATAATCCATCTACAAAATGTTGCAAATCAATTGCCAGACGCATTTACTGGCCCGAAAAGAGTAACTAAATCTTATGTACCAATTGCAAATGCTCCTATTAGAATTAAAATCCATGAAGGATAAACTGTCTGTGCAAGTGAGTCTAAGGCACACCTAAAGCATGGTAAACCAATCGGTTCCAAGGATAAAAATTCTAAAAAAGAAAATGAGCAAACATTAAAGATGGCTAAGCTCTAGAAGAGCAAACTATGAAAAAGTTCCTGACATGACTAATAAGTTTTCAGAAGAAACTCAGGTATTTGAAATCATTGAAAATGATGAGATCTTATAAATTATGTCATGTCTAGATAAAGGTTGAATCAATACAAAATAAAAGTTAATGAAAATTTTGCATATAATGTACCCCTTGATATTGTGAAAGATGATGAGGATCTTAAAACTTTGTCTATCAAAAAATATAGACAAAGAGATGATTGACCTAAATGGAAAGACGCAATTGAGACAGAATTAAAGTCGCTTGAAAAGCGTAAAGTTTTTAGACCAGTAGTCCAAACACCAATAGATGTTAAGCCGGTGGGATACAAATGGGTATTTGTGCGAAACGAAATGAGAATAATGAAATTGTGAGGTACAAAGCAAGACTAGTTATATAAGGTTTTTCATAGAGACCTGACATTGATTATGAGAATACTTATTTTCCAGTGGTGGATGCAATAATGCTTCGATATTTGACTAGTCTAGCAATTCATGAAAAATTTAAAATGTGTCTAATGGATATAGTGACTGCCTATTATATGGCTCACTTGATAAATGACAGCTTATTTCGCAAGTGTACGAATCGCTACAAGTAATATATGATGAGTAAGATATCGTTCCCACGAGGATTGTAATCCAAGTACCAAAATTATGGCTCACTTGATAAACTGACAGCCTTATTTCGCAAGTGTACGAATCGCTACAATAATATATGATGAGTAAGATTATCGTTCCCACGAGGATTTGTAATCCAAGTACCGAAAATATGTTATCTCGTTTATTATTTAAAACGATAATTGACGAGAAATTCATGTTATAGAATGTAGAATAAAATCAAGAGTCATAAACAAAATTGATCTTAAAGAAATCAAAAGGAATTGAAACTACTAAGGGGTTTTGATTTCACTTAAATTCTATCCAATTTTATTTCATTAGTTTATTTAATCAATTTAATTATTCAAGTAGGGGAAACAACTCTGAATTCACTAACAAGCTCTTCCGATGTATGCAGCTATTTATTCCCATTTATAATTACTTATCTTCCAATAGCGCAATCAAATATAAATTAAATCAATTAAGTATGTAGTGTTTTAATGAATTTAACAATTTAAGGTTGATAAAATCATAAAAACCCATGGAGTCAACCGAATATAGCTTCCGCATCAAGTTATTATTCTATGTGTTTTATTAACCTTTTCATATCAAAAATCCTTCTTCCGATAGTGATAATTGAAATAAATCAATCTAGGGGAAAATTCTGCCTAGAAGCATCAAGTTCATTAATAAATTATAACTTGAATAAGGAAAAATAAATCTAATTGTATAAATTGGAAAAGAGATTAAGCTACATCAAATCCCCTAGTATAAGAGTTTAGTTACACATAGTACTTAAATAAAACTCAACCATACTTGATAAATATTCCATAATCAATAAAGATAATGAAAGAAATAAACAAGATTAAGAGTTTAGAAATAAGAACTAGTGATAAGTTGCTTGACTAGTGCATAAGTTGCGTTGCTTGGATGGCTTCCTTGAAACACTTGACAACTCTTGAATGCCTAACTTCTAAAAGAGAAACTATATACAAGCTATGAGAGGGAGAATAGATGTAAAGTGTAATGTAATGTGTGTGATGGGATGATTTGAGATAAACTCTCCTCTTCTTTATATAGACTTCTTTGGTATAGGATTCCATATGGTTTAATGATCAAAGTCTTCTTTTGTTTGGTTGTAAAGCTCTCTTTTAGGTCTCCATTTTCTTTAATCATGACTCACCCATGTTCATAGAGTTGATCTTGGTTTGCATGTGAGGAAAGTTGTCCAAAGTGAGCTATGAAAATAGTAGGAATTAGTTGGCAACTTTTGACTCAAATTCAGGATTCTAAATTTTAGTTTTCTTGATTAGCACGGGCGTGCTGCCTGGCACAGTCTGGGGGAGTTCCAGGGCACGGGCGTGCGTACTGGCACGCCTGCGGGCGTGCACTCTTCTGGAAGTTTGGAAGTTGTGTAGCACGGGCGTGCTTCAACTGCACGGGCTAAGCTTCTATTTCCAGTGCGCGCACAGGCGTGCTCGTTGGCACAGCTTGGGGCCTGCATCTCTCTGGAAGTCTGAGGCATTTGAGGCACGGGCGTGCGCCTTAGCATGGGCTGGGGCGTGCGCCTTCTGGCTCTTTGCTTTGATTTGCCTTGTGCCTTGTGTTTTGGCACGGCCGTGCGCCGTAGCACGGGCAGGGGGCGTGCTAATCATGTTTTGCCTTATTTTGTTGTCCTTTTGTTGGAAAAATCCTACACTTTTCCTCAAAAAAATCAAGTGAAGTTGTGTTTCAAGAAAGCTTTTAAATAAATAACAATATTATATAAAAACTAATTTAGATAAATAAAAATTGCTAGAAATCTTAGTAAAAATTACAATAAAAACATTATAAAAATTAACACTATCAATAAAGATATGTACATGAAAATCCCTGAAGGGCTCAAATTGTTTGAAGCACAAAAATTAAATTCTCGAGAAACTTATTTAATAACTTCGTTAGAGCTCTGTATGGATTGAAGCAATCTAGACGCATGTGGTACAATCGCCTTAGTGAATATTTATTGAAAGAAGGCTATCAAAATGATGTTACATATCCATGCATTTTTATAAGAAAATTTGGATCTGTATTTGCCAATGTTGCTATTTATGTTGATGATTTAAATATTATCAGAACTCCTGAAGAGATTTCCAAAATTGTGGATTATTTAAAGAAAGAATTTGAGATGAAAGACCTTAGGAAAACAAAGTTTTGTCTCTGCCTGCAGATTGAGCATTTTCCAAATGGAATTTTTGTTCATTAATCCACATACATAGCCAAGGTCTTAAAATGGTTCTATATAGATAAAGCACATCCATTAAGCACGCCAACAGTTGTTAGGGCACTTGATGTAAAAAAGTACCCTTTCTGACCTTGAGACAATGATGAAGAACTTCTTGGTCTTAAAGTATATTATATTAGTGCAATAAGGGCACTAATGTATCTTGCTAGTCATACTCGACTTGATATAACATTTGTTGTAAAATGTATTAGCAAGATATAGTTCTTCTCCAAGACATTGAAATGAAGTTAAGCATATATTTCGATATCTTCGAGGTACAATGGATATGGGTTTATATTATGCTAATATATGGTACAATGGATATGGGTTTATATTATGCTAATATATCAAAATCTGATTTGATTAACTATGCAGATGCAGGTTATTTATCAGATCCATATAATGGTAGATCTCAGATAAGGTACTTATTTACATGTGGAGGTACAACTATTTCATGGCGTTCTACAAAACAAACTATAGTTGCTACTTCTTCTAACCATGCAAAAATTTTGGCAATTCATGAAGCAAGTCGAGAATGTGTTTGGTTGAGGGCCATAATTCAATATATTCAAAGTACAAGCAATCTATCTTTCCAGAAAGAAGTCCCAATAATATTGTATGAAGATAATGCTGCATGCATACATCAGTTAAAGGAAAGGTATATTAAAGGAGATAGGACAAAGCATATTTCACTAAAATTTTCCTTCACTAATGACCTTCAAAAGAATGGTGATATCAATGTTCAACAAATTCGATCAAGCGACAACCTTGCTGATTTGTTCACTAAAGCATTCTTACTACAAGTTTTGAAAAGTTGGTGCACAAAATTGGAATGCGTAGACTTAAAGATCTCATGTAATATCTTCATGAGGGGGAGTAACTACGCACTGCACTTTTTTTCTCTTTAACCAAGGTTTTTTCCCACTAGATTTTCCTCGTAAAGATTTTTGATGAGGCAATATTTCTTCGCGTATTTTCAAAAAAGAACAATTTACTCTTTTTCCTTCACTAAGTTTTTCTTTTCCCATAGAGATTTTTCTTAGTAAGATTTTAACTAGATATATTCTTTGAAAAATGAACATCCAAGAGGGAGTGTTATGAAATTAATGGATGTCTCATGTAAGCTAGAAGTCTATATTCAGTATTAGTCTACAAGTCTATTTAATGTAGAAGTTTATTCCTCTGATTATGTACCACCATGTACCTATATATATATATATGTGTGTGTGTGTGGCTTCTCATCAATAAAGATCACTTTCATCATTTGCTCTTTATTCCTTGCTATCTTTTGCTCATTTTATAACAATATATATAATATAATACATAATATATAATATAATACTCTCTCCGTTTTCTTTAGAGAAAACAGAAAAGCTCTAGATTAAGAAAGTAGTTAAATAGAAATTTTTGTCCATTTTTTGTCAATAATACCCCTAATCAGCTTTAAATGCATAATTAATGGTCAGAAAGACAACTCATTACTAGAGTATTTCAAGGATGCATTTGTTAGTCAAAATCTTTAAGGATTGTAAGAGTCTCCTCAACTTCAAATTTGGTAAATTTACATTATTTTCAAAATTAGGATACTAGTAAGCAGAAAGTTGTCCTCAAACGTGATAAACTCATCTTCTTCATACGGTGAGTCTAGAAAGAAGCGCATTGAGTTTATTTGATATGACGAAAACTTGTGCCCATATTAGTAAGGTTTAGGGTCGATTTAAAGGCAAAATTTTTGGAGGTCGGATACAACAATATGAATTTGTGATTGTATTATGAAAACATTCCAAGAAAAAATAATTATATTCATGTCCACATGTGTAAAATTGAGCACATCTCTTCTACCATAAAGACTTTTTTTATTATTAATGCGCAATAATTAAAATGTTTGGCCATATTAGGGCTGATCCAATACTCTTATTCGTGCTCAAATTTATAAAGTCGAGCACATTTTTACTGAACTGCTCATAAACGTGGCAATTATTCATACTTTGGAAACATAAACTCATTAATTGTCCAAACCATATTTTGTTTGCCACTATTCTTGTTAATTCAACTGAAAATAAAGGTAGTAACATGTGTTATTGAAGGACATTTTAGACTTTTTCTTTTGGCATTCTTTCTAAAATTTTTATTTATAATAAAATTTTCTATATAAAATAAACACAAAAAATGAAATTTTTTTCTAAAGTAAGAGAACTAAGGGAGTAATATAATATAATGATATAATGATTGGTGGAAATAAGAAAGGTATGAAATGCATGAAAATAAAGCAAAATAACAGTGGCCATTTTTGACATTGGTAGAAACAAGAAAGCTTCACGATAGCTTCACTCTATGCAAGCCTCGTGCCACTGTCACTGGTTTACTCAAATGCATGAAAATAAAGCTCATTAAAAAATGGCTGAAAATGTACCTCTTCAATAGATATAGCTTGACTGATTTATAGCTTAGGATCAATCCGTCGTCTTCAAAAAAACAATTCTTCTTCTTTGTAGGTGATCTTCGATGGCAAGAGAGGGAGACGAAGAGACGTGTGCTATAAAAGGCCATTAAGGGAGTGGAAAAGTGGTCCATCCATTACCCTTTTCGCTCTCTGTAATCTAAGGAGAAGTTCAATAAACTTTATAGAGAAAACATAGAAAAGTACATTATTAGTTAACTCTTCACAAAAAGAAGAGACAACTAAATAATTTCGTTAACTTCTTTCTTGAGACCACCTGAATATTATACAATGGGAGAATAAGAGTTACAAAGCTTAGGAATAACACAGGTATTGAAAGCTGCGGTGTCTGTTGAAATATAGAGTTATTAGTGGAATTAAATTTATATGAGAGACATATTGTATAGTCTGTTATTTCTTATGACGATTAACTAATATATTAAATAAAAAATTATTAAAAATATTATATGTGTAATTAATAAGTATTAACACTTAATTTATTATTAAAAAAATGAGCGCAATATGAGCACCTGGACAAATTTTCACAGTAATTATTTCTATATAAGTTATAGGATAGAACTCATATAGTGGTCGCATTGATCTTAATTATAATAAATTGATTAAATTATCTTTTATCCGCTAAAATTGAATTAGTGAAGAGATTAAGAATTAAGAAAAGTGATTAGAAAACGATTAGTCGGAGAGAAGTTAAAGGAGTCACATAATTTTATTAGATTAATTATCCACATAAAATGTGATTGACATTCAAGGAAGTTAGGTAATCTAAACAAAGTAAAGAAATCACATTCGGGATTTTAGCTTTTCAACGAGTAGGACATAAAAGAACCCAAACAATAGGATACAAACTAAGGTCACAAGCAAGAAGTTCTTATCCTCGCCACACACATGTCTAAAATGAAAACATTAACAAGAAAACAGAACAGCAACACTAGACAAAAAGACGTCAATTCAAAAATTGGTACCCCTCATGGAATACATAATAGAAATACGTTAAGAAGGTGCTGGGTTACCGTGCTTAATAGCGAGTTTATAATGGTATTTTACAATCTTTTCCCGCTATCCGGTATTAGCATAAAAAAATCATGTCATCTATTTGACTCTAATTTGTGACGTAGATTCGGAAATATTCATAGAAAACGCCACGGTTTATTCTTCGCAAGGACGAAAGTGAGAGGAGACAGGAGGACGGTTGGCATGCTATAACCACTTAGGAGAATTCCTGGACGAGGAGGAGTCCAGAGATGAGTTGGTCGGCAGCCATTCCTGGGCTGTTGTTTCCCGTCTTCGTGCTGGAGGATAACTGAAGTTACGGAGTAATTAAGACTACCAGCGAAAAGGTTCTAGGTGTCTCATATTCATAGATTCCTCTCAAATTCATATTTTATACTTTTTTGGTTTATATCATATAGAAACTCATCGCTGCACTAGACACATTTTTGGCATCAATACTGGAAAACGCCGGCATTGTACCACTCATGAAACCATACCGTACCTTTGCTGGCGAGGATAGATGACTCACCGGTAATGCAAAGATTCTTTCTCCTAGGTTATGTTTTTCTTATTATATTTATTTCTTTCTTATATATATTTTTTTACTCTTGCTTTTGCTGTGTTGATAGTCGCCTCTGATGGATATTGCTTACAGGTTACGATTATTTATTCATTTCTTAATTTATAACTTGTTCCATAGGTGTGTGGCATTTTAGAATGAGGAAGTACAAAGGATATTAGGTTCGAAGAAGAAAATACACCGGTGTTGTAAATTTACTGCTTTATTTTGAGTTCCATAATTCTTAAATCATTGTTGTGATTTTAACCCTCTGGTTATATTTCATGAGATTTTTGGTTGATGAAGAAATATTAGTATTAGCTTTAACAAGTTCAATACAGAGAAACAAAATTATTGGTATCTTTTTGAGCAATTTTGGATTAGATATAGCAACTAGACACAATTAAGTAGATCTTTTCTATCTTGCCAAAATTCAAGTAGAGTGTTATAAAGAAACTTAATGGATATTTTCAATTCTTGATAAATTCGTAGAGAATATATAGTATTAATCTTCTGACTCTTTATTTGTAAATTGCGCTTTTACACTAGATGATTATTTCTATCCTGCTCTAGAGAGAAAGAAAGCAAACCCTTGGTCAAAAGAAAAACTTCGCTTATTCATTATACTTTGTGCAAAAACGAATCAGAGGACAAGAGCATGACAATAGGATTACAGAGGTATTAGAAATGAATTGGTAGTTGATAAGAGACAAGGAAACACGGGCTTAGGCACACTCTGACTCTTGCGGTTAGCATAACCACACAAATAGATAAGATGGAGGATTGATGTTAAGCACTATTCTCTCTACGCGCTACAGCTTTCTCACCTCATCACGATATACTGTTAGTTAATTTTGTTTAGAAAAATAACCATTGGTACAACACGCTCTTTAATATAGCTGCAAATCCATCACATTGGGCAGACTAGTCGCGAGATCTCATTTCAGCTGCCTTCCTGTGGTTTTCGCCTTGCTCTCTTTCTTTACGAAACAACAATCGCTTTTCCGCTGAATCTTTTCTTCAGGTTCACAATGAATTCTCATTACGCTTTCTAGAATATACATTTTAAATTACTCTACTCATCTCTCACTCTGCTATTCTCTCTCGAGATTTAAATTTTTATAGAATTTTCTTTTATATAAAGATTTAATTTTTATTTCTTTAGCTTCATTTTATTCCACAAACCCTATTTGCTCCAATTTATAGGATCACTTTAATCGCGGTTTTCTTCTGTTGGTCTTTGACCTCAAAAAGTCCTAACCCTTATTTTAGTTGGAACACCGTTGACAGCTGAACTCCCATCTCATATCCTCATAACTACCCATTGAAAAGGAGGTGACATATAAGGACGAATTTTGGTTATCACTATGAAGTATTACTCAATACAATCTACTATATAAATTTGATACTTATTTAATTGATTATTCTGTTCTTAGAATATTTTCGGTATTGTTTGAAAAGAAGTTAATTATTTTCAAGACATTATTCAAGAATTATTACTTAACTTGGACTTAGTGTAATCAATCTAATTATAATTAGTAATAGATATAAATGGTTTTTCTCATTTTTTTTATTATATTTAATTTTACAAAATTTAATTTTTTTTGTACGATATAACTGAATAAGTTTTACATAACTCTAATATTATATCTCTTAATGGGCGATTTACAAATTATTCGAATGGCTATATTCTGGTGCGTAGGTGAAGTAATTATAATAATTGTGTTATACTAGCTTTAATATGAAAATTAATTATAGTAAGTGTATTCTTCTACTAACATAGCCATTCTCTTATCTCACTTTATTTTATAAAAGAAATAATAATTTTGGAGATATAGTAGATAGCATTTGTCAGATATGGAAGGTTAAATATTTAAAATGACCCGTATTATTCTTCTATAAATTAGGAATAATATATTATGTACATATATAAAATTAATTTAAATAATATAATCTTCAAAGGTAAAATATTAAGTTCTGGCAATTGGCCTAAAATTATATTCTATATTTTATTACCGAAATTAATAGGTGGTATCTAAGTCAGGCATGTGTGTTGGAATTGGGAGGATAGAATATGGAAGATGTGAAAATTAAACACTTTTAAAGAAAATATGTAAATACCACTTATCTAACTTACTCAGATGAAGGTGGTCCAATAGTTGTTAGGAACAGAGAATTAAAAACATAAGTTCTTTATCCTTTACATAGATGATGTAGACTCTTTAGATATCCAGACGGCTACAATTATTTGGATGTAATTTTTAATTCATTACCTTTTTTCATTGAGGGACAGATGGACATATTGGTCCACAAAGGAGTAATTAATTGTCATATAAAAATTTTTATTTCTGGGGTCCCACTTTTATTTTAATTTAAATTATAATTAGAAGTTGGAAGATATTTTGATTTATTGAAATTCCTTAAAGCAGCACAAATATAAATTTGGAATCAACTTTTATTATATGACATATTGGACAAAACTTATATTATAATATTAAATTTATGTTTTTTATTTTCAATAAATTTGGAGGTAATAAACTTTTAAGTTAAATAGGGTCTAGTCCAAGCAGTAGTTTCGGCAGCAAAGGAGGGAATTACTCTATTGATCTCCGAGGGTGGTGCATTTTGGATTATATTAACAATTTAGTTATTACTATTTGGCATAAATCTCTCTTTATAGTGGAAAATGAAATGCAAACACTAGATCATGAAACATATTCACAATAGATATATCATTTGATAATGTAAAGAGTATTTAATTATCTTATTAATTTATCAATGATTGACATTATTTTATTTGTGGATATTAACTACAACAATGGTATTTCAATACTATAGGAATTTCTTATGGAATATTGAACTTAGTAATGTTATGATGATTGAAAGAGAATTGACTTCTTTCGTGCATGGATGATACAAGTATTATTGAAACTCCTAGTGAAACAACACTGATTCAGGGCATTATAATTCATAAAGAGAGTTCTTGCATGTTAGCTTTATGTTGAAATTATAAAAATGATTCACAAGGAATATGAAAATTTTCACAGAGATGGAGAGTATATAAATTATTAATATAGTTATCCTTACAAATTTTGTACTGTTCTCAACTTCTCATGCATGGGAAAGAAAGAAACTAATTTATATTTGTGGCGGAACTGTGCTGTGATCACATGGTTATAAATTCCTTATGTTTGATCTGCAGAACAAATATAAGATACAAACATTATGATATTGTATTTGATTCTGCAGCACATACATTATCCTATTATTTTGTATTCTGTTATTGAGTTAGTTGTATTCTCCTGCAATGGAATGGGAATGTATGCCTGCTTGCAATTCTAACTCCATGAGGTACCTATGTTAGTGCACTTTGAGAGCAGTTCAGTCTTCAACAACATGGAGTTTTATCTTCAAAAAAAAAAAAAAGGAACTGCACTATAGCATTTTGATTATTAATAAATTTGCTCCCTTTTTGTGGAGTTACATCTTTTGCTAAGCTTTTACATTTGATTTAACAGGACTAGATATCATATTTTTGTAATTATTTGAAAGTGTTGGTTTCTCGCCATTTATTCTAACTTATGAATGTCTTAGGTTATTAGATGGATAGTGGTTATTTATTACAACATTGTATCAAAAGGTTCTATGAGAATAGCAAATGGCAGTGATATTTTGCCATCACAGTTGTATGTGAGCTTGTTTTTTTGTGTAATGGCAATAGATTGAGATTCTCATAGCTCAAGGAGCAAAATCTTAAGGTCGATGTGCTCCTGCGTAGTTGTTATTTTTGTTCTGTACATATTATTCTGTACATATTATTGAAATAACCTTGAGCTTTAGGGGGAGGACTAGGGACATGATTCACCGAAATCAATTGGTTGCTAGGAGAAATTGTATATTATTCCTCCTGTTATGGAGGCTTGGTCATATTTAATGTCATTTGGCCCTGGTTTTCATTTCAAATAACAAAATTTTAGAACTTTCAATAGCATATGTAGGTTTTGGATTTGGATCTGTAGCTTTTGTGCAATAGCACAATATGCTCCAATTCGAGCTATAGGTTAGACAAATTGCATAATGAATTTTTGATTCCTTCTTGTACTATAAGTTTTTGCAATATCTGCACTTTGCACTTTCCATTTAAGCTCCAGCATCTCTTAGCAGTTGAGTACCCTAGAGCTTTCGAGAACATTGTTCATAAGGCAATCCCTCCATCTTTAATTAATTAACCTCATTTTATATTTATTTCAGTTGTTTTTTGCTTACCTTAAATTCCTTGCATAAGGAGGGCTGTGCAAGAAGACAGAATAAATGGAAAAGTGGTTTTGTTATGAGACAATTTTATTGTGATTTCTGTACCTTATTTCAAAGAATTCTTGATTGTACTGTTACTACTACCAGTGTTAGTAATTGTCTTAATTATGTCAAGGTGAAGCAGCCTTTGTCAATAATTAGGAGGATATGGTGGTAAAACTGTTATATGGTTGTTTTGATATTGTGAATTGAACCTTGGGAAAATCACATTCTGAAAGTTAGAATTTGAGGTTGGGAAGTCAAGTCCCCCACATTGAAATCCTATGCTTTTAGATTTTAGAACTGACGTTTGACTTCTCTGAGTCCCAAAACCTTCCAGCTAGGATTTAAGGTTGGGGACTTCTCAGATCTAAGTCCCAAAACCTTCCAACTGGGATCATAACATGTTGACTTCTCCGAGTCAAAGAAATGTGCGAGGAGATGAGATTCCATCATTTTAGAACTGACTTTTCCATTAAATTTAGATAGCAAAAATGATGATTTTATATGGTAAAAGACAAACAATTGAATTGCCCTGTGAAAATTAGAGTCTTTGTGTATACAAGTTTTGCAAGTTATTGGCCTTCTAAACCAGATTTCAAGTCTAAATATAAGGTAATAATGCAATACATATGCAATTAGTTGAAAAGGGTTAATAAATTTGCTAGTAGGGGTTGTCTAGATATTGCATTTGTATAATCTGGCTCAAGTTGTAGTTTTGGTCTGAAGCAGGAGGAAATCTTGATATGAATTTAAGAGAGTTAGAGAAATGAATGTAAAGTTTTCACAGCCAAATGCTTTTTGTTTCATGTGACTAAGATTGACATTTTGCTTCAAAAATATTAATTAAATTTTTTATAATAATAGTTAATAACCCTTCTGCTGAGATTGTTAGGGAGGGCTTTTTGAGAATCTGGGAACATGCTAATGTTATCAAGGTAGTTAATATCCCTTCAAATGTTGATTAAGAACCTTGCCCTTGCTCTTTTTTTTTTTTTTTTTTTTTTTTTTTTTTTTTTTTTTTTTTTTAAGTTAATTGTCTCTGACTAGTGTTCAAACTCACAATCCCACAGCCTGGAGGTGAATCTAGTATCCCTGAGCAAAAGCCCATTGCCTTTGTTATTAATCATGTTCCTTGCCCTTCTGTAATGGCATGGCATGGCATGGCATATTGCCAACTCTAATGCCCACTGCTAAACTATATCTTTCATGTAAGTGAGGAAGAGATTTCTTTCTTAACTAAAGGAGAAATCATGATGATGATGTTATTTGAAAATTATTCCATCCAAATCTTAGATTGCTGCTTGTTGCTGAAGGTGCAGATGTTTGCAGGTCACTGAGGTAAGTTGCTAAATTTTGCACGTCTATCATGTCGAATATAAGAACATCTTTTGAAGGGTTATTAACTATCTTGATGCTCAAAATGCCTTCCCTACCGCTTTCAGTAGAAGGGTTATTAACTATTACTGTAAAAAAATTTCACTTTATATTTTGAGGGTTATTAACTCCAATCTAATGCTATCTGTTTCATTTGAGGAAGATTGACATTCTGCTTCAAAAAACTTTTGTTAGTTGCCTATTGAGACCCATAGAGGAGAGAGAAAAAACCTTTTAACTTCTTTTGTTTTTGGGTGGGTGTCTAAACAAATAATGGATTGTCCATATTTTTAGTTGCTCAATCTCCATCTTGTGAACTTTAGGTACTTATTTGTGAAAATTCCAAAGTTAGGGACTTCATGAAGAACTTTCAAGTCAGAGGGCCAAATTTATGCTCAATCCAATCCTCTGCGCAACTAATTATTTAAAGTTATGTTGTTAATAATGAACTGAAAGTGTCCTAGCTGCATTGTTGTCAATTCTATGTTTAATTGTTTGTACTTTCTGAGAAATGCTGTGTCAAAATATTGTGCCTATGCATGATGTTGTGTAGTGGCCCTAACTCGATTTTACAGGTCATAATTATTGAGTTAGGCAGTTTAAATAAGCATGCAATGGATTTGTTGTTTACTCAGAAATGTATATTCTGAATTTATACTGTGATGCTGTCTCGAGTTCTAGGATGCTGCAAACAGAAAACTTAAAATAATTTTATTTCTTTTAGTTACTAGGATGCTGCAAACAGAAAACTTAAAATAATTTTATTTCTTTTAGTTATAACTGTCTTTTGTCTTGAGTATAATGTGTGATGAATTGTTAATTGACAGGGAACTTGATGAAAAGATGCGAGATGCACTGCACAGTTACATTGAAGAACGGGGTGTGAATGAGAGTCTCTTTAATTTTCTTCAAGCATGGCTTTATGTGAAAGATCATAGGAACCTTATGCGCTGGTTTAAATCGGTGGGTATGTTCATTAATGAAAATAAATCAACCAAAAGTGGTTAACCGTTAAAAAATGTGATACGGTGGATTTGTAAATGAATCATTTGCTACCCAAATCAGCCAAAAAGTTTTTTCCTGGTGAGTTGCAAGTGCTCTGGATTGAATTCTGTGGTGTTATAGTTTTGCAGACAGATACTTCCTTTTAGATATTTTCATGTTATAATATTATTTTTTTTTTTTATCATGCAGTTGATATTCATGTTTGATTTTTTTTTTTTAATCTACTTTTCTTAGTATATTTGTACCCATGTGCTCTCCTATGTTGTGTATAATGTCTTCTATGAGCCATACTTTTCTGAATATGGTCTATGTTTACCACCTGTATGGTTGTGTTTCGGCCAATTAAATAGTAATAACAATGTGTATGAACCTCATTTATATCGCAATAGAAGAGTCGAGCCTTTGTTGAAGACTATTGTTTACTCCTTAACTCCAAGTAAACTTGAAAGCCATAAATCTACTCCTTAACTCCAAGTAAACTTGAAAGCCATAAATCATTTAATTCATAAAACCTAAAATGGTTATCTTCTTCCATTTTAATTTAATGATTACATGAGACCTCTGAGTTGTCCATCATAGTAAAGCACTTCATGAAATCTCCTCCACAGCTATGGCAGTGAATTAATATCCTTTAGAATATTAAGCAGTTGCTCACTGCGGTGTGTATTTTCTTGCTCTGTACAACTTTCGCCAAGAGCAGGAAATCGGGTAGGACATCGCATAATCCCTATTGCTTGTTTCTTTTTGCAAGATTCTTAGGCCTATTAATTGTAACATTCGATAACATATAACTTTCATGGAGCTTTTTTATGAAAGGTTGAACACTCTAATGTTTAGCGTTTAATTTTTAATTAAAATTTTTTGACAATCATACTTGTTATTTTATCCTATGAATTCAGTTAACTAAAACTAATATTCTTTTTTATCATTTTAGGTTAATTAACTAATTAAACAGCTATTTTGAACACTTTTAATTTAAACTTTTATATAAACAGCTAATATTGTAGTATAGACGGTTAATCTCCCTAAGATATGGACTCAATATTTAAGAACTGATTTTGCAATCCTTGCTCTTTTGCTCTTTTTCATATTGTAATTTGGATGGGAACAGGATTTATTGGTGAAAATTTGTTAGAGGGGAAATATGGGTGGGAAGCAATTAGGCTTTTGATGGAGTTCAAAGATTGATGAATGGTGTGGGCAATGCTATTGTATTATACCTTGGAGACAGAGTTTACATAAGATTTTCTCCTAATATAGGGTTTCAAAAGATAGGACAATTTTCTCATTTCAGGATTTTGAAAATGGTGGGGAAACTCAGATTTAGAAGATTTTGCTTAATTTTTTAGAAGTTAATTTTTTCAAATATTTTTTTATTTAAAATTAGTTAAGTCTTAATTCGATTAATAATTAAATAAAATTTGATATTTACGCATCACTCGGGTTTACTTGAGGTTTATAATCGGGTTTACTTGAGGTTTATAATTTTTTTTTTTAACCTTAGTATAATTTGACACTTTGCCTCGGCATGAACTTGTAATTTTTACACCAATATATTGTTGAAAAGCAACTAGAAAAGATGCGGTTTGGATCAATTCCCATCCCAAGGCCTTGTTCAACAATTTTAGTGATTGTAGTAGATGTTAGCAGTTGTAGTAGCTATCAACTGTTTTACTAATTATTAGCGGGATCTATTAGTGGTTAGTTGTTTATACGATGGTTTAAAATAAAAGTGTTTGGTAAGAATAAGGGTCTGATTAGCTTTTAATATAAAAAGACAAAAAAGGATAAGGTCACAGAGAACAAAACAAAAACAAGTGATGATTATAAGTTTGATAAAAAAAATTTATAAACTGCTAAACGTTAAAAGATAACGTTTCATGAAACACGGTCTCAAACTCTAAATGTTAGGATAGAATCAAACTCTAATTAAAACAGTGTTTTAACTCAATCAAAACACTAAATACTACTCCAAACACTCTTGCCGAACGGAGCCTCAATCAGTCAAGAATCAAACCTAAACCTAAAAAGTCAAAAGTGACTTCTTTCCACTCTTTTGATTATAACGTGAGCTATAATTAGCATTTTTGAATGATTCAAGTTGCATTGAAAACTAGATATTTTGAAATTATTCACCTATTTTGCCCTTTTTTCATATTGAAAACTAGATATTTTGAAATTATTCACCTATTTTGCCCTTTTTTCATCCTTTTCACTATAAATAGGTCTCTATTAGCCTCAATTTAAACACTCTAATTTTTTTTTTGTTGTATTAACACTTGAAAATCTCTCTTTTTCAATCTTTTGAATTTAAACCTCCTTATTTCCTAATTAGAAGTTTCCTGAGATAAGAACCTTTGAGCTAACTGCAAGATATATTAGACAAGATCGTCCTTAATTCAATTATATGGATCAGTAATGACGTATATCCTATACTTATAATTCCAATTAGAATTCATTTCCTTAAATAAATTAGCCTTAAATAAATTAGGCTTTGTCCATCCTTAATTAATTAATTATCATTAAATTAATTATTTTTTCCAAAATAATTATCTTTGAATTAATTTGATTTGCATCGTGAATCAAGATGGAATTGAGATGCAGTCATATTGTTCAAGCAGTCCCAAAGTCTTCAAGGTTCACAAGGCTAAGGAATGATTTTTATTATTTTTGGTAATTATTATTATTATTGTGGCTAAGAGATGTATATCCTATACTCTCTAATTATTTTTAATTGATCCCTATTTTATTTTTGCTCTATTATCTGTAAGGAAATAAGCAATTATTCTAAAATCTTCATCAAGAGACTAGAGATAAGTCGTCACTTTGTCTTTGTGTTCTAGTGCACTTTTACACTAGATTTTTCGAAGTCAAATATGAGATTTTTCCTTTAAATAATTAAATATAAAGTGACGGTTCTTTTCTAAATGCAATCCAATTAAACATGTTTTCTTCCTAATATTCAATTTCTTTAATTGGAATGATGCGCAGGTGATATCTAACAGCTAGTTAATTATCATAAATTTCATATTTATTAATGTAATTTTAAAGCAATAATTGTAAAGCAATAATTGGAATGGTGTTCCAAACAACCGAAGGCGCTTGCGAAACCAAGGGTGCATGGGTAACCATCAAATACTCCAAAATAACTATGAAGTTGTTCTACGCCTTAGCCAACATAGCAGCAACCTGAGGCTTCATGGTTGGAGCATTTGGCGTGACAGGTGCAATCAGCTCTTTGAGAATCCAACAGTGTCAGTCTAATTAGCTCCAGAAGCTGGGGTTCTTTCGTTAGCCATGTTGATTAGTTAGATGTTTATGGGTGTGAATTTAAGGGAATTTTACTTAAACTGAATAATGTGAGGTGTGTTCCATGCTCACCACACCAAGTTGATAGTGTTAAATATAATACAAGGCAAAATATAATACAAGCAAAATAAAGTAAAAGAAATGAAAACGTGAAATCTTGCATGTCTTAATATGATGATAATTTGGTAGAATGACATTAACCGTTTTCTTCATAAAAGAAATGGTTTATATCCATACTATGTCAAGCTTTTTGGGAGTGTAGTAAATTAAGTGACCTCTTGTATCTCCGATATATCAGAGATGGGCGCATCCTTTAATATTTACTGGGAAAACCATTATACTTAACACGAAAATTTACTATCTAATATATGCAATGCCTAACATACTATTACAAAGTTACAGTTTCTCTTCTCGATGTGCAATATACCTTACAAAATAGCTGCCAACGTAATTCTCTATTTGTTGGAAATAAAGAAAAAATAAACCAAATTCTTCGATTTGAATAGAACTAATCTCTAAATTCAACTAAAAAAAAGGATGGATTTCTCAAAATTCAAATATCCTATAAGCACTCTAAACAGGCTTCATGGCTATCTTGATATGCTCGAGCTGTTTGTGGCAAGTTGTAGAAAGTTTCTACTTAATGATTTTGCCTTGTTGCCGGTTCAGGGTTTTGGTACATAAGCTATGATATAGGGGAAGTTCCTTTCCAGCTCCATTGAAACCTTTTCACTCTAGTACGTGTGGTGTGTCGTGACCAATATGGTAATTCATCGTACTGAGTTTTAAACATTCTTTTCCTCTTCATACAAGCGAACAGCCTCGCAAAGGCGTATGTTGTGTGCATGAGCCAGCAAATTAGTTTGTGGATATCGATCACACTTGTACGTTGTCCGGTGCTGGTGGCTACCCCTTGCTAGATGACTTCTGTTAAGGTCTCACTTTAATTTGCTTTGGTTGCGAAGAGGGTGTATTTCTGAGGTGCTTGCTTGTCATCATCTCTTTGATGGTGGCATGGAATTTTTTATTGTTTTTGGCTACCTTGCTCCTTGCCCATGAGTATGCTGATCGTTCATTGTATCCGTGTTGGATTTGAATCTACTTCCAAGCTAACTCGCAGTATCTCTCCTTGTACACTTCTTCCTTATGCTATATTATTCATTCTCTATATTGAAGTTTGGAAGGCCTTAACTTTGATGTTTGTCTTTTGTAATTCATGAAGAGTTTTCATTTTGATTCTTTCCTAATGGTTCTTTTGCCATGTTAGATTTGGAAGGTATTTTACTAACGTGTAGTCTCGTGCCAAAGATTAAAGCTTTTTGTCTTAGGTGTTCTAATTAGGGTCCGATGGGCGGCCGTTGCTCACCTAATAATGAAGGAATCGAGCCGATTGCCCTCACACAAATGGTCTTTTTTTCCTCTTATTTAGTTGATACTGATAGTTGTGCACTTTAGGGCGAGCAATCCCCCTATAGCAGAATACCCTAATTGCGGTGTTCTTTAAGCGGACTCCGTGTACTTCTTTGCACCCTCCGCCTTGACCAGCCCTCTTACTATTGAATTTTGTGTTGTCATTCTTCTCTTTTCTTTCTCACTATCATTTAAAAAATATTACGCAAGACAGGAGGGCCCACCCGTATATTGGTTTTTTTTCATTTATAGTTTCATGATAGATGCAAGGAGGTAGGGAGGTGAGTGTGCGCACCGATATTTATCCCCCATTACATTGGGCCCGAATGGGGTATTCATAGACCGCCTCACATTACAATCCTTCATCGTTGAGGTGACTAAAATATACACTCTATTAAAAATTACAGCCCACCCATATAACAAAGGCAGCACAACATACAACGAGTATACAACTCATTCTTTATCTACAGATGTTAACTTTATGCCACATCAAAACAATCAATTTTCAGGCATAATGCACTGGCAAACAAATTTCAGATGGCATTAATTATGTAAAATAAGATACATTAGTAAATATAAAAATTATACTAATTAGTTTTACATAATTACTACGCATACAATCATTATTATTTTATCATGTATTAACCATTACCAATAACTATATAAATATTATCAACAAACAAAATTACTACCCATCTGTACTTAAATCCAGGGTTACCCTTAATCCTTACAGGTACCCACTATGAATTTGGCTAAGTTTCTATGTCATGTGATGGTGTTGATATAGGATGTCACTAATATTTCTTCACTTTATAAAAGTAGTAATCCTCAATATGTAGGTCACTACACATAAATCAGATTGGACTTCTGCCACATCAATCTCTAAATATTTACTCAATTAGTCCTAGCACGGCGAAAGCAATTACTCTAGTTTCCTGAGATTTCTCAAGAATTCACTCTCAGGGAAAGCCAAATAACGTTGTAACAGAGCATCGCGCACGATCGGTATTACGACAAATAGGAGAGACCAATGCCCACAAATCTATATGTGGCATTTCTGACAGGTCCGAGATTAAAGTCTACGAATTGCGCATGACAGCATCGTACCATCTCTTTGGACAATAAGTAGCGCTACATTTACTATGGAGGTAGAATGTGCAATGGGCTTATAGTCTAGGTGTGATCTCGATAAGAAAAAAACATAGACAACAAAGAAAAGAAAAAAAACTTGAGCAGTGGTGGTAGTGAGGTGCTAGCAGCGAGTGAGATAGTGATACGTAGAACGGTTATGGTTCAGCCGACTCCTTGGCTAGGTTTTCGTCAAAAAACCAAAAGGAAGAGAGGTGAGTGTCTTAAACGGAGGATAAGACGGCAGTCTAACTCGTGTGCAACCTTCTTGTATATAGTAGCCGAGAAAGAGATATCCGAGAATGGCTTGGGGGAGAGGAGTGTGATCTGAGAACGGCTGTAGCTCCAATCAGGGACCTGCTCAAAATAGCGGTGATGGCAAGGAGGAGGTTGCCTGGATTTCCGGACCCGAATTAAAGCTCATGCGCTTCGGAGAAACAACTCCGTCACACGGAGGAGTGGGGCCAAGTCTTAACATGCCTCAGATTGAAGCAAGGAAAGATGGTGAGGCATAGGCACCACATGCACACTAGGACAATCGACTAATGGGATTTTTGGGTCTCTCTCAGCTAGAGAAGCTCACTTTGTATAATCAATGATAAAGGTTAAATCGGATCGGAAGTATTGGATATTAGAAATATCAGATCCTCGCGGTGTATTCGCCTATCATTATGGAGGTTCCAAGATGGGGTATTTCAATTGATTTATGGTTTTCCATAGGTTTACAGTATAAGGTGTTTCACGAGGATATATTCTAAGAGCAATGTAAGTTGTCGCTCATTAATAATACATCATAGTAGATATATCTGTTTTTATTGAATAATTGTTATGAGGATTAGTTCAACTGTAGTTTCTTAACAATTCAATACACATGTGCTATGATTTCTCTCGTTTGCCTTGAAATATATAATTAAAATTTTTACAATGGGAAAAAATGTGGTGTTTAAAAATAAAAATTTAGGTTGTTTCATTTGCTTAGGAGTGTGATTTTTTGTTTTTTCTTCAGGTTGAGTAAAATAGTTTGGCAGGTTGTTTTGGTCTTGTTAATCAATTTTTATTGAATTAATTTATAAGGTATTAGTTAACTATTTTAAAATTCAATAATGTTCTATGATTTCCTTGGTTTAGAATTAATAATTAAAATTTTAAATGGAAAAGTTTTAAAAATAAAAATTTAGGTTGTTTCACTTTTGCTTAGGAGTGTGATTTTTGTTTTCTTCAGGTTGAGTAAAATAGTTTGGAGGTTGTTTGTCTTGTTAATTCAGTCATGGTTGCTTCTCATCCTTTGGCTGCTGTGATTTGGGATATTTAGACTTTGATGTCTCGAGACTGACAGTGCTTTCTGTGTTATGTCTTACGGGAAAGGAATTTTGCGGCGGATCATTTAGGGAGGCTAAATCATTCTTTACCTTCCTCTGTTTCTTTTTGGGAGGTCATGCCTTCTTCCATTTCGTTGCTTCTGTGGGCTAACACCTGTGTGTTTAGCTTTTTGAGATAGGTGCTCTCATCTTTTCTTCCTTTTGTTACAAAAAATAACAATAATAAATTCCAAAACCTTTTAATAAAACTATTCATCCTCCTAGCTTTCTAAAAATATTATGCCAAGGATATTTTAAGGAATAAAAGCAAATGAATTTTAATTTTGAATTTATTCGAAATATGAAAATTTTATTTACAAATAATTTCTATTTAAAATACATCTACCAAATGGAGCGTATAACTATTGTTAGTAAACTTTCCTAATATATTCTTGTTGTATATGTTAACATGTCATATTTATTTTTGGCTTCTAAAAAATCATGTGTATGTAGGGGTGGCCATTTCAAGGTTTTTGAAACCGAAACCACCTATTCAGAACCAGTCCGAATTGAAACTGGAATCGTGAAGAATCAAAATCGGTCCAAACCGAAATCGGAATCGAAAATCTGCAATCCGGTTTCGGTTCCAACTTTTAAGGAATCATGAACCCGCGGTTCAAAAAAATCGGCCAGAATTGGTGATTCCACCCGGTTTCAACCAATTTTTTTATTTTTTGAATATTTTTATGAAATTTTCAAATTAACCCTCCTAACAACTATATAACGATTAGATTTAAGAGTATTTATGGAAAGTTCATTTTTTGGATTTGCTATAAATACCCATTTTCATTTTAAAAAAATAATTAAGTTCATGCCTTTTTTAAAAAAATAAATTAAGTTCAGACCCTTTTTCAAAAAAAAAAAAGTTCAAGCCTTTTTCTAAAACAAATAAAATAAGTTAAGCCTTTTTATCAATTTTTTCTTTAAGTTTTTTAAAAAATTATTTTATAAATATTTAAATTTTAAATTTCAGACACAGTTTTTATCAAAAGAAAAAAAGTTTCAAGCGCTTTCTAATAAGAAACAACATAAATAACAATAGTTAAAAGAGCCTTTTTTATAGCCTCTCAATTTTTTCTTTTAAGTTTTTTAAAAAATCTACTTTGTGTATAAATATTTAAATTTTAAATTTTCAACAAAAAAATTTGTTTCCTCTAACCCTTTTGATTATTAAATTCTTAGCACGAATTCTGTGAACAAAGGATACTCAATCGAGAATCAGTCAGGAACCAGGTATCGATTTTTTGGAAACCGTTAAAAAAACAAGGCCTAATCAGCGACAATGACGTAACATGTTCTGATCATTTTCAAACCTATTTTATAAATATTTAAATTTTAAATTTTCAACAAAAAAATGTTCCCTAACTTTTGATTTTATAATTATGCGATTCGCCAAAAAGTCAATCGGAGAATCAGTCGGAACCGTCGATTTTGAAACCGTTAAAAAACAGGAATCGGAGATGAAACAGTTCGATTTCAAACCGCAACCAGAACCGTCAATTTTCGGTTCGGTTTCAAATCTAGATTTTTTAAAACCACATCGGAGATTCTAGAACCATAATCACCCCTATGTGTACGTTAGTTTAATTATAAATATTCATGTGCAATACACATCTTAAAAGCTAATTAAAATATATGAATGTATTAATATTTTTAATATTTTTTTTTCTAAAAATTCACTTCTTCCAAATAAAGGAAAATAAAACTCATTTTCATTGTCCAGGTTTAAGGACAAGAAGAATTAAGTTAAAAATTCAAATAAAGAAGATGAAAGTCAGAAATCGTTCTTAAAAAATTTTTTGTTGAAAAAATCTTTTCTTTTCTCAAAGATACTTAGCTTCCTCATCAGTAAGTTCTCTTGACCATGACACTCTCCCTGCAAATCTAGCTCCTGGCCCTGTGCACTTGTATTGCCCATAGAACACCGTCCTGCCAATTCCAAATAAGTTAAAACAAACTGAAAATGCCAATAGAGAAGGGAAAGGAAACTTTAGGGTTAGGTAATTAGATGCTATAAACAAAATAAAAAGCTAACGCAAATAGATGAAGTAATGTATATGGCTAGTTAGGTGGACTGGTTTTTCTGTGCAGTCTTTTTAGGTGCATTACGCGTAGATTTTGCAGTAGTAAAGATTGAACAAGGAAGAAGACATATATACATGGTCCGCGTCTCCCTTACAAATTGTAACCGCCCCTTTTTCACAGTTTGACGATTCTGCCCATGGATTAGCATGTGGACGATGCTAGGAATCTCTGTGGGTATTTTGGTCATTTGATTACAAAGAGGACAAACCGTGCGTTCAAAAAAGCTGATCTGACCTAAAACCTATCGAGCGTATGTTATGGCGCCGTCCAAACGCCCACTAAAAAAAATAAAACTCAGAAGCTTTCCCTCTCTTGATTTGCAATTTTGTTGAGCGATTCTTTTATAGTCTCAATCATGGATTTTTTTGCTTACAAAGAAAGGAGTCAGAAAGGAGTCAGAATAAACTTAAATATGAAACAAACATTTTTAACATTTTCATTTTCCCTCTAATATTTCAAAAACCAAGAATATTATATTTAAAATTCATTTTTGAAATATGCAGAAAAATATAGAAATGTGCTTAGACTTTGCGTTTTTTAATCTCTCGAAATGTGCTTAGACTTTGCGTTTTTTAATCTCTCAATCCTATAAGTCTAGAGACATTTGTAATGAAAAATGCTGCTGTTTATTGTTAAATTACTGAAACACCCTCTTTATCTTTGCTTTTGTATTGACGCCATATTTTGGAATGTAGTTCTGATTCTAAGCACTAAACTATTTCACTAGGCATAGCCACGGTTCATTCTGAACTGGAATCGAACTGTATTGTAGATAAATTGAAATCATATCGGAACCGTCGTTCAAAGTTTTGAACCGGAACCAGCGGTTTAAGGACTGATTAAGGTTCATGTAAATGTTAAAATCTGAATTTGAACTGGCCTGAACTGACAGTTAACCGGCGATTCTAGTCCAGTTTGAACCGAAAATTTTATATTTTTATTTTCAAAATGATAATCACTTAGCTTATTTTATACATCTGTAAAAGTCTCAATAATATTTTACCGCATGATATACTTTACTTAAGATTTTTTTAAAAAAAATACACTTTACTTTAAAAGTTAAAAATGGTAAAATAAGAGAGAAATATTTAGTTTAAACTTATATTGTTTTTAACTTTTTTTTTTAACAATTTTTTTAAAGCTTTAAAAATTGGTTTACTAATTTACATTACATTCTTTTTGAAGCATTTGTTTCAAACCATTTCTTAATAATTTATTTTTATTTAATAACAATTTAAACAAAAATAAAGTGAATAATTTATTGATTATTTTGTAAAATTAAATTAATTTATTCTTATTATTGAAATGACCTGAATTTTTATTTTCGAAACTTTCAAATTTAATTTAAATCAAAAATCGGATTATTTGACCGCGTGGGTCTGTAAATGTTAAATAGTCTTAAATTCCCGAGCCCAAATTTTCGATTGGGCCCAAGCCAAAATAGATTATAGCGGAATTTTCGATTGGACAACACTTAAATTTTCGATGAAATTAAAAATGGAATCTAGTTACTAATCGATTATAAATTTATGTGTATAATATGTAACAACTATATACAATTAAATTATCCAAAAAATCAAATATGATTACTAATTAATATTTTTATTATTGTTTGAAAGTAAATGGAAGAAAATATTATGGAACCGAACTACAATAATCAAAATAAATCGAATGGACCCGAAAATTTTTAATTTGTCCAAAAACACAGAAGATACGAATAATTCGAAAATCGAGTGAAAAACTTGAAAACCAAACAAAATGAGACCAAATCACTAAATCGGACCAAATCGGTTCGAATCGAACCGGAATGGCCTAAAGCCCAATTTCCTTTCTTTTCCTTTTTCTCCTTTTCTTCTTCTTCTTTTTCCTCTCGCGCGACAGCCCCTCCTCCTCCCTCTCCTTCTCGTTTCCAGCCACCGTTTAGCAAAATGGAGGTGGCGATCGGTTCCTTTGGCGATGCTGGACATGTTTCCAACCTTCCTTCGCTCCGATCGGACTTCCAGCGGCGCGGATCGAGCTCGTTTGCTCCGACAGCACTGCTCTTTGATTTTTAGACGAATCTCGCCAATCTCGTCGACTTCAGGTGCCAGGGATGGTCTCGATCGACTCCTCTCCTCCATACGAACATTTCTCCTCCACCGATTTGCGATATTTCTCCTCCACCGATTTGCGATTTTGCCTGAGATTTGAGGAACCACCATGGACGGCGGCATGGACTCCTTTCAACTTTTTGAGTCGAATGGTGTGATCGTTGTAAATTTCTGGGGGTTTGACTTTTCCAGCCACCGTGCACGGTGGCGATCCGGTAAGACTCCGGCGAGACTTGAAGAGGCAAAATGATCTCCTCTTAGTGCGGATCACGGAAATCAAATCCGATTTTCGATCGATGCTTGCCAAGCTCCTGAACGTCGAAACAAAAGCTGAGAACGGGCAATAATAAAGAGGGTCCTATTAAGGACAATAAAAAACTATGAGTAGTGTTAGATAACTAGTATCATCCGCCTGCATCCTTGCATTCATGCATTCACGGCTAAATGCTATCATGCATTAATTTGTTGAATTGCCATACTATGCTACACTATTTGTTGATATTAAAAATTGCTTGATTACTTGCTTGGATTACCTGTGATAGTGATATTACTGGTGCCTTTGTTTGAGTGGACATGTGGGATGAAGTGGGTCTACCACCATGGGTTTGTGAGACCGTTACCGTTATATGGATCCTGATTATGATTACCGTTACCGTTACATGGATCCTGATTATGATTACCGTTAGCCGGGTAAATGGGAGATCGGTGCCCCCATGTGCACCTACCGTTATGATCTGTATGATATGGAAAACCACAGTGTTGCCTCCTGTTGGCATAAAAAAAAAAAGGAAAAGAGAGACTGGAAAAACAATGAGAGGACTGATCGTGTAAGGATTATACCGGTCAGCTAGAATGGGGGATTGGCTCCCTGGTGCACACGTGAGTGGATGAGCCATATGGGAGGACGGCTCATCGAGGGTTTCGGTGACGACGCCACCCTTCTCATTGAGTTTGGCGCGCCGCCCAGCCATACCTAATATCTTTTTTTTTCCAGGTAATAGAAAGAAACGGAAGCCCTATGGGTTGAGACAACTTATTATACAGACGACTGTTAAGTAAAAAGAGTAACGATGTAATGTAAAGGTAGAGTTCCGGCAATTGTATTCAGTTGGGTTTGTAAAATACAATAAATCAAAAGTCCATATTAAATACTATGAACTGTATTTTGGATACTATGTGAAATAACGTTAATGGGCCTGAATTCCCATAATTATGCATACGAATGTGAGATTTAAATAAGTTAGGCTTACTTAGGGCTTCAGGGGCCTTAAACCACCTAGTTCCTAGTGACCGGTCTGGCCCACGGAAAGTGGGGTCGTATCAGAGCATTAAGTTGGGCCTTAGGAATCAATTGCGGAAAATAGGAAATTGAATATAAAACTCCTACGTTGGGATCGGCCGTAACCAACAAAGGAGCAGTATTAGATAAGAGACGGTCTTTTTGCAGGTGGATGCACTGTGCACTAAGACGGTTACAGAATCATAAATAAAATAAATAATAATAATCAATAAATAAATAAATGGGGAAAGATAATTATATCTATAAATAATAATATTTTAAAAATTTTGCCAAGCTTTGAAACGCAGGAGAAATTAGAAGGAAGTGCAGTGGCCTGATCAACCAGTGTACTCTTTCTAATGGAAACTGTGTCCTTAGCTTAAAATTTAAATTTTGCCTTAAATTTAAATTTTCTTCTTTATGGAATAAATACGATTTAATATTATTTAGTTAATGTCAGCAAAGATAAGTGATTGTGAATGAATTAAAGTATGACTTGTTTGTATTTAATATGTGTTGGAATGTGGAATAATATACAAAAAAAAAAAAAAAAAAAAAAAAAAAAAAACTGAGTGTGTGTATATGTGTGCCTACGGAAGGGGTGTGTTGAGAGTGAGTTGTTACTGTTAATTAATAAGAAAACCAGATAATTCGGATGCAAGGACATTATGATGAATTTAATTAGAGTATTGATTTTAGCATATCTATTTGATGAAGTTTACGTGATATTGGTTGGTGGAATTTATTATGACTATTGAGGTAAGCATTCTTTTGAATGTGATATATATATATATATTAATTGGTGTGATTACATAAATGATATTTATAGGGTTTAAATAATACATGATTTGGTGTGATTTGCAATAATAATTGATGATGAGTATTTATCATAAGAAATAATGTTGGTGGAATTATTATATCAAGTGATTTCTAATTATGAGAAGTAATTAATTATGAGAAAGTAATTAATTGCTTTGGTGGGTAAAGTATTATTGTGGTATTCATCGGCTATTTCTTATCAGGTGTATGAATATAGGGAATAATATAAATTATTGTGGTTATAAGAAAAGTAAATTGTGATTCTTAGTAAGAAATAAATTGCTTTAATCTTGATGTGCCTAGTAGTGAATCTTGTATGAATTATGACACCTTATGGTTTAATATGGTGTAAGTATGAATTAAATTCAACGAGATTTAGTCTTTTGATATTTAAAATAATTGTTGCACACTAGATGATATGTAAATTACAAACAATGATTTTTGTTTAATGGAAGATTCTATGATCCGAGAAGAAGTAATTAAGATAATTAGAGTAATTAAGAAATAATTTATGTTTATATAAATAGTGGACTAATTAACAGTTAAGTGAGATTGATGAATGAACATGGGACATTAAGGGATAATTGTCCCAATTATTTGATGATGTATACCAATGAATTAGATAAGTGACATTAAGGGATAATTGTCCAATTATTGCATTGATGTATACCAATGAATTAGATAAGTAAGAATGGATCTAGTCCTGTTATTGTATGGATATTAAGAAAAGAATCAACTACAAAAACGTGAGGAGCATAGATGAGTGTGATTTAAATGAGGATAATTGGTATTTAGAGTTTTGACAAATTAGGAATAATTGTTCTTCGATTGATAGAAATAGGAGTAATGATGTATCAGGGGATTTAAGGTAAGAATTTCTATATTTTGGGATTTCATGAATATGGAAAATTTGTGGTTTATGTTGATTTCACTAAGCTTGTATGGAAATAAATTTTAAGCGAAAACGAGTCTATGAGTAATCATTACTAAGATAGAAAAGATTTGCAAATAGTTAATAAAATTATTTACAAGTCGAAAAGATTTATGAATCTATATAAGGTATCTACAACAGAAAAAGACCTAATCCTAAGGACATTCAGGGATATAAAGGAGTGTGTGGTAGAAAAAAAAATGATAAGTTGGGTAATTAAATTAAATCGTCAACAGAATTATGAAGGTAGCGTATACAATTACGGGATAATTAGTATGACCCAGGAACTAATATGGTGAAAGCTTAGTATGTAGTAAGTGTCTTAGGTAGGGTATAGTAAAGATTCTAATACATGCAGGATGTTTAATAAGCCAGACTAAATTACGGATTGAGTATGATAAAATGCGTATAGAATACAATAACAAAAATTTGTGGTTTTGGAATTGAAACGCTATTAGTCATTAATTATATATATATATAAAAAAAGTATGGTTTGAATATAATTCGAATATAACGAATAAAGAGGAATGACTAATTTATGGCAAATAAAATGATTTTAGTTTGGTAATCAATATGATGTGATTGTGATAGTAGCTAGCCTTAATCCAAAGTATTGTTTATATGCAAATTTGAGAAAAATTTTTGATTTAAATTATTAATGTTAAGCATATCTATAATTAATAAGTATGTTGGCTGAATTTGATATGGAAGAAACTAATCTATTCATTTGCTGAAATTTGTACTTGACATAAGATATAAGTGAAGGTGCATTAAATTTGTGTCGTAATTGAATTAATTATTGTATATAGTATAAATATATGATATTGAGTTTTGGTAGGGATAGGAGATACCGAGCAAGTAATATATGGGTCCCAATCAGAACAAACAATATATACCAATCAGAACAAAAACAATATGATATATATATATATATATATATATATATATATATAGTATATATATATATATATAATAATAATAATAATAATATAATAATAATAATAATAATAAATAATAATAATAACAGTAAAGAATGTGGTCAAGTAAGAATGGTAATAATAGTAATAATAATACTAATAATTTATAAGGTATAATAATAAATTATGAGTTATATTGATCGAATTTATATATGAAGCCTATAGATATACTATGTGCAAGTGCCAAGTGTTGTGGATAATAATAACTGAGAATAAGAGTTGATAAAGAATCAGGGGATTTAGCTGATAACAATGAATGTGAATAAATATAATTTCTTGATGCAAAGTAGTTAAAATAAGAAATTCCTATTACGTAGTGCATTTTTGTAAGTTATTTATTTTATTGGATGGAGAAAGAAAGTTATAATTATGTCTCTAGGGAACATAAGGGCATTTGGAATATTGAAAATTGGTATAAGAACAAACCTGTGAATTTGGGATACTTTAAAGAATTTAGTAAGGAGAATACGCATAAGTATTCGAGGATTGAAAACATAAACTATAAGATTATTGAATGGGTAATGAGATGATTAATATTACATTTTAATTATGTTGCAACGCCAACTCATGCGTGTCAGATAATTTATTAGTTTAAATTACTCATGGAGTGATTGAGGTACCAATTAAGGTGAGAATTATTGATATATGAAGTGGAGTCAATGTAAACCTGTTTTGAATTCCTTAGTAATTGATGCAATTGCGGATAAATGAATAAAATTATGTGATAATGGCAGGTTGCAACATACTTTATGGTTAAAAAGGAATAGTTCAATCGTTAGGTCCATTAGAGGATTGGTACATTGTAACTCAAAGGTTGAAGAACTCAAATGAGGTATTAACCTTGTTTGGAGTAAAGAATATAGAGGGAACCTAATTAAGGTTAAGGATACTCCTAGATCGTATTAGGTATAAGTTTTACAAATTTTGAAGGTGATAGGCAATTACGATAACTTGGAGGAAAGGCATACTCAATGATATTATTGTTGGGATATTCGAGGACATAGTTTAATTCTTAGCTACACGATTTGTATAAAAATCTTTAAAATACTAAATAAATACATAACAGGCAGGGTGACTAAAATCTAAAACAATTGTAACATGAGTGTGATGCATAGTAGGTGTATCTAAATCAGTCTATTCAACTGCAGGAAGGTATCTTTACTTGATGCGTGCCATAAGTGAATGACAGGAATCTCATATCATGAATGAATGAGCCTAATGTCGAGCTATACCTGCTAGTCAAACTAAGTTAGTGCAGTGGCACCAATACCATCTTAGGAACTGTGAAATTCTTGATGCTGATAGTATTTAAGCAGTGTTTAAGCATGCAAGGTATAATCCGTTATAAATGTAGATGGAATGTAATTATGGAATAAATTAGTAGAGTATGGGCATAGTAGAGTATGGGCATGGTTGGATATCGAGAACTTGGTATGTTAATGGGCAGTTTGAGCAAATATTGCCTCCTCAAGCTATGTAATTTTTAGTCGGATGGTATTATGAACTGAATTGGTATATACAACTAGAAATCTTGATTGCTGGATTCTAAACACTTGGTATAAACAGATACAAACCGGTAAAGTTATAAAAGCTTAAGTTGAGAAAATGCGTAAACATTAAACACCCTTAGTATAAAATAAGAAGAATATTATGGGATATAAGATTTGCGTTTAGGAAATTAGAATTAATTGCCTCAAATGGCATTCCTATTTCAAGATTACTGCTTTCGTTAGTGCTCGTGCATTAAATAATTCGGGAAATAAGTTAAAGGAAGAACGTAAAGAAGGTCTTGGAGAACTTGGGATAGAAGATATGGATTAAGTGGAAAGTCTAATAGATTAAATTAGTTAAAGAGAAATTGTTATAGAATGGGAGATTTGAAGTGAAATTGTCCTCTTAAAATCATTAAAGGAGGTTTCTATGGAAAAAGAAGCGTGATGGTTGGAGCTAGAAAGACAAGTATAACACCGTACCTCTCTTCGCTTCATTTATAGTATTACTCTTTTATATGTGAAGTATTTCTTAGTATAAATTTGCAATCATTTATGTCTCTATTCCTATTACCCTCTATTAGATTTCAATTCGAGGACGAATTGTCTTAAGGGGGGGAGATTGAAATACCCCGAATTTTTATTTTTTTTTATTTTCGAAAACTTTTCAAATTTATTTTAAATCAAAAATCAAATTTTGACCAATGTGGGGCTTTAAATGTAATACAGTCTTAATTCGAAGCCCAAATTGGTTTGAATTGGCCCAAGCCCAAAAATAGATTATTCGGGAATTTCGATTGGACAACACTTAAAAATTTTTTCGATGAAATTAAAATGAGAACTCTAGTTACTGATCGATTATAAATTATGTGTATATTGTAACTACTATTATAAATAATTACTCCAAAAAAATCAAAATATTGATTTACTATTAATATTTTATTATTGATTGAGTAAATGGAAAAATATTATGGAACCGAACTAAACAAATCAAAATAAAATGGTCGAAACCGGACTCGAAAAATTAATTTAACTTGTCGAAAACCACACTAATTTGTCGAAAACCACACGAATAATTCGAAAATCGAGTGAAAAACTTGAAAACCAAACAAAATGAGACCAAATCACTAAATCGGACCAAACCGGTTCGAGTCGAACCGGAATGGCCTAGAAGCCCAATTTCCTTTCTTTTCCTTTTTCTCCTTTTCTTTCTTCTTCTTTTTCCTCTCGTGCGATAGCCCCTCCTCCTCCCTCTCCTTCTCGTTTTCAGCCACCGTTTAGCAAAATGGAGGTGGCGATAGGTTCCTTTTGCGATGCTGGACACGGCTCCAACCTTCCTTCGCTCCGATCGGACTTCCAGCGGCACAGATCGAGCTCGTTTGCTCCGACAACACTGCTCTTCGATTTTCCGGCGAATCTCGCCAATCCTGTCGACTTCAGGTGCCGGGGATGGTCTCGATCGACTCCTCTCCTCCACACGAACATTTCTCCTCCACCGATTTGCGATTTTGACTGAGATTTGAGGAACCACCATGGACGGCGGCATGGAGAAACTATCGGGCTTGTTCCGGCCAAACGAGCCACTAGCTCAACAAATTGATGGTAGATTTGGACTCCTTGCAACTTTTTGAGTCGAATGGTGTGTGGTGTGATCGTTGTAAATTTCTGGGGGTTTGACTTTTCCAGCCACCGTGCACGGTGGCGATCCGGTAAGACTCCGGCGAGACTTGAAGAGGCAAAATGATCTCCTCTTAGTGCGGATCACGGAAATCAAATCCGATTTTCGATCGATGCTTGCCAAGCTCCTGAACGTCGAAACAAAAGCTGAGAACGGGCAATAATAAAGAGGGTCCTATTAAGGACAATAAAAAACTATGAGTAGTGTTAGATAACTAGTATCATCCGCCTGCATCCTTGCATTCATGCATTCACGGCTAAATGCTATCATGCATTAATTTGTTGAATTGCCATACTATGCTACACTATTTGTTGATATTAAAAATTGCTTGATTACACCTGTGATGTGATATTACTATGCCTTGTTTGATTGGAATTGGGATTAAGTGGGTCAACATGGGTTTGTGAGACCGTTACCGTTCCTGATTATGATTACTGTTAGCCTGGTAAATGGGAGATCGGCGCCCCCGTGTGCACCTACCATTATGATCTGTATGATATGGAAAACCACAGGGTTGCCTGCTGTTGGTATAAAAAAAAAAGGAAAAGAGAGACTGGAAAAACAATGAGAGGACTGGTCGTGTGAGGATTATACTGGTCGGCCAGAATGGCGGATTGACTCCCTGGTGCACACGTGAGTGGATGAGCCATGTGGGAGGATGGCTCATCGGGCGTTTCGGTGACCACCACTCACTGACTAATTTCTACGTGATATGATTACATGAAGGTGATGATAATTGTGATTGTTGTTGTATTGTCATTTGTGTGACAAACTGCATGATCATAAAACTAATCGGTGACCAGATAAAAATATTTTAGCATCTGTATGATTGTGTGGGATGAGAGGGTTATTTAACCCTACTCACTGAGTCTAGTACTCACCACCCCTCCTACCTCCCCAGGTAATAGATGGAAAGAAGAGTTCTGGAGTCCAATCGAACGAACGAGATACGGGTCGATAGGAGTAATAATCATTGTATTGAATATGTAAATGCAAAGGATAGTGAATTATGGAGTAGGAAGAGCTGTAATGATAGAAATAATGATGTAAATGTAAAGTTAGAGTTCCGCAATTAATTTCCCCGCAATTATATTCCAGTTGGGTTGTAAATAAATAATAAAAGTCCATATTAAATATATGAACTGTATTTTGGATACATATGTGAAATAAGTTAATGAGCTTGAATCCATAATTATGAATAGAATGTGAGATTTAAATAAGTTAGGCTTACTACGAGTTTCGGGTGCCTTAAGCCCACCCAGGTCCTAGTGCCGGTCCGGCCCACGGAAATGGGTCATGACATATATAAGTATGAGCATTCTAAAATTTATTTAAAATAAAATTTACCAAGATTTTTTAAACTCATATTAATATTTTCAAAAGACAGATGTAACGTTAGAATCATTTAAAAAAAAAACATATATTGCCAAAAAACCGTGATCGGAACTGCATCGGAACCGGCGGTTCAAGGGCCGGTTCTGTTGACCTGTTGACGCGTGTTTTTATGCCCCGCCTAACCCGATGAGGATACGAGGACACGGAATAAAGAATCATGGTTAACCGGAAAGTCTTTAAACCAAGAATCAATTTAAACCAATTCAAGGAAGTCTGACCTGTACTAGGGTTGCGTCACGCTAGTTGCGTATGCAACTATGTTCTGTTGCCCTACTAATATAAATACAGCATTTTTATCTTTTAAAAGGGACTTTTTTGAGAAAACTAGAGAGCGATTTTTGAGAGAAGACAGAAAACATTTGCAGCTAGGTTTTCTACAAGAACTCCTTTGAGTTATCTTGAAGAAAAACGAGCTTTAGAGATTAACTAGGTTGAAAAACAAAATCACAGAAAACAAAATCACAAAAAAATAGAGAAAAGAGAGAAGGAAAAGAAAAAGAGGTTTTTTGGTTAAACTTTGTAAAAAAGGCTTCTGTGATCTCGAAAAACCTTTATCCTAAGACATTCAAATCGTGTGCAATCCTCAAATCTGAGGGTTAGGTAATCATCTAAACTCTTCTTGTTATTTTCTAGTTTGTTAATTTATTGAAATACCTATTTTGTTGGTGTTTGGGGTAGTTTAATAATTGGTTATAGTATTCTGCCTATTAATTGGGACATTTCTGAAGAGTATATTAAACAAAGTTTTGATAAAAAAGAAAAATGTACAAAAGTAGTTTGAAATTGTAGTTTGTGGACCAAGAGCAGTTTGGAGCAGTTGCGTCACGCAGCTACAAGCTGCATGACGGAACTGTTCATGTCCAAAAGAGGTTGACATTACCCTGACTAGTCGCGTGACGGAACTGTTCATGTTTATAATTTTTATCTCGTTTTCATGTTTTTATTTAATATTATGATTTAAATAAATGATTGATAAATCTAAGAATTTTGCTAAAGTCACGAACAGCTGGAAGAACAGTCGCGTGACACGACTATTCTAGGGTTCCAGAATAATTTCATTTTTTATTCAATTTTGTGTAATTAAAATAAATGTTCAATTTCTTTTTATAATTTAAGAAAAGAAATTAATCAAATAATTGGCAAGATATGGTTTAATCAGTATCAAAATAGGTTTAATATTTTATTATGTATGATTTTGGGTTGTTAGAGTTTATTGAATTTTTAAAATTGGTAGAAATGTATTTTAAATCTATTTGTTGGCCCGCCTTTTAACACATAAGGCAAGAGCGAGCGTCTTTTAATTATTTTAAATTATTGCTATGGGTTGAATGATTGATGTGGTTTGAATGATTATGAATGCAAATGACATGGATTTAATTTTTTTTGGGACGATTAAATAATTTTCCACCCATAGGAACTCGATTCAATTTACTCGGATTTGGGTTTAAATAAATAATTGGTACTTTTCCTAAAATAAGATAAAATTAGAAAATTGTAGGTTAAAAAGAAGGCGGTTTTTCTAGGCGTCGGCTTCCACACGGGCGATGTACCAATTCCCTTACCCAGAATCGCACTTGGTGCGCCTGACAGTTCTTTAATAGTTGGACCTTAAATAAAAATTGGGGTTAAATGAGTCACTTTTAAATTGGAAAACGGTCCCATTGGCCTGAAAAAATGGGTGGCGAGCTCAAAATGTTTCTTTTTAAAAGAAAACGCATTTCATGCGGCATCGCGGTCCAAGGTTTTATCACCATTTTCTTAATAAGATCCACGTTTAATAAAAAAATCAACCTTTCCAATAAATAATTAAAACATAAATCGAGCGGTTCTTCGTGTCGCTCAGGGCCGGTGCGAAAACAGATTGGCGACTTCACTGGGAATCTGCATCCACTAATCCCCGGTTATTTTTAATAACTAAGTGGTTGCAATTAAGAATTGACTCTAAAAGCCTACCTTTTTCTAATAAAATTGATTAGAAAGCCGTTGGAAAATTCTTTAATTGTCTGTATGTGTTTATTTGTTATCCTTTATCTTTCTAGGATCTTGCATTCATACCGCATTTCTCTCTTCTCATCACTTTCTACCTATATTACCCTTCGGTACTGTTGTTAACTTTGACGGTGGATCCAGCCTAAACCTCGCGTTGTAGGTACATCCATTAGAGAATTAACAAAACTACCAACCGCAAGCCTAGTACCTTAACGCAGCCTAGTACCTTAAAGGTGCGTCAAAAAGGAGTAGGCCATAAAAAGAGCCCGAATCCTGTTTTGCGGAACCCAGACCTTGTAAGCCTAAATGGAGCTAAAGCCCATTGGACTAAAGCCCATGCATATAGTCAAAAACCTTAGTTACTTCCCTTAAGGAACACCTGATTCTGTTTGCTGTTATTATACCGCATTCATTTCCGCGAGTTCATTTCCGAGAGTTTATATCGTCAATCTCAAAACCCCCTGTTGGTTGTCGAGATTAGACCAATTCCTAGGAAACAGATATCGAAATTTATACCAATGGAATCCGTGTGTGGGAGAAATAAGGTTGGAAGGCATGCATTTCCTAACTCACGTTCCCCTGTATGTTATAAACTGTACATATGTTGTGACATTCATGCACCATGTAATATTTTTCTTTTTAGCCATGCATTAATAAGAGCTAATTTTCAGTCAGTATGGACCGTTTGACCTTGGTCTTGAGACTGGACCTCAAATTTCGTTTTTAATAATATAATGTAATCAACCCCTTAAAAATAGCGACTTTATACCAAGAAAAGGGAGTTATAAGGGGGTTACAATTCCCTCTTGTATTCTCAACATTTTCACATTATCTGAAAGTAAGTGAGAGATTACAAAATTTGTAACAAAAAATAAACATAAGATCCCTACTTGGGTACATAATGTTCCAAGGCAAAAAGTAAGGATACAAAAAAAAATAAAAATAAATAAGAAATATCCCGCTTGGAAATTCTTTCATTCTAAAGGCAAAAAGTTAGGGACTTGAGAGGAAAATAGTCGACCGTATCAAAGGAAGTCGACATGAATAACAATAATGCCAAGAATGTTTGAAATACAAAATAAGTTATTTGGCCGTGTTATTTACACCGAATTTTGGGTCTAGTCGGTTGAAATCGAGATCTTATTCGCATAAAACTGTACATTAGCACATTAGAATGCATTTCTCATTCTATGTGCTGTTATTTCTCATGCATACATACAGACCTAATTTTAACTCAAGGTATTTCCATCTATTAGTCAGAATTGATTCATTGATCCTTCCCGGGAAATTGCTTCGAGAGCTTGGCACCGACGCCCTGGTCAACGTTTGGTCAGAGTGTCCCCAATCCTCGAGCCTACTCCAGTTAATTCTGTGATTCGTTCAATTTTGTCGGACTCAACTTCTGATTCAGATTTAGCATACATGGCTGACGACATTGTGAATGAGACCGGGTTCTCCCCAGCCCAGATAAGGACCATTACCGAGATAATAGTTGCTGCCTTCGCCCAAGAGAGGGCACAAAATCAGACTCCTCCTGCTTCAAGCAACCAGCCTGTGGTTGAGGAAAGGGAAATCCCGGAAATCCCAGAGCCCACTTCAGATAATTCAAGCTTCCAATAGTAAATGCTGTCCCAGTTGAGAAATTGATCTAATCAAGCAACTTGCCTGAGCTGAAAGACAAAGTGGAGAAAAATGTCGTGTTGCAAAGGGGACCCGGTCATCTAATTTCCCATGTAATTGAATATGTCTTGCAGATCCTTCAAAAGTTCCACTTCATTCCAAGACTTTCAAAGCATAACTGTGTTTGAGGGAGACAATGATACCGTGGTCCCAATCTGTACTGAGTTCCTTCGGGTCTCCCAAATGAACCGATACAATGAGGAAGAATGTCTTACGAGCTTCCCTCAAACACTGCACAAGAGTTACGGAGATGGTATGATGCTTGGACATGGAGACATCAGAGGAATTGGGTCAAGCTGCAGAACCGCATTTTCTTAAAGCACTTCCAAGACGGATGACCAGTGATGAATTTCGGCCTGCGTGAACTTGGAGAGCTTGAAGACAGGAAAAGGAATGAAACTTTCTCAGATTATTATAGGAGGTGGAGGACAAAGCTAATTCATTGTCCAAACCAAGCCAAAGGACCAAGAACTGATTATGGATCTTCAGTAGAAGCCTATTACCTTTCTTCAGGAGAGAATGCGGCCCAACCTCTACTGATTTCCGCTCATAGTTAAGGGCTGGTTTGAATCATTGAAGAGCTTATAAAGGATGAGAAGAAGTAAGAGCTCGAGGGGTTTGGGCAACTATCGGACCTCCCTACACTGATAGAAATGCCCAAGAAGCAGTAACCCGAACCAAGTCAGGGAAATAGTAACATGGTCGGAGCTGTCAACGAGAAAGTAAGAAGGGAGTTCACCTTGACTTGGGCAGACCCTTTGAAGCACGGTCATGGATTCCTGCATTAAAACGGAGTGCTTTCCCAAGCTGCCAAGTATAATCCAGCTAAATCTTTTTGGGGTAGGTTTATGGATCGAAAAGACTACCACCAGTGTAAGGGGCATTCTACTGATGATTGTTTCAAGTTAAGGCACGACATTCAGGATCTGATAGATAGTGGAAAGATTACCAAGCCTTCCGAGAGGAACAAGCCGAGCTCAAAGAACAATCCATTGCCACAATACCAGTACAACTATCCGCCCCACAAGTCTCAATCGGGTGGATCTATTAATGCAATCGAGAGTGGTCTGCCGGAAGAGCTAGTGTTGGCAGAAGCTGAATGGGAGGAAAGGATGTGTGCCATGCTGAACATCTGGGATGATTGCAGTAGTGAGGATGAAGAAGAGAAGAGGCCTGTAAAGATTGAGATTGAAAAGAGCATCACCGTTAAGGTGGGTGAAGTACCAGAAAGTGAAGACAAGCAAATTCAGCTCGCGATTCAGAAAAGTTTGCCTGATCAGGAAGATCAGTGGTACTATAGCACAGTGGTACTATAGCAGGTGAGGAAGGATGTGAATGAAGTGGGCAATCCAGAACATCCAGAGCTTAACCCGAAGTGGTCGTGTGTATAATCCCGATAGCAGTGCTCAATCTAAAGGAAAAGGAGTTGCCACTGATGGAATGGGAAAGAAAACATCGAATAAGGGTGAAGAACAGCCTAAAGAAAAGAAGAAAGAAGATGAAATGGGGAAAGTGCAAAGAAAGACTACCGAAGTAGGTGAGAGTAGTCAAAACAAAACACCTAGCGGTGTAACAGCAAATTCAGTATTGAGCCAGCTACAGAGGACAAAGGCTGATATCTCACTGTGGGATTTACTAATAGCCTCCAAGGGGCATAAGGAGTCTTTGTTAGAAGCTATGACATTTGTTAGAGTGCCTGCCAGAATCCAAAGTGCGGACATGATCAATGTATTATAGCGCAGGATTGGTGAGATCACTTTCTTTGACTCCGATCTACCTCTAGAAGGAAGGAATCATTTCAAGCCTCTATACATTCAAGTTGCTGTTAACGGGCGTGAAACCCGCAGTGTGATGGTGGACAACGGGTCGGCCTTGTGTGTATGCCCATTGAAGATGCTGTCCAAATTCAAGATAGAGGAATCGGAACTTGAACCGTCTAACATGGTGGTCAAAGCTTATGACAATCGTCTAACATGGTGGTCAAAGCTTATGACAATACCATGCGAATGCCGAAAGGAACTTTCAGGGCAAAAGATCTCGACCGGGGACTATAGAGTTGGGTGGATGTAGTCGTCCTAGATGCTCTACTATTGGGAAGGCCATGGCTTTATCCTCTGGGTGCAATCCCTTCCACATTACACAGAAAAGTTAAGGTTCCCTGGGGCACCGATGTGGTGACTATCAATGCACAAGAAGATTTGAATGTGGCAGCTGTAAAAGGTTGGGAGGCGGCAGTGCCTTTGTCTGGTTTTCAGGTGGCCATGATTGATGAAGTAATCACTGAGAATAAAAGTGCAGTCAACAGAATGAGCCCTTTTTCTCACAAAATGATGAAAAAGATGCAGTCGCAATATGGTAAGGGACTAGGCCAGAAGTTACAAGGAAGGTTTGAACCTGTATCGTCATCACATGGACAGCAAGGTCGACGTGGGCTAGGGTATTCAGAGAGTAGAAAGAAGGAGAAATATGAAGTCCAGTCTCCAGTAAAAGAGCCAGGTCTGAAACCATATTGGCATACTTTCGGTGAACTTTCCGAACGTCCTCTGGTCCGGCCGGATTGTTTGCAGTCCGGGAAAATAGGCTTTTTGAGCCTCAAAATTTGAGTATTCACAGGAGCAGCTTATTAAGTCTCCAGAGCCTTCCTTTGAGCAGCTGGTAGAGGGCACACAATTCATGATTGGCATGATTCAATCGGACAGTGGTACAGAATGGTCACAGAAGATACCAGAATTTGAAGACTTTCTCAGGATTGGGGACGAAGCTTCAAGGATGGTGCAAGAGCAAAAGTCCAAGGCAAGGATCCTCGAGTCAATACTAGCAGCGAAAGATGCAGAAGAAGCTGAGAGGAAGGTGATGAAGATGTCAGATCACGAAGAGAAGGAAGAGAAAGCTGCCCCAGAAACAGAGGATGCTCAGGATGCTGATGAAGTGGTTCAAACCATCAAAGACAGTTATGATGAATGTATTGAACAGGCTATCAATCCTATCTTTTGTTTTTCGAATTATTGTTTTGAGAACGATTTGGATGGATTCCCTTTATTGTTTCAATCAATGTAAGTGAATTTTGACTACTTGTTTTCTTGTTTTCCTGATTGTTATGTTCATGGCATTGATTATACCACACGCATATTTGACATAACCCATATTTGACATAAATGCATTGCATCATTTTGCATTTAACCTAAGATCCTAAAAATAATCGAAATCGGATCGGGAACTTCAAACCTGAACTTAGACAGGATCTCCAGGATATGTCTTAAGAGAAATTTAGAGGTATTTGCTGGAGCTATAGCCTGACATGCTAGGAATCGACAGAATCAATCGCAGAACACTTCATTCTACTGATCCAAGTGGTTAGACCAGTGAGCAGAAAGAGGAGGCGGGTCAGACCAGAGTGGGCAGGATAAGGATTAAGGCTGAGGTCCAGAAACAGTTGGATGCCAGGATTCCTAGAGGTAGTAACTATCCGGAATGGCTGGCCATATAGTCCCTGGTTGAAAGAAGGATGGGAGGATAAAGAGTCTGTGTTGAACTACAGGGACTAAACAAGCCTCGCCTAAAGATGGCTTTCCCCACTTCCGCACATAGATGTTTTGATTGACAGTGCGGAATGGGATGTTATTCTATCATGGACGGATTCTCTGGATACAACCAAATCTTGATGGCCTTAGTTGACAAGCACAAGACTGCCTTCACCACTGACATTGGGACCTTTTGCTATAGAGTGATGCCATTTGGACTAAAGAACGCCAGGGCGACATATCAGAGAATGGCTACAGTGTTGTTTCATGACATGATCCATAAAGGATTGGAAGTATATGTGGATGATATGGTGATCATGAAAAGAACACAGGAAGAGCACACAAAGATGCTAGAAAAGTTCTTTGCACGGGTTAAGCAGTACAATTTAAGACTCAATCCCAAAAATTGCGTATTCGGAGTAACAGAAGGGAAGTTGTTAGATTTTGTTGTAGGACCTAACGGGATTGAGGTTGACCCCGACAAAATAAAAGCCATTCAGGATATGGAACCGCCAAGAACAGAACGTCGGGTGAGAAGCTGAAGCTTCGTGCGGAAAAAATTCAGTATATCAGCAGGCTTTACTTTCTAGGGCTATCCATCCACTTGTGCTTCCCGAATCTTCACGCTACTTAAGAAGGAATCAGCTATTAAATCGCGAATGAGGACTGCCCAAAAAAGCCTTTGGTATCATTATAATGATGGTATCTTGTATGGAACCACCCAGTGCTGAGTTGCCGAGGCCAGGAGAACCTCTGATCTTGTATGTCTATAGAGGATGCAGGAGTTGGGGGCAATGTTGGCACAGACCGGACGCGTGCTGAGTTAGAAAAGCCATCTTATTACCATCAGCAAGAAACTATGCCTATCGAGGAGGGAATACAATTTGTAGAGAAAACGTGTATGGCTGTAGTATGGTCGATAAAGAAATTTGAGCACTTTACTTGATTCCTTTCAATGGTCACTTTTGTTTCCAAAATTGATCACTATTGAAGTATCGACAGAGAACGACCTACTCTAAGCTAAGGGCGGCTTGTTCCAAATGCGTTCAATTCTAGATGTCTAGTGCGGATGCAGAGTTTGTCAGGAAGAATAACGGTCAAAGGACGGTTATGGCATTCCTGGCAGAGAAATCCGATTTTATAGATGATGAAATCATGGGAATTTGGATGTTTCCAGATGAACACTTGTTGTGTGCTTGAAAACAGGTGGCTTGGAACATTGTATTTTGATTGGATTCAGCCTAATAGATATCGGAGCCCAAAGTCTTGGTAATCGTACATAGAAGCAACCTATGCATAAGGGTTTTACAACAATGGTGCAACAAGATTTTTGTTTCCAGTCTACCAAACAAAATTATGGCTGATTATGAACGTTGCATCATGGGAATGGAGGCTCTTCTTGCATCGGTGCTCTAAGGGAAGTCCAGGTGATAAGGAGGATTCACTATTGGTTTAATCGATACATGCTGACGAGAGATGGAAGTGGAAGGAATGGGGAAAGGTTGAGCCCTATGGTGGTGGTGTAGGTACTTGTCGGAGAAGGCACACACTCCTTTTGATAAGATCAACCTTTCACTCAATCATAGGAAGAATCCATAACAGAATTCCGAATGCCTTGAGCAATATCTTCAGCGATCAGCTTGGCAGTGAATTTCATAGTTAAAGTCCCTCAAAAGAAAGCCCATTATCATTACTGCGGCAAATATCTCATGCTATGAAGAACATTTTGTCGAATCAGGTGGAGTCGGAGGAGAACCCTTGTTTTACGGATAATTCTGCACCGCGTACATGATAAGACGGAACCTTTTCGATGATGCGACTCAAGGAAGACATCAGTTGCTTAGAAAAAGGCTTTTGATTTTATGTCCTGGCTTGATGGGTGAGTGTATATAGGAGGAACTTAGGACGGGATGCTGCTAAGGTGCGTTAGGGTTAAGGAAGGTAAGGAGAAAGCAGAATTATGGAATGAAAAATTTCATGAGTGAGTTCTTGCGGGTACCTCATTTAAGCGGTATTTGAGGCTTAGCCAGAAATAATTCATGCGGCAGGGTCTATTTTTGATGCAGATGAAGGTGACTGCGGTCATGATTTATTGTACGTCATCTGTAAAGCCTGTCTATATAACGCACATGATAATAAAAGCATTTGCGTGCTTGTGAACTCCATCCGACAGCTCCTTCTTGGCGCTTTTCACGCATGGGGTTATAGATATATCGCAAGATTTCACGGCCAGCAGCATTTCGAACGTATCATCAGTATTTACTTTTGGTTGCTAATGGACTATCTTTCTAGGTGGACTCGAGGCTTCCAATCCTACAAAAACTTTGATCGCTAAGCATGCTGGCTACTGATTCATTGAACAGAATCATTATCTGTCGCTATGGTTGTTCCCCAATCACATACGTTTACAGGGACAATTGGTTCTCATTTTCAACATATGTTTGTGTCAGTTTTGCTATTCTAGACTATAAGGTGTAGGCATCACCATATCTTCTTCCTTATCGCCCTCAGGACTAATGGGAGCAGTAGAAGCGGTCGAATATAGGAGATTAATAAGATATATGTCCAGATTGTGCGAAAAGTATTAGAAGCTCGGGGTGAGAAACTTCCTTTCGCGCTCTGGGGCATCGCAACTACCTTCAAATCAGGAATTGGAGCTTCTCCCTTCTGAACTGTATATGGGTGGAGGCAGTGTTAGCCGATAGAGCTCGAAAAGACAGTCTCTCAGGTGTTCTTGCTCGTGAAGCTATTTTTCGGGGGGGGGGGGGAGGGGACCCGAAGGAAGAATGGATCAAGAAAAAGGTATGAATAGATCTGGCCACCTTTTAAAGATGGTAAGAAAGAATTGAACGCCGATTTTAGATTCAGTGAGAAAGAGAAGGATTGCTCGTTTCTCACAACAAAACGGCGTACATTCAAAGGCTTCTAAAGAATGCGAGATTTGGTATTTGTTCAGATTGTTTGGATCAATTGAAGCCAGAATCATCCTAGTGGGAAATGTAGCACAGACCCCAACAGCAGACCATTCAGAGTTCAGAAGCTATGAGCTTAAAGGTGCCGCTGAATTATATTTACCATGGAAGGGAAAGCTCCTGCTTCATGCCGGATGTTCAATTACGGGACCAATGTGAATAAAAGATTATATGTCTGAAATGATGATTTCGATCTAAAAAAACCATGAAAAATAAAAAAATAAAAAAAGAGAGTTAAGTTGAAAACCGAAAGCGGCTTTAGCGCCAAGAAATGAGCTCCTAGGTTGAAAACCCGAAGGGCAGCCTAGGCAAAAGTCTAGAGCATAATAAAATTAGAATAAATGATAAAAAGATAAAACTTTCGGAATGCCGAAATCCTTTATGCATGCGTTCGTTGAGGATTTGTGATTGGTTGCTCAATGGACATCAACTTGAATAGAAGGAGAATAGTGTAATATGAGAGTCTAGATATATGACCATTGTATTAAAATAAGTTTTCTTTATCTTCTGTATATGTTTGAAAGAAGTAAGATAATACAGGCGTTTGAATTTCAAATAATATTTCTTCCTTTTGTTTCGGATAGTGATTTTAAGGGAATGCAAGACCTATCCTCTTGCTTATCTGATGATCAAGATTGACTCATCTATTCGAAAATGTTCTGGCTGAGTGGTCCCTGCTTTAAGTGATGAATTCTTTTAAAACATCGATTCAAGGGAACGGAATACCATTCTTTCTCAGTGATTCTCCTGGAATATATTCAATAAAAATGAATCAAAACCCTTAGTACTTCAGTAGTCATGCATTACATAAGATCCTACTGTGTTTGTTTTGTTTGATCTATGCAGGTAATAAAAATAGTCACCCCATTTCTTTTTTTCAAAAATGAAGCTTCTGTCTCTAAATGAAATAATTCATTTTATGAACTTATTTATTGACCCAGGGGCAGGAGGCTCCAAATAACAACACAATATAAATAATTCCGAAGGGTTAATAAGATTTGTTGTCTTTTGTGTCCATGTGTTTGCAGGTGACAAGCTAGGAATAATATAAGACAGAACCACCGGCATCATTAAGAAAAAATGGGGATACTCATTAACTTATGATGCTCATGGCCGCGAAATACTAAAAGGATACTAAAAAAAAAAAAAAAAAAAAAAAGAAAGAAAAAAAAAAAAAAAAAAAAGAAAGAAAAGAGCAAACAACAACAGCATTTATTCTAGTAGAGGTGGCCATCAGGCGCCAATCTTCGCAGAACCTAACATCATCATAGGGTGTAAAACCAGTTGACGTATTCGGGTGTCACAGTGTCTTGCATCACTCCTTCACCCAGGTACCAAGTGTTTCGGTTTCGCTAGCGGTCAGCCAAATTGATCAAAAGACTCTCCGTCATGGGACCACTCTCGAAGTTATGGATTCTGGGAATGCGTTGTATCATACCGTACTGATGGCTGATCCTGTCTGGGAAGTAGGCCATGGAACGGTCTAGATTGGCGTACAACACGTAATTGAGGTTCATGCTTCCAGCAGTGACCAGTCTCCAGTCTGATTCTGCCACCAAGGACAAGTCCATCCGATATCACCTGGTTATCCCCAAGAAAATCGAAGTGTCCTCGGGATCTGAGATCCTGAAAGTTGGCAGGGCCATAGTTGGAATCAAAGACGTAGCTGGACGATGGAATCTAGGCTTTATAATCTTGTTCTAAAGCCTTAGTGCTTGCCAATAACATCGGACAACCTACGGAATGTGAACATGTAAAGTGTGATATGGCTTGCAATAACATCGGACAACCACGATGGTGAACATTAAAGTTGGTGATATGAAGGGCAATATCCCTGACCCAGCACATCGTCTCCCCCATGATAATCATGAAGACGGTACGATGATACATTTGCATGTCATGAATAACTGTCAGAAGTCGGAAATCTCCAATTCCAGGTTGGCGGTTCTTCATGGCATACATATTCAACAGCAGGAAACAACAAGCTCAAATCCAAGAAGGATCTATATCCATGGACAGAACCCTACTCAGAAAAGGCTCTAAAGGAAGACCCTGATCTGTGTTTATGCCGTCAAGAAGGTAAACCGGACACAGGGCCGCAATCTCGGCTAAATCATGCCTAGGGCCTGGGGGCAAAGCTGGAATTTCACCTTGTTCAGGGTGATGATCCATCACAGCACACATTTCCTCATAAGTCGGAGTCACTTCAGAATCTTTGAACCAGAAAACCATGGTGTTGGGGTTGAAATACGTGACGAGCCAAGACAAGAAACCATGATCAGGCTTCAAGTCTTTGAAATATTTTAGCTAGGCGAGTTGGTTCATGGGGGGAATCTGCCATAGGTCGTTAGGAATAGACTGGACGAAGGACGAAACTTGGTTTTTGAAAGCCATAGAAAAGGATTGTTCAAGCGATAGAGTTGTTTTGAATGCTGGGAATGAAGAAGATGCAGAGGAAAGCCTCTAATTATAGAAGTGGAAATAAGTCGGTGAACGAGATGTAATCATCATAGTATTTACTGTCGATGGTGGTTGGATGAGCATTTATACATAGATCGCTCTGGTAGTTGGACATTTAAGCTTGCATTGATAAAAAGGACAGCTTGTACAATAAGGAGGTTGAGCCTTTGAGTCCGCATTAACCAAATGGACCGCCCTGTCAGGTAAGTATTACGATCCATTTCTGGTTGCTGGTCGATTCTTATCTTATCTCATTTTTCTTATTTTATTTTATTTTATTTTATTTCCTTATTTACAATGAATTGGTTCGCTGAGTATTAACGAGGTGGACCACTTTCGTATATAACTGGGACGCCGCTATTTTGCGTTTTCATGTTTGTATTTTGTTTTTGCAGGAATAAAGTCTCACAAAGTGTAAGTAATAAACATATAAATGATACTGTAATAAAAGCAAAATAACGTCAAAAATGTAAATAATGTTGTAAAATTAATAAAACTGTACATGTAATCCTACAAACTACAAAAATGTTCCAAAAAGTGGTCAAAACACAGAAGGCTGGCTAGCGTCGCGAAGGCTGGGCTAGCGTCCGCCTCCGGCTGGGACCAGCGTGCTACCTGATGGGGTGGGAACGGCGGATGCATCAATAGCATGAGAATACCATCATCATCCTCCTCTATCATCAGAGAATCCAATGAATCCCTCCTACCTTTAGCCTCGTCGAAATGCCGATTCCACTCCAAACTGGAGTCGGTAACAGCGCTGACTGGTGACTTAGTGCCTCCGCCAACCTTCCCAATCTCTAGATCCTGTTAAAGCAGAAAGATGTAAAAGCGGTTATTACAAGAAAAGAAGAAGAAGGTAAAGAGATTCTACCCTCTCATGCGCTCAGAGTAAAGTCGGGCAATGTAAGACGGGCGAACCCAAACCTCCGCACAGCTCCTGGTTATCTCGATGGTGGCACTTGCAAGCACAGAAAAAACATTCATTAAGAATTATCCAGGTAAAGTATTTCTTTACTTAGTAAATTCAGTTTATTACTCACGTGTGTGGCATGCTCAGGATCCAGCTGCAGTAGTGGAGGAGCCTGTCTGAGGTCAGCAGGGATGATAATAGCCGACCCGAGACCCAGACCAGGATCCAGCGCCACCTCCATACCCAGAGGAAATGGGACATCGCCCATTACAGCCCCCGTTGGTCCAGCTGGAGCAGCCGCCTCCGCCTCAGCCTTCGGCTCTGCTCTATAGTAGGTCGGCGTCCGATGCTTCTTCCTCTCCTGCAACAAGTCAAAAGCAAATACACTTAGTCGCTTGGCCAAACAGTTAAAGAAAAATAGGTCATAATTGAAAACAAGAGAATCATCTGGGTGTACTCCCGAACCTCTGGCAGCCAGGCCTGCAGTCGAGTGGAGAAGTATGTGGCATAATCGCCAGCCGACAAAGGGGTGTCAGCAGGAGAGCCATCATACTCCGCCTCCAGGCCCTCCCGGGTCATACCCTCCAGCAAGCACATGTGGCGAGGAGGAGCATCGGGCACTTGCCTCTGTGCCGTGGCCACCTGGATCTCATAGACTCTCTCCCCCAGGAAGTACCGGTCAAGCCAGTACCCCCGCAGCAGGAGTCTCGACCGAGAGTTACCGGTCAAGCCAGTACTCCCGCTAGCAGGGAGTCTCGATCCGAGTATTCTATATATCTATATATGGCCGCAATCAATCACATAGTAATGCACGTAGGAGTGTGTGGCAAGTGGTCTATCTCTCCCCGGAAGTCAGAATAAGTTCTCTAAACAGAAGGAGTCAGTATTCGAATATACACAGTGATAAAAGGAAAAGAAAGAATGTTGTTGTCAGAAGATATCTTGTACTTAGTACATCGGATAAGCACCTTATCGTTCAGGTAAGACCTCCAGTACGTGAGGATTCCTCGGAACTGGATAAGGTATTATGTATGCAGTGCCGCCATAAATACCGAGGAATCTACTGGAGTAGCAGGAAGTTATCACACTCAGACACCTTTGATATAATTGCAGTACTCTGTAGGCCACAACCTGCAGTAAAGATCACCAATAAGTTCAGTATTACAGCTTGTAGCAGTTAAAAAGATAAGATGTATAATAAAGAAGAGTGGTGAAAAAGAATAAGATCTTACCTCAACGTGGTCCGCGGATGATCACTCGCCAGTTTGACTCACCACTGTACCTGGTCCATACATCAAGACCATGGTACCACTACCCCTGGTCCATACATCAAGACCATGGTAGAGGTGAGCCAAGGCGGGAGTGGCCCAGTCATAGGAACCAACCTGGCTCAAATCTCTCAGGCATACTAGCACCACCGGGTCTCCCTTATTCTGGGAGGTGCATAGCAGCTGTGAAGAAATGATATAGAAGAGGAAAGACCGGGCCGCCTGATCCCTCTCCTCTCAAGTGTAAGCCGGGGCAGCAGGCCGAGCATCCACTGGTAACTCTCTCCATGCGGCCAGCCTTGTCCAGATCTGCTCAGCCCAGAAGCGATACACGACCTCGTAGGATACACACCCCTGCGCAGTGTACCTGGTCTGAGTGGTCACACCGAGCAGGGTGCGGACCAGCTGAGCTCCCAGAGCAACAGTCTGGTACCGAGCGTCCAGAGGAGCAACCGGACCATCAAATCTGAGCCCAGTAATGGCGGTGTAGTCGGCTGGTGTCAAGGTCATCTGCCCGAAGCCGAAGATGAAGGTGTGGGTGCAGTCATTCCACCGCTCCATCAACGCATAGCGCATGGTGGGTGGAAATCGAGGCTGAGTACGGCGGAGCCCCGCAGCGTAGTCGCCGAAACCGGCAGCAACGACCCGAGCGCGCATGGGAGGGTCCAGCAGATCCCAGAATGCTGACGCGTCAGTAAAAGATCCGCCAGCACGGGCCTTGCCCAGATCAACCTGTGTAAGAAACATTTCAATTTAAATAAGAATTAAGCTAACAATTATTTATTTTTGTTTCATGTATCTGCGATGCAACGACCATAATCCGATGCGCGCTGGGATAGGGTCAGATGTACTGATATTCCCTATGTATGCGATGTATCTCACGCATAAATATGCTGCAGTAAAAGATCCGCCAGACACTCGATAGAGCTTGATCCTCAGAATAATCAATCGTACTTGTATATACACAGTCATTTCGATCTTAAGTAAGAAATTAAGCTAACAATCGTATATAGATCTATATTTTTGTTTCACTGGCAGGAAAATAATTAGATAATAATTCAAGCTCTGCGGCTAGCACTAGCTTGCGTCATAAGCAGAACTATAGCTGTCACTTCAACGCAACTTGCCAAGTGTCGCGCTCTGTTTAAGAACAGTGTGCGTTTCAACAGCTGCGCGCCACGCAACTGTTCAAAACATTGCATTCTTAACGAACAGCATTGCGCCATCGCATCTCAACACGCTGCGCACGCAAACTATATACAAAAACATTGCTTCCTGAAGAAACAGTATAAACTCACGCAACTGTCCAAGTTCTTGCCTCAGTTGAACGCACAGTCGTCGTACGATGCTTCTTCCCAAGAACAATATGCGTCGAAGGTACGCAAACTAACCTATGTTCGATTTCTTTGTTGTTTGTGTTATTTCTATGCATTTTCAGGGCATAATACATGCTCGCATGGGAGACTAGCACAAATTCGCTAATCCAAAAATAAGCGAATTATAAACACATGCAAAGAGGGCGATTTCACCCAAAGTTTCAGAAAAGCTAGGGCTTCAATGGCGCCGTCGAATAATCTCGAATAATTGCGTCATGCAACTGTTCACTTAGAACAGCTGCGTCACGCAACTGTTCACACAGGAACAGTTGCGTCACGCAACTCCTTCCTGCGTGACTCGACTGCCGACGCACATACAGACAACCAATTCAACAAAAATCTGCAATACGCAATTGAAAAGCAAGAAATTCGAAAGCAAAATTACTTACCTCAGTCTGGAAATCGCGCATCGCGCTGGTCTCGTAGCGAACCGGGAACTTGGTGCCCGACAACAGAAGGAGCTGCAGCGGTCGCGTCCCGGGAGTCAGGGGATTGCGGCTGACCAGCACCCGCTCGCCCTCGAAAGTCGTAATGTCCGGGATCTCCCCCAATGTGTTCATCTCCGGTGTGTAGGCGGAGGAAGGAATTTTGGGAAGTTGAGACATTTTTGTTGAAAGTTCAGAGAGTTTTCAGAAAGCTTAGAGTTTTGGAAAGTAAAAAATGAAGCGCTTAAGCAGCTTACTTATAGTAAGCCAGAGGTTTTCAGAAAGCTGAGACATTTTTGTTGAAAGTTCAGAGAGTTTTCAGAAAGCTTAGAGTTTTGGAAAGTAAAAAATGAAGCGCTTAAGCAGCTTACTTATAGTAAGCGGTGGGCCCAAGCCCATCTATCACCTTTTCAAGCCGAAAAGGAGGGGCCACTAACCTCTCCAAGCCCACAAGGCCCAAACGGCCCGTTCAAGCCCATGATGCCCCGCTTAAGCAATTTGACGCCAGTATGCGGCTCGTACACTTCAGCAATTTTGTCTACTCACCGCACAAGGGGCAGGAGCATCAAATTGCCCAGATTACCCTCAGGTAAGTTTTCTTACCCTCAGGTAAGTTTTCTTTTAAAACACTGCATCAGGAAGGGTATACTTGAAAATTCAGGCTTAAAATTTTATCTGGCCTAAATTTTTGCTAAATTTTTGCAAAACTATTAAACCAAATTTTGGCAATAAACACTGAAAGGTATGCTTACAAAGCTAATATTTTTGGTCCTAGGTCGGAATTCCAGACTAGGGGCCAAAATATAATCTTTGCCCTGATGCAAACTTTTAAAATTTATGATTAATGCATGGGGGCATGTGGCGTCTCCACATTTCTTTCTAACAAAAGGCAAGGTCTGTTTGTACACAGATATTGCTCTTTTTCTCTTGAACAATTTTTCAGGCCAACCGGTGATCGTTTTTCGAAGCCGATAGGTCCCACTGAACAGTGATGGTGTATTACGAAGCTGTTCGGATCGTTTTTCTCGATTAGTGATGGTGTACTGCGAAGGGTGTACTTGCGAAAGATGATCAGGACAATTTCAACCACCAAGCCAGTGATGGTGTATTACGTAAGCTGTTTGGACTCTCTCCCGATCAATGATGGTGAATTGCGAAGTTGACCAGGGTAATTAAAACCCTTCGGCCAAATCAACCGAGCCTCGAAGATATCTCCTATCCAATCAGACCGAATTTTGGATGTCGTTTACTGTCCGACTGGAGCCGCAGACGAGCCGATCAAAACCAAGCTGAGTAGTGGCCAATGATCAAGTCAACTCAACATCTTTTCAAAGCTCCAATCAACCGAGCTTTGAGGATGAATTATCTAGATTGAAGGCGCGTCAAATAGACCACTTTAACATTAATCGTTTATACAATTAATGGATAAAGTGGGGGGGCAACTGTTGACGCGTGTTTTTAATGCCCCGCTAACCCGATGAGGATACGAGGACATTGAATAAGAATCATGGTTAACCGGAAGTCTTTTAAACCAAGAATCGATTTTAAACCATTCCAAGGAAGTCTGACCTGTACTAGGGTTGGCTCAACGCAGCTATAAGGTGGCGTGACGGCACTAATAGTTCTGTTGACGCGTGTTTTTATGCCCCGCCTAACCCGATGAGGATACGAGGACACGGAATAAAGAATCATGGTTAACCGGAAAGTCTTTAAACCAAGAATCAATTTAAACCAATTCAAGGAAGTCTGACCTGTACTAGGGTTGCGTCACGCTAGTTGCGTATGCAACTATGTTCTGTTGCCCTACTAATATAAATACAGCATTTTTATCTTTTAAAAGGGACTTTTTTGAGAAAACTAGAGAGCGATTTTTGAGAGAAGACAGAAAACATTTGCAGCTAGGTTTTCTACAAGAACTCCTTTGAGTTATCTTGAAGAAAAACGAGCTTTAGAGATTAACTAGGTTGAAAAACAAAATCACAACAAATCACCAAAAAAAGAGAAGAAGAAGAGAAAGAAAGAAAAGAGGTTTTTGGTTTAAAACTTTGTAAAAAGGCTTTCCTGTGATCTCGAAACTTTATTCTTAAGACAATTCAATCGTGGTGCATCCTCAAATCTGAGGGGTTTAGGTAATCATGCTAAGACTCTTCTTGTTATTTTCTTAGTTGTTTAATTTATTGAATATCTATTGTTGGGTTTGGGTAGTTTTGATAGTTGGTTAAATAGTATTCTGACCTATTATTTGGACATTTCTGAAAGATATTTAACAAGTTTGATAAACAAGAAAACGTAAAAAAGGTAGTTTGAAGGTAGTTGTGGAACCAGAAGCAGTTGCGTCAGCAGCTACAACTGCATGAACGAACTGTTCATGTCGCAAAGAGGTTGAACATTAGCCTGACTAGTCGCGTGACGGAACTGTTCGTGGTTATAATTTTTATCCTCGTTTTCATGTTTTTTTTAATAATTATGATTTTAAATAAATGTGATTTGATAAATCTGAGATTTTGGGGCTAGTCACGAACAGCTGGCGTCAGACGCAACTAGGTAGTTCCGTGACAGCGACTGTTCTTCCTAGAAACAGCTGCGTGACGCGAACTGTTCTAGGGTTCCAGAATAATTTTCATTTTTTATTCAATTTTGTGGTAATTAAAATATAATGTCCATTTCTTTTTATAATTCAAGAAATAATCAATAATGGGCAGATTATGGTTTAATCAGATCAAATAGGTTAATATTTTATTATGTATGATTTTGGGTTATTAGGGTTTATTGGATTTATATTGAGCAGAATGTATTTTAAATCCAGTTTGTGGCCCACCTTTAACCATAAGGCAAGAGCAGGTCCTTTAATTATTTTAATTGCTATGGGTTGAATGATTGATGTGGTTTGAATAATTATGAATGCAATGAATGGATTTATTTGGGACGATTAAATAATTTTCTATATAGGAACTCGGTTCGATTTATTCGGGTTGGGTTTAAATAAATAAATTATAAATTGGGTTTTCTAAAATAAGAATAAAATTTGAAATTGTAGGTTAAAAGAGGCCGGTTTTCCGGGTTGTCGGCTTCCAACGGGCTGACGTACCCAATTTCCTTACCTCTCAGAATCGCACTTTGGTGCGCCTGACCAGTCTTTAATAATTAGCCTTAAATAATTGGGGTTAAATGACAGTCACTTTTAATTGGAACGGTCCATTGCCGAAAAAATGGGTGGCGACTCAAATGTTTTTAAGACCGATTCATCGGAATCGCGTTCCTAAAAGGTTTTGTCATCACCATTTTCTTAATAAGATCCACGTTTAATAAAAAAATCAACCTTTCCAATAAATAATTAAAACATAAATCGAGCGGTTCTTCGTGTCGCTCGGGGGCGGTGCGAAAACAGGTTCAAGTTCAATATTTTAAAATTTTTGAACCGACGGTTCAATAAACTGGCTATGCCTAATTTCAACATGCAAACACTTATTCAAAATTATATTTTGTTCAATTATATTAAACTTTTATTTATAGAACAACTAACTATTGCTAACAAATATTAATATTTTATAAATTTATATTTTTTCTATTTTTTTACTTACATACTGAAAAATCATTAAGTCATTATAATTAACCAAGTAATAAATTACAATTTAATTGCAAGATGCTCAAATAATGTTTACAAAGGGTAAAAATGTAAAATTTATAATAATATCATTTTCTTTCCTCCATAATTTTAGGCTTTCCAAACGAAAGAAAATAAAATTATTTTCTATTCAAAACTTGCCCACCAATTCTTCAGAATTTCGAAGAATGGATTATTTTTTTATTCTTCTTAATTAGTTTCAGAGCCAGGCATGTACATCATTACATCAGTAACGGTGGTTGATAAAAATATTTATAATGTGAGAAATGAGAAATAGAAATGTGAGAAGCCATAGATCTGTAATTGGAACTTGGTATATTATAGGTTGTTCTTTCCAAGTCTTCTAGCAAGGAGGGAGAAATATCGAGTTTGAAGTCTCTTTATGTATCATTTTTGTCTATTAGACATCTTATATATATACTTTTAAATGACTGAATAAATAAATCTAATGAATCCATTCTAGTTTAGCTTATTTTATAAAAAACTAGTTTAGCTTATTTTATAAAAAAAGTATAATTAAAATAGTTATGCATTTATAATTTTTTTTATGAATAAAAATTAATTATTAACTTTTTATTAGTGTAAAACACATAAAAATTTTGAGTGTGCAATTACTTAATGTGAAATAAGTTTACTAATCTCAATATACATAAAAAACATACCATATGTATATTTTTTACCGTGTATATAAATTCGCCTTTGTATTTTGTGACTTTAATTTTATGGCATCCTGAATTTTGTAGATGACCTATTATGCATATGAATTTGTAAATTTTGATAATATTATATACATTTTGACCCTAATGTTAATAATTTTTACGATTTTTGACTTTTATCTGCAAAATATCAACTTAATATGTAGTTAGCATGATTTTTGAAAAAATAATTTTCATAAATTTTAAATTTTTTAATGAGTATTTAATTAATCTAATTTTATAAATTGAAGTGTTTAATAAAAAATTTGAAAAATTAAAGCATTTCATAGATGTAATTTTATAAGTTGAAGTGTTTGATTAGTGAAAGTAAAAATTGAGAATGTTATAAGATTAAAGTAATTAAGTTTAGAAGTTAATTTATTAATTTGCCTATATTTTTTGTTTGGTTTGATTTGGACCCAAGTTTAGAAGTTAATTTATTAATTTGCCTATATTTTTTGTTTGGTTTGATTTGGACCCTTAAATTTTTTTTTTTTTTTTGGTAATATGGACTGTTTTAAATTTAAAATCATAAATTAAACCAATAAATTAATTTGTCATATATTTTAAACTAAACTAAATTAATCTATTTTCCTATAAAAAATAATCTTTTTAAATTATGGTTTTTGATTTATCAGTTTGCAATTTGTACCGACAGCGCAATTGAAGAATACTCCGAAGTAATAAAAAAAAGTGAAAAAGCAGGAACTCCATTCGCACACGCCACACCCAGCAAGCACCAATCTGGCAATTTCCACTGCTTGCTTTCACAGTTTCACTTATTTATAAGAAGAGTACGAGTACCAGTCCCACATTCCCTTCTCTTCAATATTGCTGCTTGATATTGATCTTGTCTTAAGACACTAACAAAGAGTTCTTGCTTCTTCATCTTGTCCGAAAAATTTCTTCATTTTGTCCAAAAACACCCAACCATGGCTTATTCTTTTGTAGAGAATACGAGATTTTACCCTTCAACATCCTCCATATTGTCCTTGTACGCTTCAGTTTCCACTTCCTTAATGCTCTTGCGTAATGTTTACCATGAATTAGTACCGAAGAAGCTCGAGACTTTTCTTGTCTCAAAATTCTTGATCTTCTTCTCTCGTAGAAAATCATCTCCTTCTTATGATACCTTCATAATTGATGATTCGTGGGACGGTCTTGATTGCAACAAACTCATAGACGCAGCAAGATTCTACTTGTCTTCCAAGATCGGCCCTAAAAACAAAATTATTAGAGTTGGTAAGTTTAGAGGGCAAAAGAATGTAACAGCTGCCTTAGTAGAAGGTGAGAAAATTGTTGATGTCTATGAAGGGATAGAAATTACATGGCAATATGCAAAGCAAGAAAAGGACGATCAATCCAAGAATGGTAAATTCTATGACAAATGTTATTTTGAACTAACATTTGAAGATCAATATAGAGAAAAAATCTTTAATGGTTACTTAAACCACATTTTGGATACTTCCAAGGCCATGACAAAAGGCGAAAAGGTTTTAAAGCTTTATACAAGGTCTGGAGGTTTTTGGGATTCCATTGATTTTCGACATCCATCGACATTTGATACGCTAGCGATGGATCACAACCTAAAGAAGTCTATTATAGATGATATAGATAGGTTCTTGGCAAGGAAAGACTACTATAAGAGAATTGGAAAGGCTTGGAAAAGAGGATACTTACTCTATGGTCCTCCTGGCACTGGAAAATCAAGCTTAATTGCAGCTATGGCTAATTACCTCAAGTTTGATGTGTATGGCTAATTACCTCAAGTTTGATGTGTTTGATTTGGAGCTGGCCAATATTATTTCTGATGCTGATTTGAGAAAAGCTATGCTGGATATTAATAGAAAGTCCATAACTGTGATTGAGGACATAGATTGCAATTCTACTGCGAATAATCGATCAAGATCAGAATCTGATGATTCTGATAATGTCCAGGTTAGTATCTGTTCTGTTTTGGTCTACTCTCTTATGCTCTGTTTTGTTGATACTTTTATTTTAGAAATGGGATAAGTCTACTCTGTTTTGCTCTGTTTTGTTGATATTTTTATTTTAGAGGTGGGATTGGTTAAAACTAGTTTTTGGTTCTCGTAATTTGGATCAAGCAGCTATTTTCGCTCTCTGGTCTGCTAAATTGCATTGATGGATTGTGGTCAAGCTGTGGAGAAGAAAGGATAGTAGTGTTTACGACAAATCACAAGGAATTTTTGGACCCAGCATTGCTTCGTCCTGGCAGAATGGATATGCACATTCACATGTCATATTGTACCAGTGAAGGATTTAGAGTTTTGGTGGGAGGATTTAGAGTTTGGTGTACAATTACCTTGGGAATTAAAGTTACCTTGGAATTAAAGAGCATAAACTGCTTGAAGAAATTGATGGGTTGATACAAAGTGCAGAGGCCACTCCTGCTTCTTTGGCTGAGGAATTATTGAAGACTGATGATCCTGATGTTGCTCTTGGAGAAGTACTCAATTTTCTTAAGCAACAGTAAAATTAAAAAGGATAATGAAGAAAAAATTGTAGAGGAAAAGGAAAGCTCTGTTTAGTGAATCCAATTTGGTCTTTCCCTTTTTTTAGCGTAGTTATTAAGTTTTTATTAGAAAAGAAATGTCCAGCCTTTCTCCAATGCCCTACTTGGATTCTCTACAGTAGAGGTTTATTATTAAGTTTTTTTTTTTTTTTTTTTTTTTTTTTTTTTTTTTTTTTTTTACTTACTGAAAATGTATATTTTTTACAAAACATTTTGTTTTTTTACATGTCGTAAAAGTAGAAATTATTTTGCAGTGACAATTTTTACGAAATAAATCATCTTTTTTATAAAATTCTTTGCTTTTTGTATTATTTATAAAAATATATTATTTTGTATCGTACCCTTTTACAAAATTCTTTATTTTCTGATAACATGTTAATGAAAATATAAACTATTTTATAATTCATCTAACTTTACTTTATTAGAAATACTAGAAATATGCACGGTTAAAAAAAAGTAAAATAAAGTAAAACCGCGAGAAATTATATATAATTTATAGATTTTTGAATAAAATTTTTTTATTATGTTATTAAAAAATATTATAAAGATATATTAATAGTAAAAAATATATACACCGTCATTTTTTATTATTAAAATAAAAATTAATAGAAAAATTAATAGATAGGTATGTGTTCAGAAATAATAGATTAAAAAAATTAAAATTTATAGAGATAAATTAAAAAAAAAGTAAAATAAAAGGTGGTTAAATTCATTAATTTGATTTATTTTAAAATTAATGTAAAAAATAATTAACTCATTGTTCATTAAAATTCATGAATAAATAATTTATTTTGTTACAAATTAATACATTAGTACATTAATTGAATAATTCATTGTTATTAAACTTTATAATTTTTTTAAGAACTAATAATTAATAATAATTACTTAAAGCCATTAATACATTAAATGACCGAATCAAATCAAACCAAACTAAAAACACTAATCAAATCAAACCAAACTAAAAACACTAAATCTAAATAAATCTAAATCAAACCAAATCAAAAACACTAGCTCAAAATAAATTCAAATTAAAACAATACAATAATACATTGAGTAATCAAATCAAACCAAACCAAAAATACTAATTCAAAATAAATCCAAACCAAGTCAATACATTAATAAATTAAATAATCAAATCAAACCATGCTAAGTGGAAGCCTAATTGGAGAAATATGTCACATGTCAAATTAAAATGCCAAGTGGATATGTCATATGTCAACTTTTTAGGAAAATATGTTTGCTATATATATATATTATGTGTTAACTACACAAATGTAATCCTTTTTATAAAATGTTTAAATATGAACATAATATTTTATAATGCAAAAGTTAATAGCTAATAATGAAGTATTAATATAAGTATTTGAAATAACGAAAATTAACCGTTAATAATAATATATTTGTTAAGAGAATTAATAAGAACTTTTAATGATATACATTTATAAAAAATTATATACTACTTGCGTTCTATAATACTTGTTACATTTTAGAAAATAGTTTGTTTCAAAATATTTGTCACATTTGTGATTTTAAGAAGTAATAAATCTCTTTTTTCCATATTTACCCTTTATATATAACAAATATTCCCCCTTCCCAAAAAGATAATTTACCTTTCCTTTTTGGTTTGTTCTAAAATATCACTTTTCTTTTTTTACATTATAGTTAATTCCTAAATTGTCTACTATATCCTTATTAAATTTTACCACTTTCAATAAACCCTCATTAATTCTTACTTATTATTTCAATATAATAATTGCTCGTATTATTTATGATGGACATAATAAGAAAGTTATATGAATGCAATTGTCATTTAACCATAATAACTACTATTTCTTAATCTGAGTAAAAATATAAAGTCGATTATTTTTTTGAGTCGGAGGTAGTAATTATTACTTCAATTTAATGATTTTCTTAAAAAATAGTATTAAATTAAGGGTAATACAGTCAATTTACTTAATAATTTATTGTAACTTTGACAAATTTAATGATTTTCTTAAATGACGTGAAATTTCAAACGTGACAAATATTATGGAGCAGAGATAGTAATATAATATAGCGTGTGATTTGAATTTTTTTACACAAATAAAAGTAGGCTTTTAAAAAATCAAGTTGATGAAAATGATTTTGGGTTAAATAATTAAATATTAATAATCCCTCCATTCCAAAAACAGTCCACTTTCTATTTTCACATAGATTAAGAAAGTAGCAATTATTATGATTAAAGAACAATTTTATTCATATAACTTTCCTATTATGCTGATCTTAAATAACATATGAGCAATTGTTATATTCTCTCCGTTCCAAAAAGATAGTTTACTTTTTATTTTCACATAGATGAAGAAAGTAGCAATTATTAAGGGTAAACGATAGTTTTATTCATATAACTTTCCTATTATACTCATCTTAAATAAGACATGAGCAATTATTATATTGAAATAATAAATAAGAATTAATGAGGGTTATATAAGACATGAGCAATTATTATATTGAAATAATAAATAAGAATTAATGAGGGTTATTGAAAATAAGATAAAATTTAATAAAGGTATAATAGATAATGTAATAATTAACTATAATATAAAATAAAAAAAGTGTATTATATTTTGGAACAAACTAAAAAGAAAATATGATTATCTTTTTGAAACGGATGACGTAATGATTTGCCAATCAAATGGTGGTTTGGTTGGTCTTTTCACTTATGTAAAGAGTAGAAAGTTTAGAGTTGTGCAGTCTGTAGTACTATTTCGTCTCATAAAAGCCTCTAATGAATTAAAAAAATTATTTAATAGTAATTAAGCAATCATTTTGTTTTTAAACTAAATAGGAATTTTTTTTTACCTATTATTGTATAGTTGGCTTCTCTTTCGTTCTAGCATCCAATAGCTAAGATTTAAACAATAAAATCTAATGGCTATTAATTATTCACCATGATGCAGAATTATTAACATTCTGTACTGATTCTGTACTGCACTGTAGTTTGTCACTAACTATAGATATCTCATATTATCAATTTTTCTGACAGATACAAATTATTTAATTTTTTTTTACTATATTTGCACATTTCTTTTTTCAATTTTACTAACATACAATTTGTAATGCTACATATTTTTAATTATTTATTTAAAATTCAGAAAAAAAGAAAATACATTAATCCAAATACGTATTTCCTGGAAAATTGTGTGGATTCATGAAAGTTTTAATTTTTTCAATTGTATATTCAAAATTAAAATTTTTACTAATATCCAAAAATATTTATATAAAAATAAAATTATGAGCCTTATAAATTTTTTCTTTTACTGTTTAATGGCAAAAAGAAGAAAATAATTGCATTAAAAAGCTGACAGGAAGCCTTACAATACAATATTTGAAAATAATTTTCTTTTATGGCTATTAAGTCTACATGTCCTTGTGATTTGCCTTGGTTAAGGGGTCATTTAATTCTACTTTCAATTTATTTATTTTTTTATGTACACGTGCTATGTCCTCGTTTGTCCTCAAAATTCAAGGAAAGTATCCTTAAAGGCATGATAGAAAATGAATGTTTGTCCTCAAAATTCAAGGAAAGTATCCTTAAAGGCATGATAGAAAATGAATGTTTGTCCTCAAAATTCAAGGAAAGTATCCTTAAAGGCATGATAGAAAATGAATGTTTGTCCTCAAAATTCAAGGAAAGTATCCTTATGACACTCTTCATTTTACGGAAATTTATCATATTTTTGAAATTATTAATTTTAATAATAATAATGCCCCTTATTATATATAAATTTTAAATACAAACTGGAAAGTGACGCTTTAAATATTATTTGAAAAAGTAAAGTTATTTATGTTTTCTAATGTCATTCTTTGAAAATGACCAAAAAGCGTAAAAAGAGAATAAGTTTGTTTGTTGTCATTTGCAAAGTGACGTGTACTACTAAGTTCTTCAAAGATTCCCATTTGCTAAAGTATAAGATAGAACTCAATTTTGAATAGGAAGCAACTACCTTTTTGGAAAATGTTACAATAAATCAAAGAAAATGAATTTTTTTTTTACCAGAGTTACATGAGACCGGATGGACTGGCCGCTGTGAAAGTGGCACGGAAATTATACCATTGGTCCATGGCCCAATTCCCCTTTATAAAAAAAATTAAAAAAAAAAAAAAAGGAAGAAGAAGAAGAAGAAGAAGAAGAGAGCTGTGCTTTAAGAATTACAAGAAACACCCACCAGATCATGTAAAAGTCATGATCAAGAAGATAATGAGTGCCCCGGGTAAACTTGCGAGCCAATTTTGATGGCTGAATACATAAATTAATCATTGTATTTTGTAATTTTAACCTTGTGGTACCTTAAACTTTACGAACGACCTATCGGCATTTAAACTTGTAAATTTTAATAATACTAGACATATTTCGACACAATATTCACAATTTTTAAATTCTTTGATTTTTATCTGTAAAATATCAATTTTATTTATAGCTAGCATGACTCTTTGGAGCAAATGCTATGTGGAGCTTGAAGGCACATCTAAGCTTCTTATATTGCTTGAAGAAGCTTGTGTGGATACTGGATAGCACGGCCTGGGGGTGCTGGGAAGCATTCCTTGCCCATGCTAGAGCCTTTCCATTTGTGATTAGTTTTGTTAAAACTAGCTAGTGTAGTCCTTGTGTTGTGGGCTTTAATGTGAGGGCCAAGTGTGCTTTGTTAGCCCATTCCTCGTATGGATTGTAATGTTTTGAATAGGTTTGGGCCACAAATAATTCTGCCAGCCCATGTACTTGGCTTGTTTAGATTAGTTACTTCATACCCTTTAGGGTTTAGACTTAGTATAAAAGCTTTGTTATGTTGTTAACTAAGGATGGTTGATCAATATTGAAATTTCAGAATTGTTCATGCTTTTTGGCATCTTCTTTGATTAGAGTGATTGTGAGATTGCTTTTTTCTAATTGCATCAAGAAACAACAAGGTAAACTTACCAATTTATTTTTGGCGTTTATATTGTTATTCTTTACAGGAGATAAGACAAAGTATATTTCACCAAAATTTTTCTTCACTAATGACCTTCAAAAGAATGGTGATATCGATGTTCAATAAATTCGATCAAGCGACAATCTTGCTGATTTGTTCACTAAAGCACTTCTTACTACAAGTTTTGAAAAGTTGGTGCACAAAATTGGAATGCGTAGACTCAAAGATCTCAAATAATATCTTCATAAGGGGGAGTAACTACGCACTGCACTTTTTTTTACCCTTTAAATAAGGTTTTTTCCCACTGAATTTTCCTAGTAAACGTTTTTAATGAGGCAGTATTTCTTTGCGTATTTTCAAAAAGGAACAATGTACTCTTTTTTTTTTTCCTTCACTAACGAGGTATGTTCTTTGAAAAATGGACATCCAAGAGGGACTGTTATGAAATTAATTAATGTCTCATGTAAGCTAGAAGTCTATATTCTTTATTAGTCTACAAGTCTATTTAATATAAAAGTATATTCCTCTGATTATATACCACTATGTACCTATATATATATATATGTGTGTGTGTGTATGACTTCTCATCAGCAAAGATCACTCTCATTTTTGCTCGTTATTCCTTTTCTTTGTTCCTTCCTATCTTATAATACTCCATCCGTTCTCTTTAGAGAAAACAAAAAAAAAGCTCTAGGATTAAGAAAGTAGATAAACAGAAAATTTTGTCTATTTTTTTGCTAATAATACCCCTAATCAGCTTTAAATGCATAATTAATGGTCAAAAAGACAACTCATTACTAGAGTATTTCAATGGTGCATTTGTTAGTCAAAATTTTTGAGGATCGTAAGAGTCTCCTCAGCTTCAAATTTAGTAAATTTACATTGTTTTTAAAAAAAAAAAGGTACTAGTAAGTAGAAAGTTGTTATCAAAAATGATAAACTCATTTTCTTCGTACGGTGAGTCTAGAAAGAAGCGCGTTGAGTTTATTCGGTACCATGAAATTTGTGCCCAAATTAGTAAGTTGCAGCGTCAATTTTTGACATTGGTAGAAACAAGAAAGCTTCACGATAGCTTCACTCCATGCATGCCCCGCGCCACTGTAACTGATTTACTCAATGCATGAAAATAAAGCTCATTAAAAAATGTACCTCTTCAATAGATATAGCTTGACTGATTTGTAGTTTAGGATCAATCCGTCGTCTTCAACAAAACAATTCTTCTTCTTTGATGGCAAGAGAGGGAGACGAAGAGACATGTACTATAAAAGGCAATTAAGGGAGTGGAAAAGTGGTCCATCCATTACCCTTTTCGCTCTCTGTAATTGTAATGTATAAATAAGGGCATTTTAGTCTTTTCAGTTCATCTTAACGAGCAAATCGGACCTGTGCCGCTGCTGCTGCTGGGAAAACGCCGCTTCCCGTACTGCCATCTCAACGGTAACATTGTCCTTTTTTGTTTAGTTTATCTTTATATTCTATGGAATCAGTTCATCCTTGCATTTATATTTAACTTCATGTCGGTTTGAAGAAGAAAGAGATTAATTTAGTCCAAAGAGATCCCAGGTGTAATAGCTTTGAGTATATTTTACTTGGATTTTATTTAGCTTTCATAAGATTAATCTAGGAATTGTTCTTTTCCTCATGATTTTGATTAAATTGTGATTAGTAATTGTATCCATACATTGAGGGTTGGAAAAATATGTTCAAAATTGCTAAAATTTTCTCTGATCCTGTAATGTTATTGTTTTTTCCTTTTGCTAGGCTGTTCAACCTTTATCTTTGCAATGTTGCGGAAATTGTTAACAGACGGCTCTGTGCGGCAACCATTATGGCGGATGATGTCAAATCGACGCTCCACTGTTAGTTGTTAAACTTATTTTTTTTTATTTTTAGTTTGCTGTCATAATGAACCCTCCTCCTGTATTTATTTTCTCTCTCCTTTTCTCATAATTATATGCAACTTCAAAACTCTAGGGTTTTATGTTTCTCTAAAACCCATTGTTGTCCAAGGTTTTAGACACTTACCCCACATTCCCCTGCATATTTGTCATAGTAAAAGTTTATATTGGATTTTCATACGATTCATTGAACTTATATATCTTGTAGATTGTTTAAAGGATATTCACATTTTCAGTTATTCTGCTTATACAACTTTATATGGATGTATGAAGTTTTGTCGGATTATATTTTACATATATATACTGTCTTATGTTCAATTATGGATGCATCTGTGCATGGAAGTAAAAGTTTATGCTTTGTAGAAGGTAAGCCCCCCATCAGCCTTTACAGTATTAAAAGGGGCTTTAGATGGGAATGGACCCGTTCTCACTAGAACCTTTGGCAATGAGAAAATTAATATCTCTGTAATGCGCTTGGCGAATATCATTCCTGGAAGCGGAGGGGAGGATGATGATGATGACATAAACCAGTTGTTCCTTCACGTGGATGTGTCAAAGCCTGGACAGGAAAAATCTTTGCAGTTTCTATGCGGGCTATATCCAGACGCATTGGGAATTCATTCTTTCGGGAATTCAATTCTGTTTCATTGAGACAGAAGGCTGATGATCTCTCTATTGTTAGTTTCCATTCTTGTTCTATATAACTGTGTTTCTCTTTTTGTAGTGTTTATGTTTTTGGTCTGTTTTACTCTCTATATATGTTATCTATTGTGGGTCTATATTATTATTATGTTCTTAATGGAATATTGTATTATCTTCGTATTGTCTGTTATGTATTTGAGAGAAGAGAATTGCTTCTTTCTGTACATTGATGAACAAGTATCTTTATTGATTATACTCCTCAGTTTGTAATTACCTATTTAATCTATCTGTTTATTCAGGGTTCTATTATATATTCATTATATGTATTGTATGTTTCTTATTGCTTATGCTTTGTGATATTATTATAAAAAATGATTCACAAGGAATATGAAAATTTCTCATCAGAGATGGAGTAGTATTATAAAGTATTAATATAGTTATTCTCCTTATAAATTTTGTAACTGTTTACCTCATTACTTCTTCCATGCAATGGGAAAGAAAGAATATCTAAAATTTATATTTTGCAAGCGGGGGAAAGAAAGAAACTAAATTTATATTTGCAGCGGAACTGTGCTGTGATCACATGGTTATAAATTCCTTATGTTTGATCTGCAGATCAAATATAAGATACAAACATTATGATATTGTATTTGATTCTGCAGCACATACATTATCCTAATATTTTGTCTTTTGTTAATGATTTAGTAGTATTCTCCTGCAATGGAATAGGAATGCATGCCTGCTTGCAATTCTAACTCCATGAGGTACCTATGTTAGTCCACTTTGAGAGCAGTTCAGTCTTCAACAACATGGAGTTTTATCTTCGAAAAAAAAAGGAACTACACTGTAGCATTTTGATTATTGATAAATTTGCTCCCTTTTTGTGGAGTTACATCTTTTGCTAAGTTTTTACATTTGATTTAACAGGACAAGATATCATATTTTTGTAATTATTTGAAAGTGTTGGTTTCTCGCCATGTATTCTAACTTATGAATATCTTAGGTTATTAGATGGATAGTGGTTATTTATTACAACATTGTATCAAAAGGTTCTGTGAGAATTGCAAATGGTAGTGATATTTTGCCATCACAGTTGTATGTGAGGTGTTTTTTTGTGTAATGGCGATAGATTGAGATTCTCATAGCTCAAGGAGCAAAATCTTAAGGTCAATGTTCTCCTGCATAGTTGTTATTTTTGTTCTGTACATATTATTGAAATAACCTTGAGCTTTAGGGGGAGGACTAGGGACATGATTCACCCAAATCAATTGGTTGCTAGGAGAAATTGTATATTATTCCTCCTGTTATGGAGGCCTGGTCTTATTTAATGTCATTTGGCCCTGGTTTTCATTTCAAATAACAAAATTTTAGAACTTTCAATAGCGTATGTAGGTTTTGGAATTGGATCTGTAGCTTTTGTGCAATAGCACAATATGCTCCAATTTGAGCTATAGGTTAGACAAATTGCATAATGAATTTTTGATTCCTACTTATATTATAAGTTTTTGCAATATCTGCACTTTGCACTTTCCATTTAAGCTTCAGCATCTCTTAGCGGTTAAGTGCCCTAGAGCTTTCGAGAATGTTGTTCAGAAGGCAATCCCTCCATCTTTAATTAATTAACTTCATTTTATATTTATTTCAGTTGTTTTTTGCTTACCTTAAATTAGGCATGGCCACCGGTTCGGTTCTAACCGGAACCGAACCGTACTGTAGACGAACCGAAACCGGACCGAAACCGGCGGTGCAAAATTTTGAACCGGAACCGGCGGTTCAAAAACCCGGACCGAAACCGGCGTGCAAAAATTTGAAAACCGGAACCGGCGGTTCAACGGCGGTTCAAGGGCCGGTTAAGGTTCATGTGAATGTTAAAAAATGAACCTGAACCGGCCCAGAACCGGCGGTTAACCGGCGGCTTCGGTCCGGTTCGAACTGAATTCACAAACAAAATTATTTATTGCAATAATCAAAAATAGTGAAAAAAAAAAAACATCATCATTTTGGTTTAAAAAAGGAGAAGCATAATCATTTCACTTTTTTTTTGAAAGCTCATAATCAAAAATAGCCATTGAACTTTGTTTACAATTAACAATTTACTATACAATTAACAATTCAAACTTCAAACGGATATAATTGTTTTATTATAATTTAATTAATTAATTATTTTTTATTTATTTTTATAATTTTACTAATTAATTCCAAAAATATAATTGTTTTTTTGTTTCTGTTTATAAGGGACAATTTGGGAAACTACATAAATGAAAAAATATGTATAAATATGATGAGTTGAATTTATTCTTTTTTTTTCACAACCAAATTATATTCTATCTCTCCTCTCACTTCTTAAATTATTGGCTTTATTTTCAAATACATCCAATTCCTAAATTCCATTAATTTCAATTTCCATATTATTCATTTTTTTTCCATAATTCCAATTTAAAATTATGGCCACCAATTCACAAAGCTCCAAGGGAAAGCTATGTTGCTCACAGCGTGGAAGAAAATTGATATCAAATATAATCAATTGATTGATTTTTCACACCCCAAGAAAGCAATATTGCCTCCTAATATTCAATAGGTAAACACCAAAATCGATATTTTCCAAGAAGCACTTTTGCAAAAAAAATTGTTCAAGATAATGGAGAAATCAATGGGTTCGATGTAATTATTGCAAAAAAGAAAAATATGCCATTCAAGCTTGGAGGAGGATATGGCACTCTTCAATAGGCAATTTAAAGATCCACATGCATCCAAAGTGAAGGTAGGAATGGATGTAACTCAAACTCAATTATCGGTCCAACAATTATCGTCATCAAGGTATGGTGATCCTAACACTCCTCTATTTAAATATAGTGATGAAACTAATAAAATTGAAATGGCTAAAATGGTTTGTATGGAAGATTATCTTTTTCATATGGTGAAAAAATTGGATTTAATAACTATTGTAAAAAAAAGCATTAAATCCTTCAGCAAAAAAGATACCTAGAAATACACTTAAAAGGACTATTTTATCTATTTATTTAAAAGAAAAGGAAATTTTAAAAAATTTATTTGCAAATTTTAATGGTAAAATTGCCATTTGTTGTGATATTTGGTGTGATGCTTGGCAAACTCATTCTTATATGGGTTTCTTATATGGGTGTTACATCCCATTGGATTGATAATAAATGGAAACTTGAAAAAAGAATTATTGTACTTAGAGTTTTTGATGACTCTCACACCGCGCATAATATTTTTACCATGTTAAATATTATTTTAGAAGAATATGGTTTGACTAAAAAAATTTTACAATTGGTTTTGATAATGCCAGAGTGCAAATCCGCATCAATAAATGAATTAAAAACTCTTTGTCAACCTAAATTTTAGTGGACAGTTTTTTTTCATACTAGATGTGCATGTCATATTTTAAATTTAATGTGTTCAAGATGCAATTAACAACATTAAATGTATTTTTTACGTCAATAAAAATATTTAAATCATTTATGGACACATGGATATGTTAGAAAAAAATTTAAAAATTTTTGTCACTCTTATGGGAAAAAAATATAAAAAATTTTTCAGAAGAGATATTCCTACAAGGTGGAATTCAACTTATAAAATGTTAAATGAGTCCTTATGAATATAAAAGAATTATTCTTTCTTCATTTATGCAATTGCATGCCATCACAATTTTCAACTTTACCAACCAATTGGACTGTTTTGTAAAAAAAATATTAGATATTTGCAAGTTTTTGAAAATTGTACGAAAATTTTTAGTGGTGTTTAATTAATCCTAACCTCCCATTTTATTTCCCATTTCATTGGTTTGGCCATAAGTAAGTGCCATAAAATTGAAATGAAAATGATGATGATTTACAAGAATGTAAATATTCATGATGAAACTAAATAGAGTTAAAAATATTAACTGATTCCGGATTTAAATTTAGTTGCATTTTTTCTTTGTCCTAGATTAAATTAGGTTGCATTACAAGAATTTTTTTTCGTCTTTATTATGGCATTCTTTTAATATCGAAGCAGATTATTTTTCTCTTACTAATAATGTTTTAGGTATGTCCGTCAATTGTAAGATGAGTATTCTAAATTAGTATCTCCCCTTCCTCAAAGTACTCAGATCCACAACCTATAACAAATCCACTAAATTTGTTCATTTCTAAACACAATTTACCTTCATGCAAAATGTTTTCAAAAAAATCAAAGGGAGGGTCCCACATTCCCCATACAACAGAAATTGAGAACTATATTAGCACAATTTTGGAGTTTTTAGGTGATGATGCGAATCGAAGACCAACCAAAATTTGATATTTTGGGTTGGTGAAAAAGCATGCAAATGCGCTTTCCAGTCTTAGCTTCAATTGCAAAAAGATAATTCTTGCTTGTTCCCAATTTTTCTAGCTGTGTAGTGGATGTTGCAGTGGAACAAGCTTTTAGTGCGGGTGGACAAATTTTAGATCCAACACGGTCAAGATTATCGCCAAATAATGTGGAAATGCAAGAATGTGTTGATGATTGGACTAGAGCGGCGTTGAGAACTCAAGACCAGCAAAATTCAAGCGACGATGATAATTCCGACTCATTAACGGAGACTAGTGGCATTGATGACTAAAATTAATTGTAATAATTGGGAGGTTATTTTCCAATGTAATAAAAAAAAAGAACTATGTGGGCTTTGATAATAACAGTTTTAAATTAATAGAAGTTTTTGTTTTAAAATTTTATAATAATTTATTTAGTTAATAAAATTTAAACATTTTAAAATTATTTTAAAGATTATTATTTATTCATGAATTCGAAATCAAAATCTTATTATTTTTTTTAATAATGCCGGAACCAAATCGGAACCGTAATTTGAACCGTCGGTTCGCCGGAACCGTGCTGAACCGTGCCGGAACCGGAATCGGAGGTTCAAGGGCCAGTTCCGGTTCAAAATTTTAAACATTTCGAACCGGCGGTTCAATGAACCGAAACCAGCGGTTCATTAAACCGGCCATGCCTACCTTAAATTCCTTGCATAAGGAGGGCTATGCAAGAAGACAGTATAAATGGAAAAGTGGTTTTGTTATGAGACAATTTTATTGTGTTTCTGTACCTTATTTCAAAGAATTCTTGATTGTACTGTTACTACCAGGATTAGTAATTGTCTTAATTATGTCAAGGTGAAGCAGCCTTCGTCAATAATTAGGAGGATATGGTGGTAAAAGTGTTATATGGTTGTTTTGATATTGTGAATTGAACCTTGGGAAAATCACATTCCGAAACTTCGAATTTGAGGTTGGGGAGTCAATTCCCCCACATTGAAATCCTATGCTTTTAGAATTGAAATCCTATGCTTTTAGAACTGACATTTGACTTCTCTGAGTCCCAAAACCATCCAACTAGGATTTGACGTTGGGGACTTCTCAGATCTAAGTCCCAAAACCTTCCAACTGGGATCATAACATGTTGACTTCTCCGAGTCAAAGAAACATGCGAGGAGATGAGATTCCATCATTTTAGAACTGACTTTTCCATTAAATTTAGATACCAAAAATAATGATTTTATACGGTGAAAGATAAATAATTGAATTGCCCTGTGAAAATTAGAGTCTTTGTGTATACAAATTTGGCAAGTTATTGGCCTTCTAAACCAGATTTTTAGTCTAAATATAAGGTAATAATGCAATACATATGCAATTAGTTGAAAAGGGTTAATAAATTTGCTAGTAGGGGTTGTCTAGATATTGCATTTGTATAATCTGGCTCAAGTTGTAGTTTTGGTCTGAAGCAGGAGGATCAAGTTGTAGTTTTGGTCTGAAGCAGGAGGAGATCTTGATATGAATTTAAGAGAGTTAGAGAAATGAATGTAAAGTTTTCACAGCCAAATGCTTTTTGTTTCATGTGACTAATATTTGACATTTTTTATAATAATAGTTAATAACCCTTCTGCTGAGATTGTTAGGGAGGCATTTTGAGAATCTGGGAACATGCTAATGTTATCAAGGTAGTTAATAACCCTTCAAATGTTGATTAAGAACCATTGCCCTTGCTCTCTTTTTTTTTTATTCTTCTTTTTAGTTAATTGTCTCTGACTAGTGTTCAAACTCACAATCCCATAGCCTGGAGGTGAATCTAGTATCCCTTAGCAAAAGCCCATTGCCTTTGTTATTAATCATGTTCCTTGCCCATCTGTAATGGCATGGCATGGCGTGGCATATTGCCAACTCTAATGCCCACTGCTAAACTATATCTTTCATATAAGTATATTATTGAGTCAGGCAGTTTAAATAAGCGTGCAATGGATTTGTTGTTTACTCAGAAATGTATATTCTGAATTTATACTGTGATGCTGTCTCGAGTTCTAGGATGCTGCAAACGGAAAACTTTAAATCATTTTATTTCTTTTAGTTATAACTGTCTTTTGTCCTAGGATGCTGCAAACAGAAAACTTAAAATAATTTTATTTCTTTTAGTTATAACTGTCTTTTGTCTTGAGTATAATGTGTGATGAATTGTTAATTGACAGGGAACTTGATGAAAAGATGCGAGATGCACTGCACAGTTACATTGAAGAACGGGGTGTGAATGAGAGTCTCTTTAATTTTCTTCAAGCATGGCTTTATGTGAAAGATCATAGGAACCTTATGCGCTGGTTTAAATCGGTGGGTATGTTCATTAATGAAAATAAATCAACCAAAAGTGGTTAACCGTTAAAAAATGTGATACGGTGGATTTGTAAATGAATCATTTGCTACCCAAATCAGCCAAAAAGTTTTTTCCTGGTGAGTTGCAAGTGCTCTGGATTGAATTCTGTGGTGTTATAGTTTTGCAGACAGATACTTCCTTTTAGATATTTTCATGTTATAATATTATTTTTTTTTTTTATCATGCAGTTGATATTCATGTTTGATTTTTTTTTTTTAATCTACTTTTCTTAGTATATTTGTACCCATGTGCTCTCCTATGTTGTGTATAATGTCTTCTATGAGCCATACTTTTCTGAATATGGTCTATGTTTACCACCTGTATGGTTGTGTTTCGGCCAATTAAATAGTAATAACAATGTGTATGAACCTCATTTATATCGCAATAGAAGAGTCGAGCCTTTGTTGAAGACTATTGTTTACTCCTTAACTCCAAGTAAACTTGAAAGCCATAAATCCTTTGTTGAAGACTATTGTTTACTCCTTAACTCCAAGTAAACTTGAAAGCCATAAATCATTTAATTCATAAAACCTAAAATGGTTTCTTGATATCTTCTTCCATTTTATTTTAATGATTGCATGAGACCTCTGAGTTGTCCATCATAGTAAAGCACTTCATGAAATCTCCTCCACAGCTATGGCAGTGAATTAATATCCTTTAGAATATTAAGCAGTTGCTGACTATGGTGTGTATTTTCTTGCTCTGTACAACTGTTGCTGACTATGGTGTGTATTTTCTTGCTCTGTACAACTGTTGCTGACTATGGTGTGTATTTTCTTGCTCTGTACAACTAGTAGGAGTGTGTATTTTCTTGCTCTGTACAACTTTCGCCAAGAGCAGGAAATCGGGTAGGACATCGCATAATCCCTATTGCTTGTTTCTTTTTGCAAGATTCTTAGGCCTATTAATTGTAACATTCGATAACATATAACTTTCAAAGAGTTTTTTATAAAATGTTAAACACTTAACGTTTAGCATTTAATTTTTAATTAAATTTTTTTGATAATCATACTTATTATTTTTTTCCTATGAATTCAGTTAACTAAAACTTTTTTTATCATTTTAAGTTAATTAACTAATTAAACAGCTATTATGAACACTTTTAATCTAAATTTTTATATAAACGGCTAACATTGTGGCACAGACGCTTAATATCGCTGAGATATAAACTCAATATTTAAGAACTGATTTTGCAATCCTTGCTCTCTCTAATTAATCATTTTCATATTGTAGTTTGGATGGGAACAGGATTTGTTGGTGAAAATTTGTTATATGGGTGGGAAGCAGTTAGGCTTTTGATGGAGTTCAAAGATTGATGAATGGTATGGGCAATGCTATTGTATTATAGCTTGTATGTGCTATTGTATTATAGCTTGCAGACAGAGCCTGCCTAAGATTTTCTCCTAATATACGGTTTCAAAAGATAAGACAATTTTCTCATTTCAGGATTTTGAAAATGGTGGGGAAACTCAGATTTAGAAGATTTTGCTTAATTTTTTAGAAGTTAATTTTTTCAAATATTTTTTATTTTAATAATTACTTAAGTTTTAATTCGATTAATAATTAAATAATTTGTTTTCAAAAATAATTGAATAGTAATCTATAACACTGATTACTATAATCGCGTAGCACAATTTGATATTTATACATCACTCGGGTTTACTTGAGGTTTATAATTTTTTTTTCTAACCTTAGTATAATTTGACACTTTGCCTCGGCATGAACACGTGATTTTTATACCAATATATTGTTGGAAAGCAACTAGAAAAGATGCAGTTTGGATCGATTCCCAAGACCATGTTCGGCAATTTTAGCGGTTCTAGTAAATGTTAGCTGTTGTAGTAGCTGTCAACTGTTTTACTAGTTGTTAGTGGTTAGTTGTTTATACAGTGATTTAAAATAAAAATGTTTGGTAAGTGTAAATGTTTGATTAGCTATTTAATATAAAAAAAAAAACAAAAAAAGCAAAAGTCATAGAGAACAAGACAAAAACAAGTAATGAGCATAAATTTGATAAAAAATTTATAAATTGTTGAACGTTAGAGGATAACGTTTCATGAAACGCTGCCTCAAACTCTAAACCCTAAGATAGATATGACATTACGGAATACAATAATTAATTAAAACAGTGTTTTAACTCAATTAAAATACTAAATACTACTTCAAACACTCTTGTCGGACGGAGCATCAAACCTAAACCTAAAAAGTCAAAGTGACTTCTTTCCACTCTTTTGATCATAACGTGAGGTATAATTAGCATTTTTGAATGATTCAAGCTACGTTGGAAACCAGATATTTTGAAATTATTCACCTATTTTGCCCTTTTTTCATTCTTTTCACTATAAACAGGTCTCTCTTAGCCTCAATTTAAACACTCTAATTTTTTGGTTGTATTAACACTTGAAATTCTCTCTTTTTCAATCTTTTTGAATTTTAAACCTCCTTGTTTCCTAATTAGAAGTTTCCTGAGGTAGGAACCTTTGAGTTAACTACAAGTTATATTAGACAAGATCGTCCTTAATTCAATTATATGGATCGACGATCTAGTAATGAAGTAGATCCTATACTTATAATTCCAATTAGAATTCATTTCCTTAAATAAATTAGGCTTTGCCCATCCTTAATTACTTAATTTTCATTAAATTAATAATTTTTCCAAATCAATTATTTTTGAATTAATTTGGTCTGCCTCGTGAATCAAGATGGAATTGAGATGCAGTCATATCGTTCAAGCAGTCCCAAAGTCTCCAAGGTTCATAAGGCTAAGGTATGATTTTTATTATTTTTGGTAATTATTATAATTATTGTGGCCAGGAGATGTGAGACTAACCTAGAATCTATAAAAAAGAGGTAGAGTTGATACTCTCTAATTATTTTTAATTGATTCCCTATTTTATTTTTGCTCTATTATCTGCAAGGAAATAAACAATTATTCTAAAATCTTCATCAAGAGACTAGAGATAATACTCACTAATTTAATTTGATTTATTAATTGTTTTATTTTGATGCATAGAATATTATTAATTTTGATATTTTTATATGCTCACACACTAATGTTGATAAATCGTTTTCAGATAAATCTTATTTTAATTTAAGCTAAACAAATTATTGCTTTATACTGAAAACCAGTCTATGAATCCTCTTTGTCTTTCTTTGTGTTCTAGTGCACTTATACATTAGATTTTTTGAAGTCAAATATAAGATTTTTCCTTATAAATAATTAAATGTAATGTGACGATTCTTTTCTAAATTCAATCAAATTAAAAATGTTTTCTTGCTTGTAGTTTTAATCCTAATATTCAATTTCTTTAATTGGAATGATGCGCAGGCGATATCTCACAGCTAGTTAATTATCATAAATTTCATATTTATTAATGTAATTTTAAAGCAATAATTGGAATGGTGCTCCAAAAAATCGAAGGCGCTAGCGAAACCAAGGGTGCATGGGTAACCATCAAATACTCCAAAATAATTATGAAGTTGTTGTACGCTTGAGCCAACATAGCAGCAACCTGAGGCTTTATGGTTGGAGCATTTGGCGTGACAGGTGCAATCAGCACTTTGAGAATCCAATAGTGTTAGACTAATTAGCTCCAGCAGCTGGGGTTCTTTCGTCGCCATGTTGATTATTTAGATGTTTATGTGTGTGAATTTAAGGGAATTTTACTTAAACTGAATAATGTGAGGTGTGTTCCATGCTCACCACACCAATTTGATAGTGTTAAATATAATACAAGGCAAATAAAGTAAAAGACAATTAATTTGAATATTGCTTGTTCTTAATATGATGATAATTGGTAGAATGACATTACGCCTCCCCCCCCCCCCCCCCCCCTCCGCCCTCCCCCCCACCCCCCCCCCCCCCGCCCCCCCCCCCTCTCCCACCCCCTCCCCCCACCGTGTGTATTTTCTTGCTCTGTACAACTTTCGCCAAGAGCAGGAAATCGGGTAGGACATCGCATAATCCCTATTGCTTGTTTCTTTTTGCAAGATTCTTAGGCCTATTAATTGTAACATTCGATAACATATAACTTTCAAAGAGTTTTTTATAAAATGTTAAACACTTAACGTTTAGCATTTAATTTTTAATTAAATTTTTTTGATAATCATACTTATTATTTTTTTCCTATGAATTCAGTTAACTAAAACTTTTTTTATCATTTTAAGTTAATTAACTAATTAAACAGCTATTATGAACACTTTTAATCTAAATTTTTATATAAACGGCTAACATTGTGGCACAGACGCTTAATATCGCTGAGATATAAACTCAATATTTAAGAACTGATTTTGCAATCCTTGCTCTCTCTAATTAATCATTTTCATATTGTAGTTTGGATGGGAACAGGATTTGTTGGTGAAAATTTGTTATATGGGTGGGAAGCAGTTAGGCTTTTGATGGAGTTCAAAGATTGATGAATGGTATGGGCAATGCTATTGTATTATAGCTTGTATGTGCTATTGTATTATAGCTTGCAGACAGAGCCTGCCTAAGATTTTCTCCTAATATACGGTTTCAAAAGATAAGACAATTTTCTCATTTCAGGATTTTGAAAATGGTGGGGAAACTCAGATTTAGAAGATTTTGCTTAATTTTTTAGAAGTTAATTTTTTCAAATATTTTTTATTTTAATAATTACTTAAGTTTTAATTCGATTAATAATTAAATAATTTGTTTTCAAAAATAATTGAATAGTAATCTATAACACTGATTACTATAATCGCGTAGCACAATTTGATATTTATACATCACTCGGGTTTACTTGAGGTTTATAATTTTTTTTTCTAACCTTAGTATAATTTGACACTTTGCCTCGGCATGAACACGTGATTTTTATACCAATATATTGTTGGAAAGCAACTAGAAAAGATGCAGTTTGGATCGATTCCCAAGACCATGTTCGGCAATTTTAGCGGTTCTAGTAAATGTTAGCTGTTGTAGTAGCTGTCAACTGTTTTACTAGTTGTTAGTGGTTAGTTGTTTATACAGTGATTTAAAATAAAAATGTTTGGTAAGTGTAAATGTTTGATTAGCTATTTAATATAAAAAAAAAAACAAAAAAAGCAAAAGTCATAGAGAACAAGACAAAAACAAGTAATGAGCATAAATTTGATAAAAAATTTATAAATTGTTGAACGTTAGAGGATAACGTTTCATGAAACGCTGCCTCAAACTCTAAACCCTAAGATAGATATGACATTACGGAATACAATAATTAATTAAAACAGTGTTTTAACTCAATTAAAATACTAAATACTACTTCAAACACTCTTGTCGGACGGAGCATCAAACCTAAACCTAAAAAGTCAAAGTGACTTCTTTCCACTCTTTTGATCATAACGTGAGGTATAATTAGCATTTTTGAATGATTCAAGCTACGTTGGAAACCAGATATTTTGAAATTATTCACCTATTTTGCCCTTTTTTCATTCTTTTCACTATAAACAGGTCTCTCTTAGCCTCAATTTAAACACTCTAATTTTTTGGTTGTATTAACACTTGAAATTCTCTCTTTTTCAATCTTTTTGAATTTTAAACCTCCTTGTTTCCTAATTAGAAGTTTCCTGAGGTAGGAACCTTTGAGTTAACTACAAGTTATATTAGACAAGATCGTCCTTAATTCAATTATATGGATCGACGATCTAGTAATGAAGTAGATCCTATACTTATAATTCCAATTAGAATTCATTTCCTTAAATAAATTAGGCTTTGCCCATCCTTAATTACTTAATTTTCATTAAATTAATAATTTTTCCAAATCAATTATTTTTGAATTAATTTGGTCTGCCTCGTGAATCAAGATGGAATTGAGATGCAGTCATATCGTTCAAGCAGTCCCAAAGTCTCCAAGGTTCATAAGGCTAAGGTATGATTTTTATTATTTTTGGTAATTATTATAATTATTGTGGCCAGGAGATGTGAGACTAACCTAGAATCTATAAAAAAGAGGTAGAGTTGATACTCTCTAATTATTTTTAATTGATTCCCTATTTTATTTTTGCTCTATTATCTGCAAGGAAATAAACAATTATTCTAAAATCTTCATCAAGAGACTAGAGATAATACTCACTAATTTAATTTGATTTATTAATTGTTTTATTTTGATGCATAGAATATTATTAATTTTGATATTTTTATATGCTCACACACTAATGTTGATAAATCGTTTTCAGATAAATCTTATTTTAATTTAAGCTAAACAAATTATTGCTTTATACTGAAAACCAGTCTATGAATCCTCTTTGTCTTTCTTTGTGTTCTAGTGCACTTATACATTAGATTTTTTGAAGTCAAATATAAGATTTTTCCTTATAAATAATTAAATGTAATGTGACGATTCTTTTCTAAATTCAATCAAATTAAAAATGTTTTCTTGCTTGTAGTTTTAATCCTAATATTCAATTTCTTTAATTGGAATGATGCGCAGGCGATATCTCACAGCTAGTTAATTATCATAAATTTCATATTTATTAATGTAATTTTAAAGCAATAATTGGAATGGTGCTCCAAAAAATCGAAGGCGCTAGCGAAACCAAGGGTGCATGGGTAACCATCAAATACTCCAAAATAATTATGAAGTTGTTGTACGCTTGAGCCAACATAGCAGCAACCTGAGGCTTTATGGTTGGAGCATTTGGCGTGACAGGTGCAATCAGCACTTTGAGAATCCAATAGTGTTAGACTAATTAGCTCCAGCAGCTGGGGTTCTTTCGTCGCCATGTTGATTATTTAGATGTTTATGTGTGTGAATTTAAGGGAATTTTACTTAAACTGAATAATGTGAGGTGTGTTCCATGCTCACCACACCAATTTGATAGTGTTAAATATAATACAAGGCAAATAAAGTAAAAGACAATTAATTTGAATATTGCTTGTTCTTAATATGATGATAATTGGTAGAATGACATTATAAAAGACAATTAATTTGAATATTGCTTGTTCTTAATATGATGATAATTGGTAGAATGACATTAACCCTTTCTCATAAAAGAGATGGGTTTATATACAGACTATTCTAGCTGTTGGGATGAGATAGGCTGAGCGAGATATCAGGAGAGAATCTCCTAATATACTGGCCTATCTTAACAAATTACAGATTGCATCTAACTATATTACAAGTAAGTCCATGGTATACTACAAATTACCACTAATATAAATGGTTGGAAATAAGGAAAAATAAACCAAATTCTCGAATTTGAATATAACTAATATAAATTCAACTTAAAAAAGTGGATTCAAATAAATTCCATAAATTAAAAGCTCATGCGTATTTAATATGCATTGTTGGGCAAGTTGGTATGAAAGATTTTCCTTAATGATTTTGCCTTGTGTGTTCAGGTTTTGAGACATAAGTATTGTCGGGGGGGTTCCTTTCCAGCTCCATTGAAACCTTTTCTTGGGCCTTTGGTGTGTTACAAGGTTTGGCAGACATAATAAGTATGTTCTGGGGGTATGAAAGATTTTCCTTAATGATTTTGCCTTGTGTGTTCAGGTTTTGAGACATAAGTATTGTCGGGGGGGTTCCTTTCCAGCTCCATTGAAACCTTTTCACTCTAGTACTTGGAAATGTATTGTCCATAGTTTTAACATTCTTTCTCCTCATATTGCCTGGCGTGTTGGTAATGAGCAGCAAATTAGTTTGTGGTATGATAATTGGTTGTCGGTGGGCCCTCTAGTTGATTTTGTTGAGGCTATTGTTACGGGGAAGAGTATTTTTGAGTCTCTTCTATAATCTCTGATGGTGCTTTGGATTTTTCAAGTTTGCGTACCTTGCTCCTAGATCATGTTCGTTTGATTATTCAAGCTATGCATATTCCTTCTTTCACTCTCCTAGCTAATTCTATGATTTGGAGCTACTTATGCTGCTTTGATTCATGAAGAGTTTCATTTTGATTCTCCTAATGGTTCTTTTGCCTGGATTTGGAAGGTGGAAGGGTTGCCAAAGTTAAAGCATTTTGTTTGGTTAATTGTCCATGGGCGGCTTCTTACTAATAAGAGGACGAGCCGTCCTCACACATGGCTCGTCCTCTTATGAGGTGTGCGATGAGGAGCCAATCCCCCATACATGGCCGACCCGTGATAGGTGTTATTTTTATAGCATTTTTAATATAGTTTTTATTAGGAATTTTAGTAGTTTTAATTACTTTAATTAGTTTTAATTTAGTTTTATTTATATTTTTGTTCAAAGCTTCCTTAAATCATATTTTACTTGATGTTAAGGAAATTTGTAGGACTTTGACACAGAAAAGAGCAAAGTAATCAAAACTCTCAAAGGCTAGCACGCCCTAGCCATGCCTCACAGCATGCCCGTGCCGAAGTTCAGGTTTTGCCTTGGGCCTAAAACGTCAGCCCATCCTACACCACTTGCATGGACCCACATGAGATGATCCCACATGAGATGATTTCCTGACGTGAAAATCAAATTTTAATCCTATTTAGACGCTGGGAGAGTCCTAATTGGGAATTAATACAAAGCCTAAACAGTTTTCTATCTCCAAAGGATTTCTTACTCAATAAAGATTCACTTTCCTAAACGAACACGAAGATACTCCAGAAAGTCTATATAAATAGAGAGACTAGTCATAGGAAGCCATTCATTATATATTCCATCTTTTGTTCTATTGTTTTCTTCCCCTCTCCAAGACTTCAAGTATTCAAGATTTATGTCAAGATCAAGGAAGCCGCCCAAGCCAATCATTAACTAGTTTTTATTTCTAAACTCTTTTCTTGTTTTATTTTCAATATTCATGTTGATTATGAGAATACAATTATTCATGTTTGATTATGAAATTATTTACAAGTTTAATGAGTTTTATTTAATTACTATTGTTGAACTAAAACTCTCATACTAGGGATTTGATGTAACTTAATTTTTGATTTTCAATTTATAATATTCAGATTTGCCTTTTCCTTGTTTCATGATATGAATTATTATTGAACTTAATGCTTCTAGGGCAGAGTCTCCCCTTAGATTTGATTTATTTTCATTAATCACTATCGGGAGAAGGGGTTTTGTATGAATAGGGTAATAAATTACCATAGAGATTAATAAACTTTGGATGCCGGAAGCCTATATGGTTTGACTCATTAGGGGTTTTCATAAGTTAATGACCTTATGGTTTTATTGAATTTCATAAAACCAAACCATAAAAACTTAATTGATTTAATTCATGTTTTGATTGCGCTATTAGAAAGATAGGAATTTAGACCGGGTTAAAATAGCTAACAATACATCGGGAGAGCTTGTTAATGATTTTTAGGTTGTTTCCCCTACTTAAACAATTAAAATTGATATCAAACTAATAACATAAATTGAATAGAATTAAGTTGAAGTCAAAATCCCTAGTAGCTTTAAATAACATTTGATTTCTTTTCATTCAAATATTGTTGCTTAAATTTCTTTTTGTTCTTTTTTTATTTGTTTAATTTAATCTTAAAATAATTTCCCCTTATTGCCGTTTAAATAATTAATAGGTTAACATAATTTTGGTACTTAGTATACAATCCCTGTTGGAAATTGATACTCTTGATACTCTACTCATTCTATATTACTTGTTGCGATTTTCGTACACTTGCAAAAAATCACTATTAAGTTTTTGGCGCCATTGCTGGGGATTGGCGTTACCAATATCAATACTAATTACCCTATTATTAATTTAGACATTCATTTTTATTTTTATTTAATTTAGACATTTTTTTGTTTTGTTAATTGAAATATTTGTTTGTATTATTTGTATTTTTTTTTCTTTCTTTTTTTTATTGATTTTTATTTTCATTATTTTCTTGCAAAGTATTTTGAAATGTTTCATTAACATATAGTCGGAAGTTTTATTCAACAACATTCAGAGCCATTTTAACATATAGTCGGAAGTTTTATTCAACAACATTCAGAGCCATTTTATGCCGCTTGGGCAAGATTTAATGAATTGTTGGAAAGATTTCATTATCATAATTTTACAAATAAATATCTCACTTACATATTCTATTGTGAATTAGATGAAGAAATAAGAAATTGGGTAAATAATGGATTTTTAGCAACTTGTATTCACCTTTCGGAAAGTAGCTATAAAGATATATTTTGCATGTTTAATGATATGGCTGATTTTGACTACCGTTGGCATTGGGATCCTTCACTGCAGGGTTAGAATCATCAATATCCTCCAAATTTTGAGTATGAAGAAGATAAGTAGAAGAATTTAGAGGATTTGATTATTGCCCTTACTAAATCTCACATAGAATTTATGAATGAAACTCGCGAGAGTTTTAAGATCTAATAATCGGCAATAAAGAATTTGGAGGTATAAGCAGCAATAAAGAATTTGGAGGTACAAGCAACGGAATTGATAACCATGGCAATTATTGGATATTAAGATGATGAGTGCAAGATAAATTATGAGAAAACTCTAAGATTATATTTAAAGATATTGTGCATAGCATAGGCATACTGCTAGTAATAAACTATTACAATACAATAGCCTAGTCTAGTGCCAATTAATTTGGCAAAGCTATTTATTATATTTATGATCTATTTATTTCTGAAAAATGAATTACAAAATATTTTATTGATAAAATAAAAAAAATTAAGTCATCTTAACGAAAAATAACATTTTCTTTTAAATAAAAAAAATATTTTTCAGGCATCCTTAAAATTTCAAGTTTAAATCTCCTCCATCATAATTTTACAAAACATGTGTATATGTCTTTTTTTTAAATTTCAATAAAACCATACCATTATTTACACTATATTTTTCAATTTCGGATTTATATTTAATCATCTTTGATCATACTATTTTTTATTTGATGAAAAACAGAGGAGAGAGAACTTTCTAATGAGTTCTTTAACGACACACTGTTGCAAAAGACAGCATTATAAATACGGTTTGTCGTTTCATTACAAAGTTAATAGGCTGCAATTGAAGACTACAATTTGGAGTCAAATAGAGACTGGACTCTCGATGACATGAAACCCGTGCATCACCCAATCCAAGCCCACCAAGTAAAAGATAACTGGACAAATATGGATTAATTTTGTGGAAAGCAGGGGTTTTCAATGTGTGGATTGGACCTGAGCCCACAGATTTCAAAGCCCATGTATTGGTCTTTCACTCTTTTGATTAGGGATATGATCATGTTTGTTTGTTTTGCGGATTAAAGCTTGATTTTTTTTTTTTTTTTTTTTTTTTTTTTTTTTTGAGAAGAATTAAAGCTCGATTTTGGTATAAGCCATTGTTGTGTTTTTTTTTTTTTTGGCAATGTATTTTTTTTTTTAACCATGAGAAATATTATAAACCCTATTAAAAGTACTTGATGATTAAGGTTAAGTTTTGGGTTATTTACTTTTAAGAATTTGCCTTCCATTATAATAAATAGAGAACCATTTCCATTTTTTTTTTCTTTTTTTTTTTTGTCTTTATTTCCTTTTTAAAATATGCTTTACAAAAATTATATTAAAGAATAAAAATATGCAATTATAAAAAGTTAGTCTTAACCTTTAGTTGTGAAAGAAACAATAGTTGTAGTACGCTGTTGGGCGTGTAGAGCTACCTACCTTACCAGCAAAAGGAAATTTGGCTGACGAAAGGCCACTTAATGACACTCTTATCCTTTTCCAATCACGGGTGTTGTATTCATTTTTTAAATAGATAAATTAATATATCTATCTATATATATATATATATCACGTGCGTTGTTGTTACTATATTACCATATTATTATCATATGTGTTATTATTTTTTAGAATAAAAATGAATTATTTCTTTTTATTTTCTAAATTTTTTTATTTTCTAAATGGAGTGATAAATATCCACTTATCACTGACCCACCCTCACAGATCCGTAGTGACTCCTTTCATCTAATTCCACACAAAACAAGCATAAACAATTTTCACAGCACAAAAGTAACAAAACAATTTCATTTCAGCATAATGCACCAAATCAATCATTAATATGCCAAACATAGAAATATTAATTATATATTTAATAATACTAATAATTATAACCAAATCAATCATTAATATGCAAACATAGAAATATAATTATATATTAATAATAACATAATAATATAAATATATATTAATGATAACATAATAATATAAATATAAAAAAAATGCTAAGTTATCTCATGTGTGTATAAATAAATATATTTTTTTCTTTATAAAATAAATAATATGTGTATACAAATGATGATATGCACTATTTATTATTACTTACAGTGATGGAGGAGAAAAAACTCTAGTTCTGAGTCTGATTCATAGGAGCAATAAACAAGCTCACACGATCTTATTGCAAAAACATGCCACAAATCATGGATTTTCGGGTAAGATGATCGACAGCATCCCTTTGTCCAAGTGTTGCTTCTGTCAACACTAGCTTGATCGAAAAAAAAGAAAGTGGTGGTCAGTGAGGTGCTAGAGACGAGGTGAGAGGTGGTTCGGCCGGCTCTTGGCTAGTTTTGTCGAAAAATCAAAAGGAAGAGGGGGGTTTAAACAGGAAAGACACAGCTCTTTCCCTCTTGTTATTGCTTCAAAAATGAACCGGAAGTGGAGAGGGAGAACGGCTAGAATAGCGGTGATGGCAAGGAGGAGGTCTGGTTTGCTGGACTTAAGCTCAAGTGGTCGAAAAATCGGGGAGGGGGGGGGGGCAAGTTGTTGTCATTGAAGCGGGGAAAGAGGGAGAAACAGAATGGGACCAAATGGGATTTTGGGTTTTCTAGAGCTTTCTAATTGGCTATAGGTTGGTTGAATTTGATTAGGATCCGGTTTAGCCTAAATCATGGGTTCCAAGGTGGGTTTCAATTGATTTATGGATTTTTCAATAGGTTTATAGTGGTTTAAGGGTTTGGTTTAGCAATATAAGCTGTAGTTATTTAGTTATTTATTTATTTTTATTGAATTAATTTATAAGGTATTAGTTAACTATTTTAAAATGCAATAATGTTTTATAATTTCCTTGGTTTAGAATTAATAATTAAAATTTTAAATGGAAAAATTTTAAAAATAAAAATTTAGGTTGTTTCACTTTTAGACATTAGTTTTTGATTGCATGTGTTCCTCCTAATGATGGGCGGCTGAAAATAACTTGTGATAGTTGTAGTCTGACTAATAATGTTTTGACTAGTGGTGGTGGCCTGTTTTTTTATCATTTGGACATGTGGATGGGAGGATTTTCTTTGAATATTGGATTTTCTCATATTTTTCTTGGAGAATTGTTTATTATTAGGGTTGGTATGGCTTTTGCTTAGGAGCGTGGTTTTCATTTTCTTCAAGTTGAGTAAAATAGTTTGGAGGCTATTCGTCTTGTTAATTCAGTCATGGTTGCTTCTCATCCTTTGGCTGCTGTGATTTGGGATATTTAGACTTTGATGTCTCGAGACTTACAATGTTTTTTTTGTTATGTCTTACAGGAAAAGAATTTTGTGGCGGATAATTTAGGGAGGCTAAATCATTCTTTACCTTCCTCTATTTCTTTTTGGGAGGTCATGCCTTCTTCCATTTCGATGCTTCTTTGGGCTAACACCTGTGTGTTTAGCTTTTTGAGATAGGTGCTCTCTTCTTTTCTTCCTTTTGTCATCATCAATAATAATTATAAATTCCACAAATTTAAATTCCAAAACCTTGCAATAAAACTATTCATCCTCCTAACTTTCTAAAAATATTATGCAAAGGATATTTTAAGGAATAAAAGTAAATGAATTTCAATTTTGAATTTATTGGAAATATGAAAAATTTATTTACAAAGAATTTCTATTTAAATAAATCTACCAAACGGAGCGTACATCGGTTGTTAGTAAACTTTCCTAATATATTGTTGTTGTATATGTTAAAATGTCATATTATTTTTGGCTTCTGAAAAAACATGTGTACGTAGGGATGACCATTTCACGGTTTTCAAAACTGGAACTGCGGTTCTAGAATCGTGGTCACCCCTATGTGCACGTTAGTTTAATTATAAATATTCATGTGCAACACAAGTCTTAAAAGCTAATTAAAATATATAAATGTATTAATATTTTTAATTCCTCTCTTATTTCCTTCCTTCTTTATTTTCTTTCCTCCTTTTCTTAAACATAAGATCAGAGATTGCAACCTTGAACTAATAATTTAAACTTACCAAATTGTGTTTATAGTGTTTGTTAGTTTTAGTCTTTTGCTCTTTTTTTTCAACCTAGATTTTCTTTGTTATCGTTTTGGATTCTTAAATTTTTTTTTGTTTCTCTATTAAATTGTAAGGTACTTTTATTATTGAAATTATTTTCTTAATTAAGCTATTTTTTCAAAATTTCATTACTTTATTTTCCTTTCCAAACATAGTTTAAAAGGTTCTTAATAATAAAAAATTTTAAAGTTGAAGTTTCAATATGAAATGAATAAAAAATTCAAAAGCTAAAACGACAAAATAGAACACTTTTGTATCTAAAAATAAATAAATAAATAAATAATCCATTCTTCAGAAATTTCGAAGAATGGATTATTTTTTTATTCTTCTTAATTATTATATATATATACTTTTAAATGACTGAATAAATAAATCTATGAAGTTTGGCTTATTTTATAAAAAAAGTATAATTAAAATAGTTATGCATTTAAAAATTTTTTATGAATAAAAAAATAATTATTAACTTTTTATTGGTGTAAAACACATATAAAAATTTTGAGTGTGCAATTACTTAATGTGAAATAAGTTTACTAATCTCAATATACATAAAAAACATACCATATATATTTTTTCGCCGTGTACATAAATTCACCCTTGTACTTTGCGATTTTATTTTTGTGGCATCCTAAACTTTGCAAATGACCTATTGTGCACATGAATTTATGAATTTTCGTAATATTATACACATTTTAACACTAATGTTAATAATTTTTACGGTTTTTGACTTTTATCTGCAAAATATCAACTCAACATATAGTTAGCATGATTTTTGAAAAAATAATTTTCATAAATTTTAACTTCTTTCAATGAGTGTTTAATTGATCTAATTTTGCAAATTGAAGTGTTTAATAAAATAAATTTAAAAATTAAAGCATTTCATAAATGTAATTTTATAAGTTGAAGTGTTTGATTGGTAAAAGTAAAAATTGAGGGTGTTATAAAATTAAAATAACAAAGTTTAGGGATAAATTTATATATCGACCTATATTTTTGTTTGGTTTGATTTGGACCCTTAAATTTTTTTTTTTTTTTTTTTGGTAATATGGAGTGTTTTAAATTTAAAATCATAAATTAAACCAATAAATTAATTTGTCAGTTTTAGGGATAAAATTTATATATCGACCTATATTGGTTTGGTTGATTTGGACCCCTTTAAATTTTTTTTTTTTTTTTTTGGTAATATGGAGTTTTTTTTTTTTTTTTTTGGTAATATGGAGTGTTTTAAATTTAAAATCATAAATTAAACCAATAAATTAATTTGTCATATATTTTAAACTAAATTAAATTAATCTATTTTCCTATAAAAAAATAATGTTTTTAAATGATGGTTTTAGATTTATCAGTTTGCAATTTGCACTGACAGCGCAGTTAAAGAATACTCCGAAGTAATAAAAAAAAGTAAAAAATCAGGAACTCCATTCGCACACGCACACCCACCAAGCACTAATCTGGAACCTTCTCTTCAATTTGCACTGGTTGCTTTCCCATTTTCACTTATTTGTAAGCAGAGTACCACTCCCACATTCCCTTCCCTTCAATATTGCTTCTTCATATTGATCTTGGCTTAAGACACTAACAAACAGTTTTTGCTTCTTCATCTTGTCCGAAAAATTTCTTCATTTTGTCCAAAAACACTCGAAATAGTTCTTACTGCTCGATCTTGTCCAAAAACACCCAACCATGGCTTATTCTTTTGTAGAGAATACGAGATTTTACCCTTCAACATCCTCCTTATTGTCCTTGTACGCTTCATTTTCCACTGCTTCATTTTCCACTTCCTCAATGCTCTTGCGTAATATTTACCATGAATTAGTACCCAAGAAGCTCGAGACTTTTCTTGTCTCAAAATTCTTGATCTTCTTCTCTCGTAGAAAATCATCTCCTTCTTATGATACCTTCTTCTTATGATACCTTCATAATTGATGATTCGTGGGACGGTCTTGATCGCAACAAACTCATAGACGCAGCAAGATTCTACTTGTCCTCCAAGATCGGCCCTAAAAACAAAATTATCAGAATTGGTAAGTTTAGAGGGCAAAAGAATGTAACAGCTGCCATAGTAGAAGGTGAGAAAGTTGTTGATGTCTATGAAGGGATAGAAATTACATGGCAATTTGCAAAGCAAGAAAACGACGATCGATCCAAGAATGATAAATTCTATAACAAAGGTTATTTTGAACTAACATTTGAAGATCAATATAGAGAAAAAATCTTATAGAGAAAAAATCTTTAATGGTTACTTAAACCACATTGTGGATACTTCCAAGGCCATGACCAAAGGCGAAAAGGTTTTAAAGCTTTATACAAGGTCTCGCGGCTGTTGGGATTCCATTGATTTTCGACATCCATCGACATTTGATGCGCTAGCGATGGATCACAATCTAAAGAAGTCTATCATAGATGACATAGATAGGTTCTTGGCAAGGAAAGACTACTATAAGAGAATTGGAAAGGCTTGGAAAAGAGGATACTTACTTTATGGTCCTCCTGGCACTGGAAAATCAAGCTTAATTGCAGCTATGGCTAATTACCTCAAGTTTGATGTGTTTGATTTGGAGCTGGCCAATATTAGCTGGCCAATATTACTTCTGATGCTGATTTGAGAAAAGCTATGCTCCATATTGATAGAAAGTCCATAACTGTGATTGAGGACATAGATTGCAATTCTACTGCGTATAATCGATCAAGATCAAAATCTGATGATTCTGATGATGAATCCATTTATGTCAAGGTTAGTATCTGTGCTGTTTTGGTCTACTCTGTTATGCTCTGTTTTATTGATACTTTTATTTTAGAAATGGGATTGGTTAAAACTCGTTTTTGTTTCTCTTAATTTGGATCAAACAGCAATTTTCGCTCTCTGGTCTGCTAAATTGCATTGATGGATTGTGGTCAAGCTGTGGAGAAGGAGAAGAAGGATGAATAGTGTTTACGACAAATCACAAGGAAGTTTTGGACCAGCATGCTTCGTCCTGGCAGAATGGATATTGCACATATCAATGTCATATTGTTACCAGTGAAGGATTTAGAGTCTTTGTGTACAAATACCTTGGAATTAAAGAGCATAACTTTGCTTGAAGAAATTAGAGCATAAACTGCTTGAAGAAATTGATGGTTTGATACAAAGTGCGGAGGCCACTCCTGCTTCTTTGGCTGAGGAATTATTGAAGAGTGATGATCCTGATGTTGCTCTTGGAGAAGTACTCAATTTTCTCAAGCAACAGAAAATTAAAAAGGATAATGAAGATAAAATTGTAGAGGAAAAGGAAAGCTCTGTTGAGTGAATCCAATTTCGTCTTTCCCTTTTTTTTAGCGTAGTTATTAAGTTTTTATTAGAAAAGAAATGTCCAGCCTTTCTCCAATGGCTACTTGGATTCTCTACAGTTGGAGTTTTATTATTAAGTATTAACTAGATGAAAAAAAATTACAAATTATCTTGTAATTTTCATTTTACTAGATTTTATTTATCTTTTACATTTCGTTTAAGAGTTTGCTGTATAAGTATTATTCGTTCTTAAAAATCTTTTAATGAATAAAAAAATTATTTAATAGTAATTAAGCAAATCATTTGTTTTTAAACTAATAAGAATTTTTTTAACCTATTATTGTATAGTTGGTTTCTCCTTGCATCTAGCATCCAAATAGCTATAGTTTTAAAACAATAAAATTAATGGTTATTTAATTTATTCACCATGGGATGGCATTTAATTTATAAACTTCTTGTTACTGCACTGTAGTTTTGTTCCCTAACTATAAGATATCTCATATTTATTCAATTTTTCTGACAGATACCAAATTTATTTAATTTTTTTTTTACTTTATATTTGCCACCCATTTCTTAGATATCTCATATTATCAATTTTTCTGACAGATACAAATTATTTAATTTTTTTTTACTATATTTGCACATTTCTTTTTTCAATTTTACTAACATACAATTTGGAATGCTACATATTTTTAATTATTTATTTAAAATTCAGAAAAAAAGAAAATACAATAATCCAAATACATATTTCCTAGAAAATTGTGTGGATTCATGAAATTTTTAATTGGGATAACATACGATATGTAGGTCGACGCATTAAATTTTTATTTAATCTAATAAATTTTTGAAGGATAAAAAATTATAGAACCACCTAATCTTTTTGTAATACAATGAATTATTTATAAATTTTTGTTCTCAATCCGTAATCAATTTGAACTTGAAATTTCCTTTCTTCATAACTCTCGATGGATTTTGATTAATTGATGATATTTTATAAAAATGTTAAAATTTCTCTCATAATTGTTAAACGTTAAACTTCTCATGTACATAAATTTGAAGTAATTATTTATGAAATACAGTAATTTTATTAATCTTTGTTTAATAATTTATTTAATTATAATACAGTTATGAGTTATCAATAGATTAATTTTTATGAACTCTTTCAGCTTTTCCATTAATAATGTTGAAATATTAAAAAAGAAGTGACAATTTTAAATTTAAAGTTTACTATTTTATAAATAAAATCTATTTCGATATACAGTTATTCCACTACTCAACTACTTTTTTATACATTTTTCTATTTTCTAAGAGAGGCAAAAATCCTACCTCATGTCACCCTGACAGAATGTCCATAATCGTGCCACGTAGACATAACCGCCATCGCCGTCGGCAGAGCTTATCTTGACCAGGTGGATTAATAATGCACAACGGGCCAACGTTATGCATGACTCACTATATCCATGAGTCTGAATAAGAATGCCACGTCAAGTTCTAAGATTAAATTATTACTTATTAAAGACTATTAATTTATCGAAAACATTTATGGTATGAATATTCAAAATTAAAATTTTTACTAATATCCAAAAATATTTATATAAAAATAAAATTATGAGCCTTATAAATTTTTTCTTTTACTGTTTAATGGCAAAAAGAAAAAAATAATTGCATTAAAAAGCTGACAGGAAACACAGCCTTACAATACAATATTTGAAAATAATTTTCTTTTATGGCTATTAAGTCTACATTTCCTTGTGATTTGCCTTGGTTAAGGGGTCATTTAATTCTACTTTCAATATATTTATTTTTTTATGTACATGTGCTATGTCCTTGTTTATCCTCAAAATTCAAGGAAAGTATCCCCGAAGGCATGATAAAAAATGAATATTTGTTCTCGTAATATAATCGGAATTATACATGATTAATGTATAAATTTTCACCTAATTTTACATATTTAATCTTATAGTATTCTTAATTTTACAGGGACTTGTCATATTTTTGAAATTATTCATTTTAATAATAATCATAACGTTGTATATAAATTTCAAATGCCGGATCGAAAGTGACGCCTGAAATATTGTCTACCAGAACTATTGAAAAAGTAAAGTTATTTACGTTTTCTGATATCATTATTGAAAATGACCAAAAAGTCATAAAAAGAGAAACAAAGTTTGTTTGTTGTCATTTGCAAATTGACGTGTACGACTAAGTTCTTCAAAGATTCCCATTGGCTAAAGCATAAGATAGAACTCAATTTTGAAAAGGAAGCAACAACCTTTTTGGAAAATGTTACAATAAATCAAAGAAAATGATTTTTTTTTTTTTTTACCAGAGTTACATGAGACCGGATGGACTGGCCACTGTGAAAGTGGCACAGAAATTATACCACTGGTCAATGGCTATAAGGGTGTCCATATTACGGTTTTGGACATTGGAACTGTCGGTTCGAACCGGTCTCGAACAGGAGATTTTCGGTTCGATTTCGATTCTAGATTTGTGGAACCGCAAACCGGCGGTTCCACAAAAATAGATTGGAACCGGCGGTTCTCCGGCCGGTTCGAACCGGCGGTTCTAGCCGTTAGAAACTGTCAGTTTTGTGTTTTTTTTCAAAAAATTTTGTTGTGAAATCTCAAACTTTTTTAAACAAAAAATAAATTCAGTTAATTGAACCATTTTTTAATTTTTTAGGTGTATTTTTTTTACAAATAACTTTCACAAATTTAATAAAATTTGAAAACCGGTCTTCAAAATTTAAAATTTAAAATTATACGATTTGCCGAAAAATCGATCGGAACCGTCGGTTTTGCACCGTACTGGAACCAGAACCGTTCGGTTCTAAATCGGAACCGGAACCGGAAATTTTCAGTTTAATTCCGGTTCCAGTTTTTTTGGAACCGGAACCGCCGGTTCTGGAACCGTGGCCACCCCTAAATGGCCCAATTCCCCCTTTTTTTTAAAAAAAAAACAAGAAAAGAATTACAAGAAACGCCCACTAGATCATGTAAAAGTCATGATCAAGAAGATAATGAGTGCCCAGGGTAAAGTTGCTAGCCAATTTTGACAGCGGAATCCATAAATTAATCATTATACTTTGTAATTTTAACTTTTTAGTACCTTAAACTTTACGAACGATCCGTCGGTATTTAAATTTGTAAATTTTAATAATATTAAACACATTTCGACACAATATTCATAATTTTTAAATTCTTTGATTTTTATCTGCAAAATATCAATTTTATTATAGCTAGCATGACTCTTTGGAACAATAATTTTCATGAATTTCAACTTTTTAATGCATGTTTAGTTGATCTAATTTTACAAGTTGAAGTGTTAAATAAAATAATTAAAAATTTTAATTGTTTAATAAATGTAATTTTATGAATTTAAGTGTTTCATGGGTAAAAGTAAAAGCTGATAATGCCACAAGATTAAAATAGTTCAGGGTGAATTTATATATGGGGCCCAATTTTGACAAATAAACAATACATTAAAAAGTTTCCTTCCCTAAATATATGGTTTTTAAAGTGTCATTTTAATAAAGTAGTTACTTAAATAAAGATTTAGAATATTACTTCCATTCTATTCATTTTTTCATACTTTTTGAGATTTCATAAAAATTAAAAAATATTAAATCACCAATTTTAGAAATAATAAGAGTAATTGAATAAAAATAAGAGTAATTGAATAATTCAAATAAAGTTTAGTAAAATATCTAAAACGGTGGATGTGAAAGTATACTGATATAAATTCTGTTTTGATCTTGTGGCTCTAATTTATTTTCAATAAGTTGCCACCTGGCATTGACGGTTATTTTTTCTTAGTTTAAGAGCGATAGAGATCTGTATGAAAAAATATCTCTCTTTGTATTTGTATTTTTCTATTCTCTCTCAAGAAAATGATCTGAATTTCTCAGTTGATTTCTTCTTGACTATGATTGCCATGAATTAGCTCATCATGGTATCAGAGCATTTAGGTTACTAAAGGTTGATCTTAAATTCTTTTTCTTCTGCATCAATCAGAGCAAATGACGAATCCCGATGATTTGGAGCCAAACAGATCTCAGATTGCAAGATCAAAAGCTAAATTGACTAATGATCCTCTGAATTTAACTAATTCAGATCATCCTGGACTGAATCTAGTCAGTGTACCTTTGAATGAAAACAATTATCACTCTTGGAGCAGATCCATAACTATAGCTCTCAGAGCGAAGAATAAGCTGGATTTCATTAATGGAAGGTATGAGAAACCTAACTCTAATTCTCACTAATTAGATCATTTCCTGGACTGAATCTAGTCAGCCATGTAACTGAATTGAAAACAATTATCCTTTTGGAGCAGATCATAACTATAGCTCTCAGATGCGAAGAAGTAAGCTGGATTTCATTAATTGGAAAGGTATTGAGAAACCTAACTTTCTAATTTCTCCTGTGTATTGAGAAATGGATTGAGAACATACAGGTATGTATAGTTTCATGGCTTTTTGACTCCGATATCGAAAGATTTTATCGTTGAAGCATTTTCTAATATTCAAAATTCAGCCAAAGAACTTTTGAGGATAATTATTTTCAAGATATGGTGATAGGTAATGGACCTCTTCTTTTACCAGAATCACAAGGGAGATTTGTAGTTTTTTAGCCAAGGAAATTACCTCAAATAACAGTGTATTTCACGAAACTTTAACAACAAGTGGGCATGAATTGGTAGTTTAAAAGAAGTTTCCTGTTTTTTCGGTTGCCGGTTGCAGGCAAAAATTCTTTAATGGATTTGAGGGAATGATGCAAGGTTGATGCATTTCTTATGGGGCCTAATCGATAGAGTTATGATCACGTGGGAATCAAATGAATCAAATTTTACTGATGGACCCCTTGCCGTCAATTAATAAAGCTTATTCAATGGTCTTGCGTGTGGAGAAGCAAAGAGAAATGAACCATTTTACTGTTGAATCTAGTGAATCTTCTGCAATTTTGCTTGCTCAGGGTAATTCAGGTTACAAGAAAAGAAATTTTAAGGATACCAAGAACAATTATAAGAGAAGGGAGAGTACTGGAAAGGAGAACCAGTTTTGTGACAATTGTAGAACCAAAGGCCATACAAGGGAGACATGTTTCAAGATTGTAGGATATCCTGATTGGTATTATAAATTAAAGCAAAAGAAAGGTCAGTCACAGGCTCATATGGTTGACAATGCAGGAGAAACTCCTTTTGATGTCCAGAATGAAAACTCAAAAGGACCTACAGCAGAATGGAGTGAAAATCTCACTAAGATCATTCAACAAGAAGTTATGAAAGCCATGAAGGGCAAAGAAGTTATGAAAGCCATGAAGGGCAAGCAGATGATGACTGTAATTGATGAAAACGTATATGTGAACAATTGTTCTTTTGCAGGTACTGCATCTAACAAGGTTTTTAAAAGTACTGATGATAAGAACATAGGTGAATGGATCATTGTCACAGGGTGTACTGACCATATGACCTATAACATTTCTTTTTTTTACACATTACACAAATTAGCCAAACCAAAATCTGTCAAATTACCTGATGGAGCCATAAAACTAGTTCATTATATAGGAACAATAAAGCTAAATGACAGAATTATTTTGACCAATGTCCTTTACATACCTTCTTTCAAATGTAATCTGATCTTCTTTCAAATGTAATCTGATCTCAGTAACATCATTAACAAAAACAAATAAAATTGCAGTTAAATCCTTACCAAATTATTCTATTTTTCAAGATTTGCAGAGTAACGAGAAGATTGCTATTGGTCATGAGCAAGATGGGTTATATTTGCTGAATAAGAAGTCTTTTGATATTGTAAGTAGTAAATGTATGGCTACTTGTACTGAAAACAGTAGGAAAATACAAAAGTTTAAACTTTGGCATTCTAGACTAGGACATGTTTCTAATCAAAGACTGAGATATGCTGGTGTACTTGATCATGATGAATTGTGTACTTGATCATGATGAATTGTGTGACATTGTATGCTCAATATGTCCTATTTCCAAGCAATCAAGAGTTCCTTTTCCTATAAATGTTATAAAATCAGAAAAATTGTCCCAATTAATACACATAGATCTGTGGGGTCCTTATGGTGTGCAATCTATAACTGGAGCAAAATTCATGGTAACTATAGTGGAAGATAAATCTAGGTATACATGGGTGTATATGATAAATACTAAGCATCAAGTTTTGTTCAGTTTTAAGCCATTACTTGCAGTTAATTGAAACACAATTTGGAGTTAAAGTGCAAAAGGTTAGAACCGACAATGGAACTGAGTTTTTGAATACTGGAGCTGAGTTCTCGAATACTCAATGTAGGGAATTATTTCAATCTAAAGGTATAATGCATCAAAGATCTTGCATATACACTCCCCAACAAAATGGGGTGGTAGAGAGAAAACATAGGAGTTTGAAAACATAGGAGTTTGTTACAGATAGCAAGGGCATTTATGTTCCAAGGTCATTTTCCTAAAAATTTCTGGTCTGAATGTCTATTGGCAACAACTCATGTTATAAATAGAATACCTACTGTGGTTTTAGATTGGAAGTCGCCTTATGAGGAATTGAATGGTAAACCTCCTGATATCTCATATTTCAGAACTATTGGTTGCCTTTGTTTTGCAACAAATACAAAACCTCACAAAACAAAATTCGATCATAGAGAACAACCTGCAGTTTTACTTGGTTACTCCTAAAACCATAAAGCATATAAATTGTTCAATATTAATTCTAAAACCATTTTTCATTCTCGAGATGTACTTTTTCATGAACAACAATTTCCTTTCCAAATTTCCCACTCCATTACCTATGATACACTTTTACCAAATATATACTAGAACCTGTTAATGATTTTCATCATGATTCTTGAAAATAATTCCTCTTTATCAAATTCTCGTTCTTCGAACCTGTAAACTTTGCTTTACCCAATCTACCCTCAATGATTCATTAGATATTCAAGGAGAGTCATATTAAATATCAGGTGCACAATATTCATTCAGATTCATGAAACCTCAGAATTAGCAACATATAGATTCTCAACCAGTCAGTTAGAAGGAGATAATTTAGAGTGACACAAAAACCATCTTGGCTTCAAGATTTTATTGCAGCAGACATACCAATGGTACCATTTCATCTGTTACTAAGCAATTACACTCAGGATATTTTACTTTTCTTCCATCCCCCGTCTGCACTTTGTTACCTACATCCCCTTTTTTTTATGCATCTAGTTCATCACTATTAATTCTTTTGATATCCAATGTTGTCAAAGATCCAGAGCCTGTTTCCTTTTCAGGCCAAGCTAAATAAAGACCTTAATTTAAGGTGCAAGCCCATGCAAAAGGGAACTCTGCTCTTTGAGAGTGAAGAAGTGGACTTGGGTTTTACATAACTAATTTTTACCCCAAAGTGGTAAGGAAACCTATTGAGTTCTTAAAAGTAGGGGATGTTACGTGGTTAATAGTAAAATCTCAGAATGAGGTCCAATGACCACCTCAGCTGCAAGTGTTGGATTTGAACGCGAATATAAGGGCAACGTTTTACCGTTGCAAAGTACAAATCAGATGGGAGTGTTGACCGATATAAGGCACGTTTAGTTGCCAAGGTTATACACAATTATTGGGATTAGATTATACTGAAACTTTTTCCCCTGTGGCTAAACTAGTGACTGTTAGAATATTTTTGGCAGTTGTTGCTTCTAAAGGGTGGTCCTTGCATCAATTGGATATCAATAATGCATATCTCCATGGTTTTCTTAATGAAGATATATATATGATACCTCCAGCGGGTTACACAAAAGCCATTCCAGGATAAGTCTGCAAGTTACAGAGATCTTTCTTTGGCTAAAAGCAAGTAGGCCGTCAATGGAATAAAAAACTTACCAAGCATTTTGGAGAGTATGGGTTTCAACAGTCCCAAAATCATCATTGTCTTTTTACAAAAGGTATGAACAATGATTTTTTGGCTTTATTATTATACATAGATGATATTTTGATTACTGGATTTGATGAAAAGTTGATTGTTGATGTCAAGCAGTTTTTACATGACAAATTTACTATCAAAGATCTAGGCTATGCTAAGTTTTTTAGTTTTTCCTTAGGTTTGGAGATAGCTAGATGCAGAAACGGGCCTGTGTGGTTAGACAGAAAATATATAATGGAATTTGGTACAGGGAGGTTAGTATATCAAATGCCACAGCAAAGTACATACTCCCTTTAATCCAGGGTCTAAAACTTAAAACCAGATGACGGTGATTTATGAATGATCCTGAACAATATCGAAGAGTTTAGTGGGCGCCGCTTGCTTTATCTCAATTTTATACAAGAACCAGAGTGTAACTTACTCAGTTCAGCAAGTGAGTCAATTCATGCAAGCCCCCACTACAACACACTTAAAGCTGCTATTCATGTGTTGGAAGTAACTTTGAAAACTATCCAACACAGGATTGTTTTTTCTTTGCCACCAATTCTTTTCAAACTACAAGTTTCTGTGATGCTGATTGGCCTCTTGCCTCCACTAGAAAGTCTCTACTGGATTTATTGCATTTACTTGGGGAATTCCTAATTTCATGGAAAACAAAAGCAAAACATATTGTTGTAGATCTACTGCAGAGGCTGAGTACCGTGCCATGGCTTGTTACTGTGTGTGAGTTGAAGGGAATTCTTATGTGCTTCAAAGAATCTTCAGTTATCTTTGTATCTTACCCATTCCATTATTTTGTGACAACCAGGCTGCTTTTACACATAGCAGCAAATCTCGTGTTCCATGAAAGAAACGAAACATATTGACATTGATTGTCATGTGTTTCGTAATCAGCTTCAAAAATGGGTTTCATTACCAACTACTCATGTGCCGTCAAAACACCAATTAAGCAGATGTGTTTCCAAAGAACTGTAGTGCTTCTATATTCTATGTGTTTACAAAGAATCTGAGTGCTTCTATATTCTCTCGTCTCCTTTCCAAGATTGGGTTGGTTGATTTCTCACCAACTCCATCTTGAAGGGGGGGTGAAAGTATACTGATATAAATTCTGTTTTGATCTTGTGGCTCTAATTTATTTTCAATAAGTTGCCAGCTGGCATTGACAGTTATTTTTTCTTAGTTTAAGAGCGATAGAGATCTGTATGAGAAAATATCTCTCTTTGTATTTGTATTTTTCTATTCTCTCTCAAGAAAATGATTTGAATTTCTCAGTTGATTTCTTCTTGACTATGATTGCCATGAATTAGCTCATCAGGATGGTTCCTGGGTTTGGGGATTTTGATGCAGCCTACACTAAGGCGGGTCTATTTTTGAATGCGAATCAGATTGGGGCAATTTGGTCTCGCCTTATTTCTGAAGGGCTTACTATTTTCTTGTGTATGAAAAAAAGAAGTTTGATTTTAATATCTAAGCAAACGTAAAATTGGAACAAAATACTAATTCTATCTCATAATATTTTTGTTCATTTTTTTTTCTTTCCTCCCAAATTATTGGAAGACACACAATAAAGAAAACATTTTTTTTTTTTTAAAAAAAAAAATTATATTAGTTTGTTTTATTTTTAATCATGTGCTCAATTCGTCTTTTGGGTGGACGGATTGATTTCACCATGTTTATTTTTCTTTTTTTCTTTCAAGTGCTTGAAACTTGAATCCATCTACAAAGTAGCTAGACTATTTAAGCCAAATGTTCATTTTATTTTCTTTTTCTGTTTTTTTCTAAACACAGCTTGCCTACCTACCAAGTACACAGAAATTACAAAGAAGAGACTATTCTTGACTCTTCTTCCAGCAACTCAGACAATGACAGTAGTACCAGTAACAAATAAATAAAAGCAGTAATCCCATTCACACATCAACCAAATTTCTTACTATTTCTTTACAAGATTAATCATTTAACATACATTACATGATTTTTAGATCTTGAAATTAGACAATTCAGCATTTTATTTACTTATTTTGTGCATCTCTTGTCTGTCCACCAAATTCATAAAGCTTTCTATACATACTTTTATGTACTCTTTAAAGCCCACCAATTCATAGTTTACAGGCTCATTACACACTCTCTACTTGTGCTTTATAAGAAAAGTTTATAAGCTCTGTATAAAGTTAATTAAAAATTTATCTTGTCTCTAGTAATTTATTTGGATAAATTATTATTTAATTTCTGGCTGTTGTCCTAATTAATATGTATGTTCCTTAAAATAAAAGAAAAAAAAAATGAAAGTCTCTTCACATTTGCTCCTATAAAATAGTTATTCTGTTCAAATTATTTTGTCAAAAGAAAAGACGGTTTAACTCGAAACATGTTTCGATTATTTGTTAATTGTTCACGAGGAGTTGAGACACTTTCATAACGGTAGGGAAGGAGAAGGGCCTATTCATTAAAAAAACTACAAGACTAAAAATGTAAATTTCAAAGTGTATGAAATTTATAGAGTTCTGAATAATTAGGAAAGTGAGTTTAATTTGAAATGGTGTACTTGAATGCGTTGTTAAGAGGCATTGGTTGAAATTATGGTATTGTATAAAAAATGCTTTTATTAGCACACATTTACAAATTTGTCATTCATGGTTTGTAAAGGAATATATGTTATATCTAACCTGTTTGGGATTGTGTGTATACTGTTTAACCAATAAAATGCTTAATAAATTTGAAAGAAAAGAAAATAACCAAAAAAAAAAAAAATTAATTTTCTCTTATTTGGAAACTGTAGGGAAAATTTTAGTTAGAAGGAAAAATTTACAGCATTTTCCTCACGAGTTCATTCGTTTTCAATCTGACTAAGGCACTCTTTGGATAAAATTGGCTATTTCAATAGCTACACAGTAATTATAAGCTCTTTTAGAATCTGTTCGGTAATATTAATTGTTATAATAGCTATTCGAACTGTTAGCTATTTTGCAGTTAGCTGTTTATTTAGCGGTTTAAATTACAAGTATTCAATAAAAAGGACAAAAATAGTTATTTTTTATTTTGAGATGATAAAAATAATTGTTTAACTTACAATGAAATTAGTTAGCTAAATTTAAAGAAAAAAAATAATGGTATGATTGTCAAAAAAAAAAAAAAAAAGTATGATTGTCAAAAAAAAAAAAAAAAAAAAAAGAGCTAAACATTAGAGATAATTATATTTTTAGTATCTAAATTTTTTATTTTTTTCCATTTTAGTGTTTAAATGGAAAATGTTATCAATTGGGTGCTTAAATTTTTTAAAATTTACGATTAAGCAGGCCAACAAAAAAACGTGATTGTGGGCCTTATTCTTTTAACACATGGCAACTGACGTGGAGACAAAGAGCTCCAAAATTGCAATTCAGCGGCATGAGTAGATTCTATGTGGACATAAATATGAATTTTCTATTTTGTCCTTAAGAATACCTAAGTCTCTCATTCCTCTGTGCACATCTTTTCATTTCAAATCAAATCCTCTGCAACCTCAGATCTACTCACATCCTCTCAAATCCTCTCTAACACCATGGAAGTCGTTGCAAAAGCAAAAATAAAAACAGCATTATTACTGTTAAATTTCTTTTTTGATTTAAGACTTTTTTTTACCGTTCACTACATGGTTTTGTTGGATTTAATTTTCTATTGTGGGCTTAATATGTAAAATTAAATATGTACAGCAGTCTAATTGTAAAGTCAATTTCAAATGTGGTCGTGGTTTTGATTGTAAATAATTGACTATTGAGGTATCAACTAATTATAGATATTAAGTGTAGAGACCATTATATAATTCCTATTTCGTTAAAGGACCGAAATAGCTGAAATAGGAATTGTACTAACCCTACAGGTATATAAAGGTCCTGGTCCCCAGAAGAGTTGAATACGATTCAGTTTTACGTTCCTTTCGTACTGCTTCCGCTAAATCGATTCTTCAATTCTCTGGAAGGCTGCAAACCTAATCTAATTTTATACATCAAGATCGACGAAACAACGATGTCAGGTAAGCAACCTTTTCTTATTCAATCTATTTTGTTGAATCTAGTGGTTTGCACGATCTAGGTTATTATTGAAAACCCTACAGGTATATAAAGGTCGTGGTCCCCAGAGGAGCCTTGTGCATAATTGCTAGATTTTAGATTGATTTTCGTAAGTTTTTTTTTTTCCCTACTGTTTACGGATTGAGGGTTTTGTTTAATAATAATAAAAAAAAAAATTTTGTTCTCATTGGGGAATACGAAGAACAGGTAAGAGGTTTTGATATTTAATGTTTTGTGTTTTCTTTTGATTCAATCATGTGTTGGACCCTGATTTTCACGTCGGTGGTATTTTGTTTTTGCTGGCCGGATTTTGTTTAAAAGAAAAAAAAAAAAAAAAATTGCAGTTTAGAGATTTGTGATTTCAACACCGTTTTTTTTTGACTCCCTTGGCTGCCATTCACCGTCCAATGGCTACTGGAGCTTGTTTTCGGTTGGAACTGGTGGTGTTGGCGGCCGAAAGGGGCTGGAACGGCAGGTGGAGAGAGTTGGCGGCGGACCTGGTTTTTTTTTTTTCCTTGTTTTGTCTCTGCTCGTTTTTGTGTCAAGGTTAGGGATGGAAAATTACGGTTAGGTCCATGGAAAATTTCATATTAGTCCCTTAATTTTTTGTAATTTCTAGTCCCTTAAATTTCTGTAATTTCATATTGGTCCCTTAATTTTCTGTAACTTCAGATTAGTCCTCTAAGTTTCTGTAACTTCAGATTAGGTCCCTAAATTTTCTGTAACTATTAGCCCTAAGTTTCTGTAACTTCAGATTAGGCCCCTAATTTTCTGTAACTTCAGATTAGGCCCCTAAGTTTCTGTAACTTCAGATTAAGCCCCTAATTTTCTGTAGTCCAATTTTTATAACTGTAGTCCTAATTTAAGTGATCTTTAAAGACTAGATTATAATTTTTTTTTTTTGACTAAATAATTTTTAGATTATTAAATATTTAGACAATCAAATTCAATTTAATTGCAATTGTTTTGTTTTTAATTACAATTAATGATTTAATTTGTCCGACTTTGAGATTAAATTTGGAGTGATTAAGTCCTATTGTGTTTGAATAATTGTTAAATAAATTGGATTTGAATCAATTAAGTCACCAAAAGTGACCTCTTTATTGGGCCCCTTTGAATTTTGAATTTTTTAAATTTAGAATAAATTAGAAAAAAAACCAAGGTGTATTAGAGAATTCCGTTGGCGGAATAGTTAATCGCCCAAAGAAGGTTGCTATCTGGCTGAGTTTTTGAATACATGTTTGGCAATAAGTATGTGATAATTGTTTGATTATTTTCCATGACAATGATATATCGGTCCAAAGGAAGATTTATTATTTGTCAGGACTATGTTATCAATATTTGATTGCTGCGTTGAGATACTAATTACAAGTGAATATTTTACATCCAAAGATGAGAATATTAATGTTGAGTCTGTATCTTATTTCCATTTTTATCTCTACTTATGTGAATTGTTTCATTTGTGAATTGTGAGCTTATACTTATCTATTTGTTTATTTTCTCTGATGTCAGCTAACATGTCATTTAATCCTGATTGTGTCCCTAAACTTAAGGGATCAAATTTTGAGTCTTGGAAATCAGACATTATGATCTTTCTGGGCTGTATGGATTTGGATCTTGCATTCAGGATGGACGAACCTGCTCCTCTTTTACTGCTACGAGCACTGATGTTCAAAGGGTTCAGTATGAGAAGCGGGAGCGTTCTAATCGCTTAGGTCTGATGATCATGCAGAAAGGAGTACCAGAACATGTTCGAGACTCTGTCTCAGCTGAAAAGAACAATGCTCAAAACTATCTTGCCGAGCTGGAGAGGGCTTATGTCAAGAATGACAAAGCCGAAGGGAACACTTTTAGGAAAATTAACCTTTATGAAGTTTGCTGGCAATGGTGGTGTTCGGGAGCATATTCTTAGCATGTCTCAGATTGCAAAGAGACTGAAGTCGCTGGGGATGGCTTTACCAGATGACCTTTTAGTCCATTTGGTTATGAATTCTCTTCCTTCTCAGTATGGACAAATTAGGACTTCCTATTAGGACTTCCTATAATTGTCAGCCGAATAAATGGACTCTTAACGAGCTCATTTCTCATTGTGTTGATGAGGAGGAGGAGGAAAAGATGAATTCTAACAAAAGAGAGAGTGCTCATTTTGTTTCTTCAGCTGAGAAGGGCAAGAACAAGAAAAGAAAGAGGCCTTCTGCAAAGACTGTTGAAAAGGCTATTGAGAAACCTGCTGTTGCTACTGCTGTAGATCCAGTACAAAAGAAGCCTTATGTGCCAAAATGCTTCTTTTGTGGAAAGACGGATCACTTGAGAAAGGACTGTCCTAAATTTGCTAATTGGCTTGCAAAGAGGGGTAAGTACCTTGTTACTTTTGTTTTAGTCTGTTGTTGTGAAGTAGCTCCTAAAAACACTTATTGGATGGATTCTGGTGCTACCGCTCATATAGGTGTTTCGTTGTAGGGCTGCCTCAACTACAGAAAGCCAACTGACGGTGAAAGATACGTCTATGTAGGAAATGGCGATCCGGTTGAAGTAGAGGCAATTGGACATTTTAGATTATGTTTAAATAAATTATAAACGATACTGTGACATCCTACCGAGTCGAGTCTTAGAGTCGAGTCGAGTCGAGTCGAGTTGAACCAAACCCGGTTGGGGTAGAATGGGATTATAAGTGGACTTACTTGAGTGAGAGAAAACTATGAATTCAAAAGTTTTGAGTACTGGTTGCTTGAATGAATGTGATAATCTATATATGTTAGACATTGATACTAGTTATCATGAATCCCTACATGTTACTACAAGAGGTACCAAAAGAAAGCTACAAGAGGTACCAAAAGAAAATTGAATATTGATAACTCAGTTGTACTTTGGCATAGACGTTTGGGTCATGTATCCAAATCAAGGATTGAGCGTCTTGTTTCTGATGGTATCTTAGATACACTTGATTACACAGGTTTGGATTCTTGTATTGAGTGTATTAAAGGAAAACAGACTAAACAGAAGAGACTAGGTGCCATTCGGTCATCCAATGTTTTAGAACTGATTCATACAGATATTTGCGGTCCATTCCATATTGCAGCTAGAAATGGCCAAAGATATCATTCATTGATGACTATTCTCGTTATGGTTACCTATATCTCATTCATGAAAAATCTGAGTCTTTGGACGTGTTTAAATCTTATAAAGCCGAAGTTGAAAATCAACTAGGAAAGAAGATTAAATCTGCTGGGAGAGAAGATTAAATCTGTTCGATCTGACCGTGGTGGTGAATATTATGGTAAATATGACGGTTCAGGCGAACAACGTCCAGGACCTTTTCGCTTTTCCTACAGGAATGTGGAATTGTCCCTCAATATACAATGCCTGGTACTCCCAGCATGAATGGTGTATCTGAGAGACGTAATAGGACTCTTATGCTCTTATGGATATGGTAAGGAGTATGATTTTTTTTTTTTTTTTTTTTTTTTTTGGTTTTTTGATACAATAGGAAGAGAAAAATACTAACTATTGCACCATCTTGATTAATTGTCCCATAAGAATAATGAATTAACCACCGAACAATATGATCATGAAGGAACAAATTTGCCTACCAAGAATCAGCACAAAAGTTAGCTTTACGAAGCATGCGGCAGATTTGAACATTCCGATGAAATCGTCTTAATCTGCTAAATCAAAGAGCGAACAATGCTAGGAGGTTTTATGTCCCCCTTCATCATCTTCACTTATAATCCTACTTCCAGAACTTTTTTTTGAAACGAGAATTGCAACATTTTTTGAGGATGTTGATTTTGGAGGGAGAAATAAAGAAAGAAACATTGTCTTTAAAGAGGAACCAAGTAAGGATGATTCGGTTCTCATTCCTTTTGTTGTTTCTGATAGCGTACAGACTCCAGTTGCTCCTGTCACTATTCAAGATCCAATTCCAGACAATGCTATTCTTCCTTAAGAACAAATTCAACAACCTCAAGAATTAGAGTCTGTTCAAATGCCTTTGAGGAGATCTACTAGGGAGAGAAGAAGTGGAAGAAGTTGCTATTTCAGATGATTAATATAGTGTTTCTTCAGGAACATGAGGGATTACTGTAGCATGATAGATGATGATCCAGTTAAGTTTTTTTCTATCATGCCCATGCAGAGTTCTGAACTCTCATAAGTGGATGAGGCAATGAACAGAAGAGTATAGTCTATGCAAGACAATCAGTTGGGATCCTTGTGGGATCTTGTTCAATTACCTGAAGGAAAGAAACCCATTGGTTGCAAATGGATATTTAAAACCAAAAGGGATTCTCAAGGTAATGTGGAAAGATATAACGCACGTCTTGTAGCAAAAGGCTTTACTCAAAAGGAAGGGACTGACTATAAAGAAACCTTCTCTCCAGTTTCTTCGAAGGATTCTTTTAGGACAATCATGGACTTAGTTGCAAATCTTGATCTTGAGCTTCATCAAATAGATGTTAAGACTACGTTTCTCAATGGCAACATTGATGAAACAATATATATGGTGCAACCAGAAAATTTTGTAATTGGAGATCCAAAACATCTGGTATGCAAATTAAAGAAATCCATTTATGGACTCAAGCGAGCTTCTCGTCAATGGTACTTTAAGTTCAACTAAGTAATTGTCTCGTTTGGCTTTGAGGCAAATAAATGCTGTTGAAAATTGTGTGTACCATAAGTTTCAAAGTGGGAAGTAGGTTTATCTTTTTGGTCTTATATGTGGAGTGACAAATACTTCTTGCTACTAATTGTAAAGTCTTGTTGCATAAACCAAAGTTTTTCTTTTCAAAAGCATTTTGAGATGAAAGATTTAGTGTGAGCTTCTTTTGTTTTAAGGGATTCAGATACATCGAAGAGTTCTCGCGAGGTATTCTTGGATTACAAAGGCTATATTGATTAAATGTGCTCAAGAAGATTTGGTATGCAAGACCATTGGATACCCCTATTGCAAAAGGTGATAAATTTAGTAATCAACAATGTCCAAAGAGTGAACTTGAAATTTAGGAAATGCAAAAGGTTCCTTATACGTCAGCTATAGGAAGTCTTATGTATGTTAAAGTTTGTACTCGTCCAGACATTTCTTTTATAGTTGGCATGTTAGGTAGATATCTCAGCAATCTAGGAATGGATCATTGGAAAGCAGCCAAAAGAGCCATGAGATATCTTCAGAGGACTAAGGGACATATGCTCACATATAGGAGATCAGATCAGCTTGAGATCATTGGGTATACTGATTCTGATTTCGCTGGATCGTTGGATGCCAAGACAGAAGAAAATCCACATCTGGCTATGTTTTTCTATTGGCTGGTGGTGCTATTTCTTGGAAGAGTGTGAAACAAACTCTAGTGGCAACCTCCACCATGACCATGGAAGCTGAATTTGTAGCATCTTATAAGGCATCCAATCAAGCTATTTGGCTGAGAAACCTTGTCAATGGGCTGCGTGTAGTAGGTGGAATAGAAAGACCACTGAAGTTGTATTGTGACAGCAGGTCAGCCGTTTTATTCTCCAACAACAACAGGAGCTCTTCTCTCGATCAAAACACATTGACATTAAGTTCTTGGCTACGAAGGAGAGGGTACAGAGTGGACAGATATCCTTAGAGCATATTGGAACAAACTCTATGATTGCGGATCCGCTTACAAAGGCAGTGATACCGAAAGTTTTGTGAAATACCGAAAGTTTTCCAATGAGCACACCGCCATATGGGTACGTTTGTTTGAGACTGTCTAGGTTTTAGTGGGAGTTTGCTCTTTAATGTATACATTATTGTTTTTATGTTTTTGAATGCTCTATTTTGTTTTGGATATGTTTTATTATGTTGATGAAATTTTATTGAGTACTCATTTTGGTTGATGGTTACACTCTGTATTATTATTGTTTTGCTTGATCTCACTTTTGTTGGTGACCAGTTGGAAACAAACATGATGATCACATTACATTTAGTTTTCATCCTACACTTCTATAATGAATCTGTGTCATTTAGGGGTATTGGTAAGGTAGTTGATGATGAACTTAGTCATAAGATCTATGGCGAATGTTTCTTCAGCTCTTTATCAATATAATTAATGGACGAGATTGTTTTTGGATACCTCGTATGACTGCGTTTGTTGAGCTCATTTTGGTGTATGTATTTTATTTAACATACCAAGTGGGAGATTGTTGGATTTAATTTTCTATTGTGGGCTTAATATGTAAAATTAAATATGTACAGCAGTCTAATTATAAAGTCAATTTTAAATGCGGTCTTGATTGTGAATAATTGACTATTGAGGTATCAACTAATTATAGATATTAAGTGTAGAGACCATTATATAATTCCTATTTCTTTAAAGGACCGAAATAGGAATTGTACTAACATAGGAAATTGTAACTAACTCCTACATGGTATAGTAATAGTCGTGGTCCCAGAGGGAGTTGAAAATACGATTCAGTTTTACGTTCCTTCGTATTGCTTCGCTAAAATCGAATTTCTTCAAGTTCCTGAAAGGCTGCAAAACCTAATTTTATACATCAAGAATCGACGAACAACGATGTCAGGTACGCAACCTTTCTATTCAATTTCCCCACCTTTTCTTATTCAATCTATTTTGTTGAATCTAGTGGTTTGCACGATCTAGGTTATTATTGAATTATTTGAGATTAATTCTTAACAGGTTTTACTATGATACGGATTCAAAAAATTTTGTGCAGATAGAGAAACTATCTTTTTATGTTATTTGGCAAGCTATAACCGTAAAAAGTACATATTACTTGTATAATTTTTTTTTTATTCTTTGCAAATTTCTTTTTTTTTTTTGTTTTAGTAGAAAAATATCTTTTATAAATTACTTTTTATTTATTTGAATAATTTAATCCTCATTCTTATACCAAGAAAAAAATTTAATCACATCCACTAGTTCTTAAATATATATTATGATATTATAAATCAAGTAAAGAAGAATTTAAAAAAGATAATTAAAATGAGATAAACTAAAAGGATATGTGAATTAAAATATTAAATTTAATAATTAAAATATTAAATTTAATTAAAGTACACAAATTGCTTTTTGCAAAAGTTAATAAGGCTAATAATGAAAGTATTAATATAAAAGTTATTTGAAATAACAAAAAATTAATTGGTTAATATTAATATATTCGTTAGAGAGAATTAAATAAAGAGAATTAATAAGAACTTTTAATGATATGCATTTATAAAAAATTATATACTACTTGCGTTCTATAATACTTGTCACATTTTAGAAAATAGTTTGTTCCAAAATACTTGTCACATCTATAGTTTTAAGAAATAATAAATCCATTTTTTCCATATTTACCCTTTATATATAACAAATATTCCCCCTTCCCAAAAAGATCTTCCACCTTTCCTTTTTGGTTTGTCCCAAAATATAGTTCACTTTTCTTCTTTACATTATAGTTAATCCTTAAATTGTCTACTATACCCTTATTAAATTTTACTATTTTCAATAAACCTTCATCAATTCTTACTTATTATTTCAATATAATAATTGCTCATGTTATTTAAGATGGACATAATAGAAAAGTTAAATGAATACAATTGTCATTTAACCATAATAACTACTATTCCTTAATCTGTGTAAAAATAGAAAGTGGATTATCTTTTTGAGTCGGAGGTAGTAATTATTACTTCAATTTAATGATTTTCTTAGAAAAATAGTATAAAATTAAGGGTAATATAGTCAATTTAAGTATAAAATTAAGGGTAATATAGTCAATTTACTCAATAATTTATTGTAACTTAGACAAATTTAATGATTTTCTTAAATGACGTTAAATTCTAATTGTGACAAATATTATGGAATAGAGATAGTAGTATAATATAGCATGTGATTTGAATTTTTTTATACAAATAAAAGTAGGCTTTTAAAAAATCAAGTTGATGAAAATGATTTTGGGTTAAATAATTAAATATTAATAATCCCTCCATTCTAAAAACAGTTCACTTTTTATTTTCACACCGATTAAGAAAGTAGTATTACTATAATTGCGTAGCACAAATTTGATATTTATGCATTACTCGGGTTTACTTGAGGTTTATAATTTTTTTTTAACCTTAGTATAATTTGACACTTTGCCTCGGCATGAACACGTAATTTTTACACCAATATATTGTTGGAAAGCAACAAGAAAAGATGCGGTTTGGATCGATTCCCAAGGCCCTGTTCGGCAATTTCAATGGTTGTAGTAGATGTTAGCTATTGTAGTAGCTGTCAACTGTTTTACTAATTATTATCTGGATCTGTTAGTGGTTAGTTGTTTATATGATGGTTTAAAATAAAAATGTTTGGTAAGAATAAGGGTTTGATTAGCTTTTAATATAGGATAAGGTCACAGAGAAGAAGAAAAAAACAAGTGATGAGTATCAGTTTGATAAAAAAAAATTTATAAACTGCTAAATATTAGAAGATAACGTTTCATGAAACACTGTCTCAAACTCTAAACGTTAGGATAGATATGACATTACCAAACATAATAATTAATTAAAACAGTATTTTAACTCAATCAAAACATTAAATACTACTCCAAACACTCTTGCCGAACGGAGCCTCAATTAGTCAAGAATCAAACCTAAACCTAAAAAGTCAAAAGTGACTTCTTTCCACTCTTTTCACTACAAAAAAACGGCATTTTGCGACCGACCAATCGGTCGCAAAATGCCAAAAGGAGTCAAAAGTGACTTCTTTCCACTCTTTTCACTACAAAAAAACGGCATTTTGCGACCGACCAATCGGTCGCAAAATGCCAAAAATCGGTCGCTAAATTAAATTAGAGACCGATCTACGACCGAAAAACATCGGTCGCAAAAATGCTCATCGCAAAATATTTTGCGACCGATTTTTTCTTCGGTCGCAAAGTAGCGACCGATAGTTCCCTCGCAAAATTGAAAAATCGGTCGCAAATTTTGGTCGTGTTTTCATTTGGAAACGCTATCGCAAATTGGTCGCAGAAAACGTCTGTCACAATCATGAAATTCGTTCGCAAATCGGTTGCAAATTGTAAATTTTAAATTTTAAATTTTGGTTCCAAATCGGTCGCAATTCAAGAACAATATAAAAATGTAATTGTTATTGTACTGAAAAAAATGTCAAAAAACAAATGAAAAACTAAAAAGGTCCAAAATCAAATCTAAGCGGTTGCTCATCTGCACCATCCGATGTCAAATCGCCGAGAGGATACCTGCTGGATGTGCTGTAGTGCCGAGAGGGGTGACCAAGGTATCGTCTGCAGCATCGAGATCAGGAGACGGAAGTGCCTGCTGCTGAGATGTCGAAACATTTCGATCTGTAGCAGGCGCAGGATCAGAGGAAGAAGCACCAGCACCGGGCTCACCGGACAGCCGCATCACATGCACTCTAAGTTCTGCAATCTGTCTCTACTGATCATCAACACGAGCCCGTAATTCAGTAAACTCCTCCTCTACTGATCATCAACACGAGCCCGTAATTCAGTAAACTCCTCGGCAGTGTGCTCGGGTTGTGGTCCTGCACTAGGTGCAGAAGCATGAGATGTTGAGCCGCAGTAAAATTGTGATGCCTAAGACCCGATGCCGTATACCTTCCTCTTCTTCTCGCCTCCTACAGCCTCGAGATAAAGTGATACCTCATCAATTCTTGACTCAGTTCAGATTCATCAATCTGAGAAGAAACAACATGCTTCCGAGCTGTAGTATAGTTCTCCTGAAAATAAAAAACTAATTAATTAATGTAGTTGCAAGCTTTATTATATTGAACTTTGTACATCTTCGCAACGACTAGACTAGAGGGTAAATATAAATATTTTTCAATGTTACTTGCATTGACGCTCACCGCACGTCTGTCGACAAACGTATTAAGATCGTGGTCCTATCGGTGGTCCTTCGTGTTGAGTGTTATGTAAACACCTCAATCGGAATCGGTGTTGGCTCACGACCTAATTCTTTAGCCTGTAATGAATTTTTATGCATGATATATTAATATATATAGTGTCCTTTCATTAAACATCAGTGTCATATACTGTGACTAGTTCACTTGCTAATAATCGAGCTGTCTCTATAGTAGATATTGACCCGCATGTGTGTCGAGAAGCTCCTGCTCCATCACTGCCAGTCTCACTGCGCCTATTTTGTGCAAATATCTCTCGCTTTCTCTTGAATGCAGGATCCTCCCGAGCCTTTTGTCAGCTCTTCCATATCTCCTGAGACACGCACTGCTGCTTCCTATCGCTTCTTCTCATCCTATATGTGAAGTCAGCGTATCGATCAGCGCATAACTTCTCCCAGGCCACTTTCAGCATAGCCGTAATGGCCTCATCCCATATGAAATGTTTCTGCAAAAAATGAAAAATAGCATTTCAAAATGAAAAATAGTGTTTCAATCTAAGGCAGGTATTCTTGATGAAATTGTAAACATTGATGATATATAAACTTAAACCAAAAGCGTACTTGAAACTCCTCCCAAATAACAAGTCTCTCGTCTCTTGTGGTAACGGCATCCCATGTGTATCCTTCTTATGTAGCCCTGCTAGCTTGATTATCCTCATATTTGCGATGCTCGAGAAGATGGATATATGCTGAGAAAAAAAACAGAAGTGAAATATAATTAGACAAAAGCATCACAATCTGAACAAAACATGCCTTTCGAAAAAGTGACTAAGTACTTACTGTCTCGCTATCAAACTGAGGCTGATATGTGGATCTGATGAAGCTGCAAAAGAAGTGACAAATGTTATAAATGCAGATATTAATATATAATTGAAATGACAGTAATGACATTTATGATTCATTTATGATTACCTTGCACAGTAGGTGACTGTGCAACTGGTGGAGATGTATTGGTTCAGAAACGGGGGTAGAAGAGGAAGGAGCAAAAGGAAGTGATGGCAGTGGTATTGGTTTTTGAGCAGAGGATGAAACCCCAAACGTACCTGAAGAAGAAGGAGGGATAATCCCTCCTCGTCCACGGGCACTGCGTCCTGGGCCACGACCTCCATGCGAACCACTGCCGGACGTGTCTGAATCAAACGCTCTGCCTCTAGCCATCTGTACTGCAGATATCAGAACCTAGATAAATGAATTTATACAATTATAATTATATGAATTGTAGAACATGTTTGTAATATTGAGTTAAAGAAAGTTTAATAAACATTGAATTCTTCATTAATAATATTAGATAACATTTATCAATTTGTAACAGTTAAAAAACTGGCTCTTAAGTATTAAGTTGTCTTCAATATCATCTGTTCCTCCTCGTCTTCATTTCTTCCTCTTTACATATTTATCTTTCTGAGGTACCCATGATGATTGATCTTTTCTTCCTCTTCATCATCCGCTGCTCTATTCAACATAGATCGGCTTTTCATCATCCAATCTATCCGTTTTTAAAATCTTCAACAACTTGCATCGGTTGCGTATCAACCCTAACTTTCTTTAGCTCTGATACTGCAAGTGAAAGCAGATTGGTTTGGTTTTTAAGTGCTATGAACAACTGATCTAGCCTTGATTTTACACACTGCGATCAATCGCAACGATCTCGTTTTAAAAGATATGGATATGGGACATAGTTACACCTGTACAGCTTGCATTGCCAACACAAAAAGGTTCATACTTTGTATATCTTCTTCTCTTGATTAATATTTACCAGTTATACTATAGATGAACACTCTGTTTATGAAGGGCAAAATTATATGGTTATATTGCATTAGTCTAAACCCATTCCTTTAACATGACACAATGTAATGTTCAATTTACCACTTCTAACTTACTAAGGTTATTTTTATTAATAAGGGTAACTATATCATAATTGTAAAATCACTAGTTCATTTATTCACTAAGTTCATTTATTACCTTTACCCTAATAAAGGAGTATACTATCCACATATTTGATTTTTTTTGGAAAAATCGGCAGCACTTCGGCACAACACAACCAAAAATCTAAATATAAAGGGACAACTTCATAAAACACTTCTATATTACCAACATTCTCCAAAGCAAAATGGCCACCTACTAGGCCTCCAACCCAAACGCATCATTTCATTTAAAAAAAAAAAATTTAAGGAATATAACAACAATAATAACAAAAAAAAAGCATTATTTCAGAATTATTAAACAAGGAGTAATTAATTACACTGTATTCATAACAATTTGGGCTTCTATTATTGCTATTATGTATCATGATATCATGTTTGGCAATGTTATAACTTACTTTGGACTAGTTTTTTTTTTTAATGTGTATTATAACATATTAAAACTCGTTATTCTACTCGTAAATGTTTTTATTAATTTTTTACTTATTTACATACTTCAAATATAAGTGATATTTTAAATTGACGAAATAATTTGTAAAATGAGCGTTTAAAATTAATGATTTAAACTAAATAAATTAACTATTTCATTTAACTCTTTTAATTCTTTTTATAATAACTATTAAAAAAATTAACTAATCATTTATAATACTTAACACTATTTAAAAACTAACTTATTTTTGTTTTTCACTTAACATGACATGAAACTTGCTTTCTATTATTATATATTTTTTTTATTTTTTTCTATTTAATTCTTTTATAAAATTATTAATCTTTTTAATTAATTATATTTAATTCCTATTTAATTTCTATTAAGTCCTTGCTAAAATTAGTACTTCCATAATTCCTTGCCTTCCTTAATTATTATATTAATTCCTTCCCTTAATTACCAATAAATATAATAATAAATAATTAATAATTAATTAATAATAATTAATAATTAACGTACACATAATAATAATATAATATAATATTAATAATAAATTATACCTGAATTATTTATTTTCAAAACTTTTTTGAAATTTTTAATAAATCAAAATCTGAAATTGTGACGTATGGCTTAAGTACTGAGTCATTTTAATCTGGGCTAATTGAGCGTTGGACTTCAAGCCCAAAAACAGACTGTCCGGAGGAAATTTTGATGAAATAAAAGGAAATTTCTACTATATAAACTAATTATCCTTAAATTTAAACTTATGTTATTATTCATTGTTTGTATTTATTTAAGAAAGTAAATTGAAATTATCCTAAATTAACTTAGTGTTATTATTATTGTTTGTATTATTAGAAAGTAAATTGAAGAAATGTTTTATGACCCAACTAAAATAATTAAATAAATCGAACATGACCCGAAAATCAATTTGAATTGTCAAAAACCACACGAATAATCTGAAAATCGAATAAAAACTCGAAAATCGAGCTAAGTCGGGCCAAACCGTTGAGTTGCACCAAACCAATTCGAATCGAACCGGAATGGCCCAAAAGCCCAATTTACTTTCTTTTCCTTCTTCTTCTTCTTCAGTCACGCGACTCCTCCCTCTTCCCTCTCCTTCTCGCTTCCGGCCACCGTTCAACAAGGATGAAGTGGCGATCGGTTCCTTTGGCGATACTGGGCACGATTCCAGCCCTCCCTCGCTCCGATCGGACCTCCAGTGGCACAGATATGATGCCCCTCATCTTCTTCGCGACGCAGCTATAACTCCGGTGAGATCGAGCGATTCCGGTGACATGAAGCTTCAAGTTGAGCTCCGATCGATTCCTCCATCCTGTGTGAACGATTTCCATCCAAGAAACGATGCTTTTGGTGGAACAAATTGAAAACACCATGGTCGGCGGCGAGGAAGGGACTGTCGGGCTTGATCCAGCCAAACGAGCCACTGGCTCATCAAACTGATAGTAGATTTGGACTCCTCACAAAAATTGGAGTCGGGTGGTGGTGACCTTGCAATTTTCTGGGCGGTTTAGCTTTTCCGACCATCGCGCGCGGCGGCGGCGGCGGCGGTACGGCGACATGCCGGCGAGACTTCGGCGAAGACTTCAAGAGGCAGAATGATCCCCTCTTTGCACGGGTTCCGGAATCGTAATCCGATTTTCGATCGGTATACTTTCAGACTCAAGTCGCAATTTTTGAATAAATCTCGAATTAATGAATTAATGAAATAATCGAATATTTAAGTGGATTAAATTGAATATTATTAAATGTAGTTCATCAGTATTAATTATAATATTGATATTGAAATACGAATTTTTAGCTAATAATGCTATACGTTAATTTTCGGAATTTAAGAAGTATAAATAGGAGAAATTAGAATGTATGGTATAGATAAGTAATTAAAGATATTATGGAAATTAAAAATTAATTGGTGACAGGATTATCAAGTGCCTATGTGTGTATGATGGATGGCTAAATGGTGGTTTGGTGGACGGGATCAGTTGATATGAATTTGCCCGATGGATGGGCTGTGTGTGGATTTGCGAAATATATGATGATTTGGCTAGTACAGTTTATAGAGGAAATGCTGGCGAATTTTCGGTAAAATACTTTATGAAGAATTAAGTTAGTTATATTCTTAATAGGTAGTAACGACTAAAACTTGAGGTATTATCATTATTCGTATTATTATTATTATAAAATATTACTCACCGAATAATTAGAATAAACAAATAAATAAGAAACCACTATATATATATGTACAGTTTAGTTTGACAAGTTAGTTAAGTAACTAATAACCAAAACTAATAAATGAATGTGAAAATGTGTTTTTCAACTTAGAATTCTTATTTGGAATTTTCTTATTATTTTAGATGCTTATACAGTTTCAGAATGTGAAGACAAAAGCTGGAAGCGTGCAATAATAAAGATAGTCCTTTAAAGGACAATAAAGAACTGTGAGTAGTGTTAGATAACTAGTATCATCCGCTTGCATTCATGCATTCATAGATAACTCAGTATCATCCGCTTGGCATTCATGCATTCATGGCTAAAATGTTATCATGCATTATTTCGTTGAATTGAAATTGCCTATATGATGCACTAATTGTTGATTATTAAAAATTGTTTGATTACTGTGCTATGAATATCCTGTGCCTTGTTTGTATGGAGGGATGGAAGTGGACCATCATGGGTTCTGTTGAGGACGGCTGTTGACTATGGATCCTGAATATGATATGATATTTGGACTGTCGCCGGGAAAAGGAGATCGGCGCCCCCGTGTTGCACCTCCCATGATATTGGATTTATAGGACCAAAGGATGGCTTCTTGTGTGTTGCGCACCTGATTAAATCTAGGATTTGATTGTAGCCACAGGGTGGCCTCCTGTTGTGAGCACTTGATGACTAGATTGTGAATGGAGACCACCGGGTTGCCTCTGTTGGTATGGAAAAGAAAAGAGAGAATGGGAAAAAATAATGAGAGGATTGGTCGAGTGGGAGGGGGGGGGGAATTAAAACAGTTGGCCGTATGGGGATCGGGCTCCCTGGTGCACATGTATGAGAGGGCGAGCCTGTGTGAGGATGGCTTCTTGGGGTTTCAGGTGGTGCCATTTGACTAATTTCCACGTTGATGTAGATTATATGAGGTGTGATACTTGTGATGTGCTGTTGTAATTTGCCATTTGTTGACAAATGTGCATGCCACTCCACTATCACCACTAAACGAGTGATCAAATTAAAATATTTTTAGCATTTGTGTGGATTGGTGTGGGGTGAGAGAGTTATCTAACCCTACTCATTGAGTTTTGGCGCTCACCCCTGCCTACTATTTTTTTGTTGTGTTCCAAGTAAATAGAAGGAAAGGAAAGCCCTAAGAGTTGAACCTTATTATTAGAAGGCTGTTAGTGATAGGAAATTAACGAATGTAGAAATTTTTAGGCAGAGTTCGCGCAATTGTATTCCAGTTGGGTTGTAAATAAATAATTAAAAGATCCATTATAAATTATGAACTGTTTTGATGCCACACATATAATAAGTTAATGGGCCTGAATCCAAATTATTGAATAGAATGTGAGATGTTAAATTAAGTTAGGGCTTATTACGGGGACTTCGGAGGCCTTAAGCCCGCCCATGTCCTAGTGCCGGGTCCGGTCCATTGGAAATGGGTCGTGACAATAATAATAATAAACAGTAACAATTTAATAATATAAATGAATAATTAATAATAATAATAATAATAATATTAATAATAATTATATTATTATTTATAATAAACAGTAACAATATTTATATTTTAATTAATAATAAAATAATTATATATTAATAATAATAATAACAGTACCTAATTCCTAATCGCAAATACACAAAACTAACCAAAAATTATTATAATAAAAACACATAAAATTGCAAAAAAAAAAAAAATCGAAAAAAAATCGCAAAACTTACCTCAACTTGTGTCCAAACAGCAATGGAGTGACTGGAGTTGTAATGGAGCGGAGCTAGCGATGTCAGGCCGGCTGGAGCGGCGCTGCAAACGGAGGAGAGGAGAGGAGGAGGAGAAGAAAGAAAGCATTTAAAGCCCTAATCGCAAATTTCATTAATATCAGTCGCAATTTTTAACTCTGCGATGTCGTTTTACTTCGCAATAAAATTGCGACCTTTTTGCGACTCAAACTTTCGGTTACAAATAATCAGTCGCAAATCGATTTCAGAACTTATTCCTAATTTTGAAGCGCACAATGTTGCAACGGAATGAAACGTAGTCGCATAATCGGTCGCAAATTCGTAGTACACTAGTCGCAAACTGAAAAACAAACTCGCAGGAATTTTTAACGCTACAATTAGCGACTGTTTGTCCATAGGTCGCAAATCGGTCGCAAAATTGCGACCGATTTGAGTCAGTCACAATTCGGCGCTTTTTTTGTAGTGTTTGATTATAACGTGAGCTATAATTAGCATTTTTGAATGATTCAAGTTGCATTGGAAACTAGATATTTTGAAATTATTCACCTATTTTGCCCTTTTTTCATCCCTTTCACTATAAATAGGTCTCTATTAGCCTCAATTTAAACACTCTAATTTTTTTGTTGTATTAACACTTGAAAATCTCTCTTTTTCAATCTTTTGAATTTTCTTTTTTTTTCAATCTTTTTGATTTTACTCCGTTATATTCCTAATTTAGAAGTTTCTTGAGATAAGGAACCTTTTTGAGCTAATTAGCAAGATATATTAAGGACAAGATCGTCCTTTAATTTCAATTTATAAGATCGTCCTTAATTCAATTATATGGATCAGTAATGACGTATATCCTATACTTATAATTCCAATTAGAATTCATTTCCTTAAATAAATTAGGCTTTGTCCATCCTTAATTAATTAATTTTCATTAAATTAATTATTTTTTCCAAATTAATTATCTTTGAATTAATTTGATCTGCATCGTGAATCAAGATGGAATTGAGATGCAGTTATATTGTTCAAGCAGTCCTAAAGTCTTCAAGCTTCACAAGGCTGAGGAATGATTTTTATTATTTTTGGTAATTATTTTTATTATTGTGGCTAGGAGATGTATATCCTATACTCTCTAATTATTTTTAATTGATCCCTATTTTATTTTTGCTCTATTATCTGTAAGGAAATAAGCAATTATTCTAAAATCTTCATCAAGAGACTAGAGATAAAGCGTCACTTTGTCTTTGTGTTCTAGTGCACTTTTACATTAGATTTTTTGAAGTCAAATATGAGATTTTTCCTTTAAATAAATAAATATAAAGTGACGATTCTTTTCTAAATGCAATCCAATTAAACATGTTTTCTTCCTAATATTCAATTTCTTTAATTGGAATGATGAGCAAGTGATATCTCACAGCTAGTTAATTATCATAAATTTCATATTTATTAATGTAATTTTAAAGCAATAATTGTAAAGCAATAATTGGAATGGTGTTCCAAACAACCAAAGGCGCTTGCGAAACCAAGGTGCATGAGTAACCATCAAATACTCCAAAATAACTATAAAGTTGTTGTATGCCTGACCCAACATAGTAGCAACCTGAGGCTTCATGGTTGGAGCATTTGGTGTGACAAGTGCAATCAGCTCTTTGAGAATCCAACGATGTCAGTCTAATTAGCTCCAGCAGCTGGGGTTCTTTCGTTAGCCTTGTTGATTATTTAGATGTTTATGGGTGTGAATTTAAGGGAATTTTACTTAAACTGAATAATGTGAGGTGTGTTCCATGCTCACCACACCAATTTGATAGTGTTAAATATAATACAAGGCAAAAAATAAAGTAAAAGACACTTAATTTTGAATATGCTTGTTCTTAATATGATGATAATTGTTTAGAATTGGCATTAACCCTTTCTCATAAAAGAAATGGTTTACATACAAAACTATTTAAGCTTTCGGATGAGATTTAAGCTGAAGCAGAATACAGGAGAGGATCTCCTAATATATGGCCTATAGTAACAAATTACATATTGCACCTAACTTATTACAAGTAAGTCCAGGGTATTACTACAAATTAGCCACTAATATAAATTGTTTGGAAATAAAAGAAAAATAAACCAAATTCTACCGATGCTTGAATAGAACTAATCTTAAAATTCAAACTAAAAAAAAATGGATTCAAATAAATTCCCATAAATTAAAAGCTCAATTGCTTATTTAATACTGCACTATTGGGGCAATTGTACTGAAAGATTTTCCTTAATGATTTTGCCTTGTGGGTTTAGGTTTTGAGACATAAGTATTGTCAGGGGGTTCTTCTCCAGCTCCACTGAAACATTTTCACTCTATACTGGAAAGTATTAATCCATAGTTTTTAACATTCTTTCTCCCTCAATATTGCTGGCGTGTTGGTGATTGACAGTAAATTAGTATGTGTATGATAACTTGGTTGTCGGTGGGGCCCTCTAGTTGAATTTTGTTTAGGCTATTGTTGTTGGGGGAGAGTATTTCCGAGTCTCTCTATAATCTCTGTGGTGCTTGGTGATTTTTTCAGGTTTGTTACCTTACTACCTTTGATCATGTTCGTTATTATTCCAAGCTATGCATATTCCCTTCTTTCACTTTCCCTAGTTAATTCTATGATTTGAGCACTTATGCTGCTTTAATTCGATGGAAGAGCTTGTCATTTTGATTTCTCCTAATCGTTCTTTTGCCTGGATTTTGGAAGGTGGAAGGGTTGCAAAGTAAAGGCATTTTGTCTAGGTTAATTGTCCATTACTACAAAAAAAAACGGCATTTTGTACCGAAACACATCGTCGCAAAAGGCCAGAATTCGATTGTAAATTTGCTCAAAACCGATCTGCGACCGACGAACAGGTCGTAAATAGCTCATCGCAAAAATTTTCGACCGAATTTGTTAAGCAGTCGCAAAAGTTGTTGTTGTTTCCTTTCGAACGCTGTCACAAAATTGGTCGCAGAAATTATTCTGTCGCATTATAATTCGATCGCAAATTTAAATTCAAAAGTTTTTATTTTTGGTTTGCAAAATCAGTCGCAAAAATTGAAAAAAAAGAAAAAAATAAAATTTATTATAAAACCTTAATTTTTTTACCACCTCTTGTTGAAAATTGACATAATATAGGATCACAAACGGCAGATTCAAAAACCAATATCTAAGTAATTGTTAAATGTACTGAACAAAATTTCCATAAAACAACTGGAAAAAACTAAAAAGGTCCCAAATCAAACGATTTGAGGTTGTCATCTGCACGATCTAATTGTCGAATCGCCGGAGGAGTCTACCTGCTGGATGGCTGTAGTGCCGGGAGGGGTAAACCAAGGTATCATCTGCAGCATCAGGATCAGAGACGGTAGTGGCTGTTGCTGAGATGTCGGAAACATTTCGATCTGAGCAGGCGTAGGATCAGAGGAAGAAGTACAGCCACCGGGCTGGACCGGACAATCGCATGACATGCGCTTCTAACGTTTTGCAATCTGTCTCTGCTGATCATCAAACACGAGCCTGTAATGCAGTGAACTCCTCGCACTGTGCTCGGGCTATGGTCCTTACGCTGGCTCCAGAAGCGATGAGATGCTGACCGCAGTAAAAATTGTGATGCTTAGACCCGATGCCGTATACCCTTCCTCTTTCTTTCTCGCCCCCTACAGGCCTAACGAGATTAAAGGCTCCCTCATCAATTCTTAACTCAGCTTCCAGATTCATCAGCGTTGAGAAAGAAAAGACGCTCCCGAGTTGTAGTCAGAGTTCGCCTGAAAATAAAAAAATGAATTAAATCAATGCAGTTGCAAGCTTTATTATATTGAACTTTGTTAAAAACATCTTTGCAAACGACTAGAGGGTTAATGTAAACATTCTACATTCGTTTACTTACATTTTGGACGCTCACCGCACTCTGTCGACCAAATGTATTAAGATCGTGATCCTTCGTGTGGTGTATGTAAACACCTGCCAATCGGTTGGCTCACGACCTAATTTTCCACCTGTAATGAATGTTTTATGCATTGACTATATAATTATAGTGTCATTTCATTAAACATTCAATTTCATTATATGTAATAGTTGACTCACTAATAATCGAGCTGTCTCTGTAGCAGATATATCTAGCCTGTGTGTCGAGAACGGTCCTGCTCCATCACCGCCCAATCTGGGACTTATGCTGTTTTTGTGCAAATTCTCCCCTTTCGTCTTGAATTGCAGGAATCCTCCCAAGGCCTTTTGCCAGCTCGCCCATATCTCTCTGAGACGCCACTATGCCTTCTTACCGCTTCTTCTCATCCTATAGGTGAAGTCAGCATTATCGGTCAGCGCATTAACTTTTCCCAGGCCAGTTTTAGGCATACCGTAATTGCTCGTCCCATAAAAATGCTCTGCAAAAAAATTGAAAAAAATTAAAAATGTTCAAATAGAACGAGGTATGCTTAAATGAATTGTAAACATTGAATGACGATAAAACTTAAACCAAAGCGTAACCTGAAACTGCCTCCAATAAAAGTCTTGTCGCTCTTTGTGTACGGGGGGGGCATTTCCCCCCCAAACGTTTGTATTCCTTTTTCCTTATATGGAGTTGTAGCTTTGATTATCTTCAATATCTCTCTCTTGTTTT
>NW_023591387.1:203025-251804 GCF_014843425.1 Jatropha curcas | reverse complement strand
TGGAAATGAGAAGCACAGTTTTTCTGCGAGCTGGTTTTTCATTTTTTATATATTTGGGAAGAGAGCTTGGGTTGGTCTTTCTTTAAAAGAGAGAGAAAAATTTGGCGAGGGTATAGGAAATTGGGGAGAGATCTGTTAGTCAGAGAAAGAGAGAAAAAGGAAAGAAAAATAAGAAAAAAAAGAAAAAATTTTTATTGGAGTTCTTATTTTGTTGTGTATCTTTTTTTTGTGGGGGGGTTGCGGAACAGAATTCTTTTTGGAGGGTGGGTTGTAAAAAAAAAGAAAAAAAAAGATTGTTAACTTGTTTTGTGTGTGTTTTATTTGCAGGAGGAGAGGGGAGCAAGTTTTTAATTTTGGAGTCTATTCTTCTGTTTTTTTGGAGAGGGAAAAGCGGGTTGGGGTATTATTTCGTGGTAGCGTGATTGGAGTGATGGTGGTGGGGAGAGGCCAATGATAGAATTTTTAATAACCAATTTTTTTTTTTTTTTTTTTAATCTTAATTTTTTTATTTTTTTTTTATTTTTTAAAAGCAATACTTTTTTTTTTTATTTTTTTTTAATTTTTTTTTTTTATTAAAGGCAATGATGGAGCAATTTTATAATAATTATTTTTTATTAAGCTTTGAATTTATTATATTTTTTTTATTATATCTTTTAAAATAAAGATAATATGTGTGTATGGCCTAAAAAAGGGAGGAAAGAAAAAATAGAAAAACTAAAAGAAAAAACTCCTCCTCCCCCCCCTACCTTCTTTCAAACCCCAAAAAAAAAAAATAATATTTTTAAATAATAAAAAAAATAGAAAAAAAAAAAATAATTATAAAAATAATTGTATGAAAATAATTTTCTGGAAATTTATTATGGAAAATTAAATTTAATTCAATTTATGATTGATGAATGGAAAAAGGAATTGTTAATTATTCATATTTTATTTTTAAAAATCACTTTATTTTACCCAAAGTATAGGAGGGGAAAAAAAACCATTCAACCAAAATTCCTTGATTTTATTATTAAAATTTAGGGTTCACCAAATTGATATTACTTTCTCTAAGCACTTCATTCTCTAAGATTTAAATAAATTACTTTTTTAAAAATCAAGTTGTGAGGAATTGAATTTTTTTGGTTTGTAGATGGAATTTTTAGACATAAGTTAAGGAAGTTAGAAAGTGGGCGAGAAGGAAACTAAGAGGAAGGAGGAGGCGAGGAGAGAAGATAATCTTACCGCCTAACTCATGTAAGAAAAAAAGAAGAAAGAGAACAAATGCACGTTTGCTCAAAATAATTGGGTGAGTTTGACTTTTTATAAAGCTAATATCAATAAGAGGGTTGTTTGGTTTATTTCTTTTTCCCAAAAATTTGGAATGGCTTAGTGATTAACAGCTGGTCATGTATATTAATTTTCTAATGGCTATTTAAAGTATCTCTCCAAATTTAATTTATTATTTTATTTTTCTATAATTATTTTTTATTTTTTAAATCTCCCCTTCAAAATATTATTTACTTCACAAAAACTCTTTCTACCTTAACTCCAATAAAAAATAATTTTCCTCAAATTTCCTCTTAGGGATATTATATAACACCATTAATTCACTATTCACTAAATTATCTAAGAATTCTCCAACAAATATTCTATAACACTACTTCCTTATTCCCAAGTAAAAGAACCAACATGCATGCTCCAAAAAATTATAAATAAATATTAAAACATTATATATTAATTTTTCTGGACCAAAAATAATATCGACTACTTCGGACGGTGGTTACTATTTCCCCAGATGGGTCTAAACTTACTATTCCAAACAATACGAGCAAAATAGCCGGCATTTTACAATTAACTTTCTACAAATACCTTAACCTAATCGTTATATTATTGTTAGGAGGGTGTTAATTTTGAAAAGTTTCATAAATATTCAAAAAAAAATAAAAAAAAATTGTTTTTGGGAACTGGTGTGGAACCACACTCTTATTTTCGGCTTTTGGTTTTTTGACCACTGGGTTTCACGAGAGTATTCCTTAAAATAAGTTTAGGGCAAACCCGGGAACCGGGGAATGTAAAATTTATCGACATTTCCGATATCCGGTTTGGGGACGGTTTATCTCAAAGAGTTCTTTCACAATTCAGAATTTCCACCATATTCGGTTGACTTTTAATTTTGAAATTGGCGAGATTTCGGTTCTTCCAAAAACAAAAATTGAAATTGGCCCCCCTACATACACATGTTTTTTTCAGAAAGAAGCCAAAAAAAAACATATAAATAAATAAAAAATACTGACATGTTAACATTATACACTGCTAAACAATATAATTAAAGTAAAGGTTTAATTCTACAAAAAATTTAGAAGTTTGTGCGCTCCGTTGGCGTAGAGATGTTATTTTTTTTAATAGAAATTATTTGTAAATAAGCAATTTTTCGATATTTCCCAATAAATTCAAAAAATATGAAAAAAATCATTTGCTTTTATTCCTTAAATATATTCTTGGCATAATATTTTTTTTAGAAACGGTTAGGGGGATAAAAAATAGTATTTATTATTTAAGGTTTTGGAATTTATTATTATTATGTTTGTTAATAAAACGAGGAAAAAGAAGAGAGCAACCTTTATCTCAAAAAGCTAATAAAACACACATGTTAGATATTTAGCCCCAAAGAACAATCGAAAATGGAAGAACGGCAATTGAGGTTCACCAAAAAAAAACAGTGGAAGGTTTAAATGAATGTAATTTTAGCCTCCTCTAAATGATATCCGCGCAACATTGCTTTTTCCCGTTTAAGACAATATATAACACAGGAAAAAATATTTTTTTTAAAGTCTCGAGGACATCAATCCAACATCATACTTAAAAGACTCTTAAATATCCCAAAAATCACAGATAGCCAAAGGATGGAGCAACCATGACTGAATTTAACAAGAACGAAACAGCCGGCCAAAACTACTTTTTACTCAACCTGAGGAGAGAGAAAACAGAAACCCATGACTCCTAAGCGAAAAGGCCATACCAAACCCTAATAACAAACAATCTCTAAGAAAAAATATGAAAAAATCCAATATTCAAAGAAATCCTCCCAAACTTACCTTGTCCAAATTGATTAATAAAAAAACAAAGCACACACTGTCGTCGTACATTCAGGATTAGTCAGGGGCACTACTACTATCACAATTTTAAGTTTCAGCCACCCATCATTAGGAGGAACCATCCAATTCAGAAACTGGACGTTTTAAAAGTTGAAACAATCGTTTTTTATTTTTTAAACTTTTCATTATAAAATGTAATTATTAATTACAAAACCAAAGGAAATCAATAGAACATTATGCATTTTTATAAAAAATAGTTTAAAATCTAAATAAACCTTAAAATTAATTTCAAATAAATTAAATAAAATAAATAAATAAACTACAACCTCTATTATGCTAAAACAAAACCCCTTTAAACCACTATAATTAAACCTATTGAAAATTCCATTAAATCAATTGGAAAACCCACTTTGGGAAATCCATGATTTAGGACTAACCGGATTTTCCTAATCAATTTCCAACCGGACTACAAGCAATTAGGAAAGCTTTCTGAGAAACCCAAAATCCATTTGGTTCCCATTCTTTTCCTTCTTATAATTTCCCAACTTCAATTGGACAGCAGCTATGCCCTTCCCTCCCCTGCAATTTTTCGACCACCTGAGTTTAAGTTCGACGAAAACTAGATTCTCCTCCATGCCATTCAACGCTATTTTCCTGGCGTTTTTCTCCCTCTCCATTCTTTCGATTCATTTTGCGCGCAATAACAAGAGAGAAAGAGCTACGTGCTTTTCCCATTTTAGACCCCCCTCTTCCTTTTTGGGTTTTTTTGACGAAACTAGCCAAAATTAGCGGTTTTTGTATCTATTGAACCACCTCTCACCTCAGTTACTCCCTTCTTTAAATTAGCACCTCACATTGACCAAAGGCAACTTTTTTTTTTTTCGATCAATGCTAGCATATGAACAGAAGCAAGCACTTGGACCAAAGACGCATGTTTTTCGATCGGCCTTACCCGGAAATCCATGGATTTGTGGCATGGTTTTTTTGCGGATAGAATCGTGCGAGCTCAGCTATTTGCTCCTTGGAATCAGGTAATCAGAACTAAAGTCTTTTCTTCCTCCTCATTCACTCTGTGCTCTCAGTTAATTAAATAAATAATGATATAATCATATTACGATATGACACCATATTATTTACTTTATAAAGGAAATATAGTGTGATATTATATATGAGAACGCTTAGGCATTTTATTTTTATATTATTATAATTATATTAATTATAGATTAATAAAATATATATTTTTATATTATTATGTTATTATTAAATATATGAATTATATTTTTATTAATGTTTGCACTATTTAATTGAATTGATTTTTGGTGCATGTTTATGCTGAGATGAATTGTTTTGATTACTCTGCTGTGTGGAAATTGTTGTGGCCTTGTTTTGTGTGAGAAATTGGGACGAATGAATGAGTCGTGTGTGTGTGTGGCGAGCCGGTCCATCTTTTGATACCATCCATTATTTGTATGGGGAGAAACAGAAGCACCCCCCGTAGTCTGCATCTTGACATGATATGAATTTTAAATGGAAAAAAACATAGATAGGGTGGCCTCCTGTTGATAATGGGGAAAAAAAGGGGAAAAAGAGAGAATTGAAAAAAAAAAATAATGAGAGGGTAGTCAAACAATAAGAAAGAGGCGAGGTCGGAGACCCATGTATCTGGGAATCAACTTCCTAGTGCACACCTCAAAAGAGGACGAGCAAAACATAGTGTTGTGGAGGCATGGCTCGGCCTCTTATTAGTATTAAATAGAAGCCACCCCATGGACAATTACCTTAGGCAAAATGCTTATCTCCCTTTCCACCTTCCCAAAGATCCAAGGCAAAAAGACAACATTGTTAAGGAGACATTGCAGAATAAATGGAAACCTCTTCATCGGAATCGAAAGCAGGCATTAAAGTTAGGCTCCCCAATTATCATAACAAATAGGCTGAAAGAAGGGCATATTTTTGCAAAGCTTGGAATATTCAAACGAAACATATTGGGGAGTAAGGTTACCCAAAACCTTTAAAAATCTCCCAAAGCACCACACATTGCATGATTATTAGAATTAGAGACTCGGGAAATGACTCTTCCCCACACAATAGCTCCAAAATCAAAATCAACTAGGACGGGCCCACCCAACAAACCAATTATCATACCAAACGACTGAATTACTGCTCATTCACCACACGCCAGGGAGTATTTTTTGAGGGAGAAAGAATGTTAAACTTATGGACATACATTTCAAAGTACTAGAAGTTCGTAAAAAAGGTTTCAATAGAAATTGGATAGAAACCCTCGCTGGAAAATTACTTTTACATCTGAATTATATATTCCTTGAAAAGAAGAATTGTGTTTAGGAATATTGTGATAACCTAAGTATAATTTGTATGGGATATTTAGAAAGTCTTGGCTTGTGGCATATGTTGTGTTGAATTGGAGTTTATGATGGGCGTTTTGAGACGGAAAATTTGGGAAGTGTGTCATTATTTTAAAATTTTTTTGTTGTGGCAATGTGGTTAATTTAGAGGGAAAGAGTCTTGCGAAATTTTTTCGGGGTTCTAGGAATTTTTCTTTCTTAAATATTTATTTTTAAGTCTAGTTTTTGGTTTTTCTTTTTTTAAAAAAAAGTTTAAATTACTTGCCTCCTTATGAAAAATCGAACCAACTTTTCTAATTTGTGATTCTAGCTTTAATAAGTTAAACATAAGCACGGTTGTCCGGCACTGGATCTCGTGGCATCCGCTGGTCTGGGTGGTATTTCTCCGGGGGATTGGCCGGGTGGGTATTACAAATGACTTATGCTCTTAAAAACCTAAACCACAAGGCAAATTCATTAGAAAGTTTTTCATACAACTTGCCCCACCCAGTAGCATATTTTATTAAATAGGCATGAGCTTTTAATTTATGGACATTTTATTTCGAATCCATTTTTTTTAACTGTTTATGAATTTTAGCTTAGTTCTATTCCAAATCGGGAGAATTTGGTTTTATTTTTTCTTTATTTCCAAACAATTTATATATTTAGTGCTGCTAATTTATGTTAGTTATACATGTGGACTTACTTATAATTATAGTTTAGTGGTGCAATTAATGTATAATTTTGTTAAATCGTATAAGGCAGATAATATATTAGGAGATCCTCTACCTGATATCTCGCTCGCCTATCATCATCCAAAACAGCTAAAAAAGCGGAATAGTCATGTAATATAAACCCATTTTCTTTTTTATGAGAAAAGGCTTGAAATGTCAATCTTTCGTACCAATTATTCATCATTTATTTTTGTATTTGTATTATCATTTAACACTATCAATTGCTGTGCCTCAGGTGAGCTATGGACACACCATCATTTAAATTTTCCAGGTTTTAAGTACAATTTCCCTTAATTCCACAAAACCATAAACATCTAAAATAATCAAAAAATGGCGACGAAAGAACCCCACGCTTGCTGGAGAGAGCTGGCTAATTAGACTGCATTGTTGGATTTCTCCAAAAGGAGCTGATTGCACCTGTCGACCTGCCCAAATGCTCCAACCATAGAAGCCTCAGGTATACTATATGTTGGCTTCAGTCGCTCACAAACAACTTCATAGTATTATTTTGTTGGAGTATTTTGATGGTTTACCGTGCCAACCCTTGGGTTTTTCCACAGCACCTTCAGTTGTTTTTGGAGCCACCATTCCAATTATTTACATTAATAAATATTGAAATTATGATAATTAACTAAGGCTGTGAAGATTATTACCTGCGCATTCATTTCCAATTTAAAAGGAAATTGAAATATTAGGATTTAATTAAAAAAGGGAGAGAGGAAAACATGTTTAATGGATTGCATTTAGAAAAAGAATCGTCATTTACAATTTAATTATTTTTTTTTAAATACAGGAAAAATCTCTTATTTGACTTATCAGACAAAATCTAATGTAAAAGTGCATAGAACACATACAAAGACAAAGGAGGATGTCATAGATTAGGGGTTTTCAGTATTTAAATTTTTTTAAAGCAATTTAATTTTGTTTTTGGCTTCTTTAAATAAAACAAAGATTATTTTGGAAAGGAATTTTAACAACATTCAATGTGTTCGGCATACAAAAATTAACCAAAATGTTATATATTCCTCATCGCATACCAAAATGGTAAAACAATTTAATAAAATCAAATTAAATTTTAGTGAGTATATTATCTCCATAGTTTCTCTTTAAGTGAAGGTTTTAGAAATAATTGCCTTATTTACATTAGATAATTAGAAGCAAAAATCAAAATTAGGGCATCATATTTTAAAAAATTTAGAGAAGTTATTTCAAAACTCTTTTCTGCTTTTTAATTATAGATTCTTACGGTCGGTCACACAGCCTCCTAGCCACAATAATAATAAGTACATTACCAAAAACAAATAATAAAAAATATACCTTGCCTTATGAACCTTGGGAGGGACTTTAGGACTGCGCTTGACACGATTGATGACTGCATCGTTTCAATTCCATTCTTTGATTCACGAGGCAGGACCCGAAATTAAATTTTATTTTTTTTTCTTCAAAATGGATTTTTAAATTAATTATGGAAGAAAAAAATTAATTTATTTATATGAAAAATTAAATTAATTTAAGGGATGGGCAAGCCTAATATTTAAGGAAATGAATTCTTAATTGGGAATTATGAATTTATAAAGTCTTATAAGGAATCTACACTCATACTAGGAATCAGAGTCGATTCCATCGTTAATTCTGAATTTATAATTTTAAGGGACAATCTTGTCTAACATATACCTTGCAAGTTTAGCCGTCAAAGCGTTTCTTATTACCTCACGGAAAACTTTCTAATTTTAAGAAAACAAGGAAGCCGTTTAAACAATTTTCAAAAGATTGAAAGTTAAGCGATTTTCAATAGATTGTTATAACAACAAATAAATTAGATCATAGTGTATATAAATATGAGGCATAAGAGAGACCTATTTAGTCGAAAAGGATAGAAAAAAAAAGGGCAAAAAATAGGTGAAATAATTGTTCAAAATGTTCTAAGTTTCCAAATGACAACCCCTTGAATCATATCAAAAATATCTAATTATAGCTTCGTTATAATCAAAGAGTGGAGAAGTCACTTTTTGAGAATTAGTTTTTAGGTTTAGGTTTTACGATCTTGTACATGATTGAATCCGGGGCCTCCGTTCTTTTTGGCGCAAGAGTGTTTTTGGAGTCAGTATTTAATATTTGAATTGAGTTTATTCAAACACTGTTTTTTAGTGTTTTGATTGAGGTTTAAATTCACTATTTTAATAATTTATTATGGTTCGGTACTTTTTGTCTATCTATACCTAAGGTTTTAGAGTTTGAAGGTGGTTGTTTTTCATTGAAACGTTTATCCTCTAACGTATTATACAGCAGTATTTTTATAAATTTTTTTAATCAAACTTTATGCTCATTTATTTGTTTTTGTCTTGTCTGTAGACCTTATTCTTTTTTTTTGGATTTTATTATTATATTAAACAGGCTAATTCAAAAACAACTTTGCTCTTACCAAACCTTTTAATTTTAAACCACTTGGTATTAACAACATAAGCCACTAATAGGCTATATTAGCCACTAACAACTGTAAAACAGTGACCCAGCTTCTACAATAGCTACCATTTTACTAGAATCCGATTGGAAAAAATTTGACGACAACAGGTCTTGGGAATCGATCTCCCAAAACCCCATCTTTTGTCTAGTTTGCTTTCAACTCAATATATTGGTTTTGTTTTAAAAATTAACTGCGTTTCATGCCGGGGAGGGCAAAGTGTTGTTTCAAATTATACTAAGTAGGAAAAAAAATTTTACTAAACCTCAAGACCCGAGTGCTTATGCATAAATATCATAAATTTGTGCTACGCGATTATATTAGAGTAATCGCGATGCTTTATAGCAATTACTATTCAATAATTGTTTTGAGAAACGCAAAATTTATTATTAAATCTTAATCAAAATTTAAAACTTCAACGGAATTATATAAATAAGAAAATATTTTGAAAAAATTAAACTTCCTAAAAATTAAAGCTCAAAATCTTCTTAAAATCCGAGTTCCCCACCAATTTTTCAAAAAAAATCCTGGGAAATGAGAAAATAAATCCTAAATTCTTTTTGAACCTTCATATTAAGGAGGAAAATCTTAGGGGGTTAAACTGTGTTCTGCAAATAATACAATAGCATTTGCCTACCCATTCATTATAATACAATAGCATTGCCCATACCATTCATCAATCTTTGAACTCCATCAAAAGCCTAACTGCTTCCCACCCATATAACAAATTTTCACCAATAAATCCTGTTCCCATCCAAACTACAATATGAAAATGATTAATTAGAGAAAAAGAGCAAGGATTGCAAATCAGTTCTTAAATATTGAGTCCATATGTTAGGGAGATTAAACGTCTGTATCACAATGTTAGCCGTTTATATAAAAGTTTAAATTAAAACTGTTCAGTATAGCTATTTAATTAGTTAATTAACTTAAAACGATAAAAAAGAACATTAGTTTTAGTTAACTGAATTCATAGGAAAAAATAATAAGTATGATTGTCAAAAAAAATTTAATTAAAAATTAAACGCTAAGCATTAAAGTGTTTAACGTTTCATAAAAAGTTCCATGAAAATTATAAAAAGTTCCATGAAAATTATATGTTATCGAATGTTACAATTAATAGTTAATAGGGCCTAAGAATCTTGCAAAAAGAAACAAGCAATAGAGATTATGTGATGTCTTACCCGATTTCCTGCTCTTGGCGGAGTTGTACAGAGCAAGAAAATACACACCATAGTCAGCAACTGCTTAATACTCATAAAGGATATTAGTTCACTGCCATAGCTGTGGAGGAGATTTCATGAAGTGCTTTACTATGATGGACAACTCAGAGCTCTCATGCAATCATTAAATTAAAATGGAAGATATCAAGAAACCATTTTAGTTTTTATGAATTAAATGATTTATGGCTTTCAAGTTTACTTGGAGTTAAGGAGTAAACAATAGTCTTCAACAAAGGCTCGACTCTTCCATTGCGATATAAATGAGGTTCATACACATTGTTATTACTATTTAATTGGTCGAAACATAGCCATACAGGTGGTAAAGATAGACCATATTCAGGTTTGAAAAAGTATGGCTCATAGAAGACAGTTATAACTAAAAGAAATAAAATGATTTTAAGTGTTCTGTTTGCAGCATCCTAGAACTCGAGACAGCATCACAGTATAAATTCAGAATATACATTTCTGAGTAAACAACAAATCCATTGCATGCTTATTTAAACTGCCTAACTCAATAATTATGATCTGTAAAATCGAGTTAGGGCCACTAGACAACATCATGCATAGGCACAATATTTTGCAACAGCACTTCTGAGAAAGTACAAACAATTACACGTAGAATTGACAACAATGCAGCTAGGACACTTTCAGTTCATTATTAACAACATAACTTTAAATCATAGTTGCGCAGAGAATTGGATTGACCATAAATTTCGCCCTCTGACTTGAAAGTTCTTCATGAAGTCCCTAACTTTGGAATTTTCACAAATAAGTACCTAAAGTTCACAAGATGGAGATTGGTGCAAGTAAAAATACGGACAATCAATTATTTGTTAAGTAAATACGGACAATCATATTGATGACCAAAAAAAAACAAAAGAAGTTAAACCCGGTTGTTTTCTCCTCCTCTATGGGTCTATAACACTACAGTTCTTACTGGAAGCAGAATGTCCAAGTTTCCAAATGAAACGATTAGCATAGATTGGAGATTAATAACCCTTAAAATAATAAGAAATTTTTTACAGTAATCACGTTTTAATTAACTTCTTACTTGAGAGCAGGATAGGAGATGAGCTCGAGGTAGTTCTAATACCCTCAGATTCTATATATACCTGCAAACATCTGCACCTTCAGCAACAAGCAGCAATCTAAGATTTGGATGGAATAATTTTCAAATAACATCATCGTCATGATTTCTCCTTTAGTTAAGAAAGAAATCTCTTCCTCACTTATATGAAAGATATAGTTTAGCAGTGGGCATTAGAGTTGGCAATATGCCATGCCATTACAGAAGGGCAAGGAATATGATTAATAACAAAGGCAATGGGCTTTTGCTCAGGGATACTAGATTCACCTCCAGGCTGTGAGATTGTGAGCTTGAACACTAGTCAGAGACAATTAACTATTAAAAAAAAAAAAAAAAAAAAAAAAGCCAAGGGCAAGGGTTCTTAATCAACATCTTAATCAACATTTGAAGGATCATTAACTAACTTGATAACATTAGCATGTTCCCAGATTCTCAAAATGCCTTCCCTAACAATATCAGCAGAAAGGTGATTAACCCTTTTCAACTAATTGCATATATATTGCATTATTACCTTATATTTGGACTTGAAATCTGGTTTAGAAGGCCAATAACTTGCCAAATTTGTATACACAAGGACTCTAATTTTCACAGGGCAATTCAATTATTTATCTTTTACCATATAAAATCATCATTTTTGGTATCTAAATTTAATGGAAAAGTCAGTTCTAAAATGATGGAATCTCATCTCCTCGCACGTTTCTTTGACTTGGAGAAGTCAACGTGTTATGATCCTAGTTGGAAGGTTTTGGGACTTAGATCTGAGAAGTCCCTAATGGGAGCGGGTATAAAGCGGAAACAACCCTCATCGAAACCATATGAGGCAAACTAAAAACATTATCGAACAAATCAATAAACTGACCTCTTGAACTGACCTCTTGAATGCGCAGAATCGCTCCACCGGTCCTTCTTTTCCCCAGAGATCTTGGAGTCACCCACGACTTCGAATGTAATCCCTAACTATCTCTCTAATCCCTAACTATCTCTCTGAGTGGCAGAGAATAGAATAACGTGCGTCTCTCTATTCTTAGGGTTTTCAAATCTTATATTAAAAAAAACTCTCTTCGATAGAAAGATATTTTTTTTTAATATAAAATAAATTAAATAAAAAATTATTTAATTAAAATAATTATCAATTATTTTAAAACTGAATAATTTATCTATTATTTAATACACCCTTAACTTTCCAAATAATTAGGGCACTACAGGGACCTCAGGAATAAAATAAATCAGGCTACTAATTATAATAATAACCTATGTAGACCAACATATTCTTATTATAATTAATCATGAATTATTCCACAAATTATTCCACTAAAAAACTCATGACTGAACCCTTATTTATTTTACAATTCCACAACATATAAAATAATGTTCCCACACGTTAAGATTACCAGATGCTGTCATTTAAAATAACTTACTAACAAATTTATTTAAATCACAATATCAACTTTAAAGATTGTCGCTCCTTTCATGTGTCGGATCAATATCCCACCTGCAGGTTTACCGTGCTTATGCTTACTTAAAGTGCATCATCAATCTCTAACCGATGACATTATCATAATCATTAATTAATATTCACAAACACAAATCTTCCCAATTCAACCGAGAATAATTCCAAATAATGAAACCTCACCCTATGTGCCGACAATCAATGTTGCCTCATTTTAAATAAATCGTTAGACATAAACATTATTTCTAAAATGTCTAGAGAATATGTTAACAGTACGTATTAACACATCATCTCTACTTGGTCCATTAAAATACATACAAAATGTACTAATCACAATTATTGTTCATCATGATTTCCAATTAAATACAAAGAAATAATCGTCAATAGAAAATCATTCATAGCTATACTATTACATATGCATGGTTAATAGTATATCTCTATCAATTTCCCACTTAGACTCATAACCATGCATCAATAACTTTAACTCCCATTCCTTCTACATGACTGTTAAAAGCCTTTGCTGGTAAGCTTTTTGTAAAAGGATCTGCCAGGTTGTTTTCCGATGCAATCTTTGTCACTACCACATCTCCCCTTTGAACCATGTCTCGTATCAAATGATACTTCCTCTCAATGTGTTTTGCCCTTTTATGGCTCCGTGGCTCCTTATGGCTCCTTCGAGTTTGGGCAATTGCACTGAAGAAACTACGCCTAGATCCATAAGGAAGTTCCTAAGCCATACAGCTTCCTTTGCAGCTTCAGAAGCTGCCACATATTCAACTTCCATGGTGGAGTCAGCAACACAAGTTTGCTTAATACTCCTCCAACTTATGGCTCCACCTCCCAAGACAAAAGCATTACCAGAGGTTGACTTCCGAGAGTCCTTATCAGTCTGAAAATCCGAATCTGTATACCCAATGGGTACAAGATCGTCAGATTGATAAACTAACCTATAATCCCTAGTCCTTTTCAAGTACTTGATAATATGCTTGACTGCAGTCCAGTGTTCTCGCCCAGGATTAGATTGAAATCTGCTAACCATGCCAACAGCAAAACAGATATCAGGTCTGTCAAGGTCCTGGTACACACATGCATACAATAAGGCTTGCAACCTGCAGAAAAGCAAAATATGGAACGCCTCAACATGTTCTCTATCTCCTCAGTGTCTTAGGACATTGGCATTGGTCCTTAGATAGAGTGATTCCATGTCTGAAGGGAAGAAAACCCTTCTTGGAATCCTGCATGCTGAAACGAGCAAGAATGGTATCAATAAAAAGTGCTTGAGATAAGCCAATCATCCTTTTCTTGCGATCTCGCATAAGCTTAATCCTAAGAATATGAGCAGCCTCTCCCAAATCCTTCATATCAAAACGTTGGGACAGCCAATCTTTGACAGAATTCAACATACCTACACAATTCCCTATAAGCAGAATATCATCCACATATAGTACCAAAAAACAACCTTACTACCATTCCATTTCTAATACACACAAGACTCATCATGACACTGATCAAAGCCAAAACTTTTAATCGCTTGGTCAAAACAAGTATTCCATGACCTAGATGCTTGTTTAAGCCCATAAATGGACCTATTCAATTTGCAAAGCAAATTTTCTTGTCCATTGTTTTTATGAAAGCCTTTCTGGTTATGCTTCATATAGATGCATTCATCAAGACTTCCAATTTAGGAAAGCTGTCTTGACATCCATTTTTGCCAAATCTCAATCAATCATAATGAGCCCTGCCAATGGATAAAAGTTCTTCTAATAGACTTTCCAGCAATGGCTACCCGGCGAAAAAGTTTTCCCCTCCAATAATCGAATCCTTCTTTCTGAGTTCAAACCTTTCCGCAACAAGCCTTGGGCCCTTTTATATAGTTTTTTGCACTTTAACCGTCTATACCCCTCCTTTTTTCTTATAGATTCCACTTGCATCTTGATGGGGTTTACCCCTTCAGCGCCTCGGTTCTTCCAAGTCTTCCCCAGACTCGATTAGAGTAACATGGACTCCATCTCAAGCATTTCATAGCCTCAACAAGCCACTTTATCAGCATAACTTTATCTTGTAAGTGCTTCATACGTAAACAGCGGTTAATATTCAACTTCTTCCCAGGGATTCTATCAACAGGCTTCTCCCAAAGATGTATATCGAACGGTGGTCAAGTGTATATCGAACCGGTGGTCGTCTAATTCTCCCACTACGACGAAGTACTACAGGATCTGCAATCACACCTTCATCTTGCTGTGGCTGTAAAGCCGGTAAGTCCATGACTGGTGGGACTACATCTTGATCATGTTCTGGAACTTCAACATGTCTGTCATCACCAGGAGGCAATGAAATGTTAGAAGCCCCAGCATTGTGCTCCTGTATATTTGGATCAACAGCTGCCACTTCAGTTTCTACATAACTCCCACTACTGTTAGGTGGTAGTGAAAAGCTAGGTATTGAATATTCAGGTTGATGTTGATTTACTGGTCGACTAACATTTCTTCCACTACGACTAGGCAATGGAATGTCAGCTCCAACCATTGATGGTTTAGGTTGTTGTTCTAGGTTTAGGTTGTTGTTCTAAATCGCGAAAGGTTTCTAGTTGTGTATATTTTCTCGCTCTCCAAATTCATACAAGGCTAATTTCGACTTTTGGGCATATCGGTTTTTATATATAGTCTTCCTTCAGATAAATGGTGCCAATTGGCTGCTCACAATGACCGTCTTTTAATCTTGAAAAGAACTATCAAACATAAACCACCGTTTCGTTCTCTAGCGATATCCCAATAAAGAAGCATAAGTCTGTTTTTTTGACCTTCCCCCACCCACTTATCTGCTTTCCCTTATCACACCATGGTGCTGGACAATACCCCACATCGAACCATGTCTTAGAACTTGGGTTTCGCGCCCAGTCCACAGTTCTGTAGGAGTTTTAGGTACTGACTTAGATGGAACCAAATTCAGAATATATGTTGTTGTTTCTATGGCATACCCCCAAAACGAAATGGGCAAATCTGAATAACTCATCATTGATCTAACCATATCCATAAGCGTCCTATTTCTTCTTTCTGCTACACCATTATGTTGTAGCATACCAGGTGTAGACAACTGTGAAGTAATTCCTTATTCTGATAAATAAGTAATGAATTCTCTAGAGAGGTATTCGCCACCACGGTCAGACCGTAACGACTTGATATATTTTCCATGTCGTTTCTCCATTTCTGCCTTGAACTCTTTGAATTTCTCACCCGCCCCACTCCATAATTATTTTCCATGTCGTTTCTTCTCCGTTCTCTCTCTGCCCTTGCAACCTCTTTTGAATTTTCAAAGCATTCGACTTACGCCGCATAGGTAATGTATCCATCACTTCCTCGCACCCGCTCACACTCATCTGTGAAAGTCCAAAATACTCAAAAACCACCCCAGCCTTGGACACTCATTGGACCCCACACAAATCAGAATGAAATTAATTTCAGTACATCATTAAGTTTCTATTACCTTTATAGGAAAAGCTCTTTAGTCATTTACTTTCCTAAACAAGAATTCACAGGTTTGGTAGTGCCATCCCAAACTTTCAAATGAAACTTCAATGGGTCCATCCTTTGACCAACCTAGAAATCCCCTATCCTAAAATTAATATGACCAAGCCTTTAAATGCCACAAATAGGTAAATGAACTAAATTATATAGGACAATTTTTTCTTTTCATGGGAACAATTGACATCAAAGTTTATTAACCTTCAGAATTAGGAAAATTTTGCAAGTTTCCAGGTTGAAAACCCTTTGAGATAAAAGATCATCAATCATCTGAGCTAGAAACATATCAATTTGTTTTCTAAATTTACTAACGAACAGAAATCATCATAAATTCATTAACAAACCCGAATATCCCATTCTTGCTCAAACTAAGAAAACTGAAATTCAATTCCTTCTAATTGAAGGTACAATAATAAACATCTTCCAACAACAAATGTTCTATTATTTCTCCTCAAAATTCAAAGAAAACATTTCCCTATAAGCTAGAACTGCAACTTCCTGTGCCAATTCTTTCCAGAAAAATGCCTTACATCCTCCTTTCATCTTCTGACAGATTACCCTCTCGCACACACTCTCGCAAATGAAATTACAAAGACGATGAATTAGTGGGCTCCAGAATCTAACACCATGGAGTGTAAGTCAAACCACCGCTAAACAAGTCTTCACTATCAGCATATAAAACAGAGAACAATACTTAGCTTCTTTCCTTGGCTAACCATGTTCTGGACATTCGTGACTTCCCAGTGCCCAGGTTGCTGCAGTGAAACACTTAGCCTTTAGGCTTTTTCAACAACCCAACACATTACTAGTAATTGCAGCACTTGTTTTTAAGGCTTAGCCTTGTGAGCATTTTTTCTTTCCTTCTTACCGCCTTGTTCTGGGGCCAGAAGAGAACTCGCTCAAACATTAAGCACAACAGGTGGCAGCTCCTTCCGCCTCTACCCTCGCATAGTCCCTCAACAGCCCCACTTCATTCAGCAACTTAGACAGACGCGAATCCATCTTATTCCATGTTATAGTTCAAATCAAACGAAACTGCTGAAAACTGGCTGGCAAAGTGTTCAAGATCATTTCTATCTGTGTAGCATTGTCAACCTCAGCACCAAGAACCTCCATGTTATTCAGAAGACTCATCATCTTCAAGACATGAGTTCTAACTGGGGTCCCCTCCTCCATTTTGGAAGTAAGAATCTCCCTCAGTGCGTTTTGCCTTGCTGCACTAGTTTGATCTCCAAACATCTCCTTGAGATTTTCGAGCATGTCAAAAGCTGTGTCCATCGTCTGATGCTGATGTTGCAAAACATTTGGCACAGAAGCCAAAATGTAACATCGCGCCATCTCATCAGCTTTAACCCATTTCTGGTAAGCTCTGGTGACCTCCTCAGAGGCACCCTCACCGGGTTTTTGACCTCTCTCAGAGGCACCTCACCGGGTTTTTTTCAGGACAAACTTCAGTAAGCAAACAAAACTTATACTCCTCAGCCAGTTAAGCAAAATGTCCAAAATTCCCCCTTCCAGTCAACATAGTTGGACCCTCAGTTTTGTTTTTGGGTTAAGATTTTTGCAAGGGGATGAATTGATGCATTCTCTATATCATGCAATTAAACAAAATAGCAATATCAATATAAACATTGAAAAATAAATCAAAATTGCAAATATACAACATTGATATCACAATTCAAAATAAAAAAAAAAAAATACACATTCACAACAATTCATGGAAATAGGAACCGTCGATAGGAGAATCCAACCCAATCACAAATGTTTTTGCATATTAATATAAGATAAGACCGGCACATACTAACTTGATGGAGATAAACATGCCCTCTTAAATTAAGCATTTAAATGTTGTGGAGAAAATATTACATCTGATTCATGTCACTAATTAATTTACTCAAGATGGAGAGTTAAATTCAAATACAGACAAATCTGACTAGTTTTCAGTTATTATATTTAAAAACATGAACATCTTCCGATGGGAAAGAAAATGCAAATAATTTAAAACTAGAAAAGTAATAAAAAAACCACTCACAATTAACTTCATCCATAATTAAAATACCATTACACCACTCCATCCACATCAAAAATTGCCAAAATACATATATTTTTAAAGACAATTTTCTAATAAAACTTAACATTTTTTGGTTGCAAAATGTTTAAAAATTTAGTGGTTTTCTGGTCTATTTATGCAAAAAAAATTAAAACTTCTGGGTTTTTTTATCTTGCCAAAAATAGAAAAATTCCTGGGCCATTTCGCAAAATTTCAAAAACTCCTCGTCTCTGCGCCACTATTTTTGCATAAAAACAGAAACTGATTGGGGCAAAAAATTGCAAAAACTCGAAAATAGTACTAAGGCAATTTTAATAAAACCAGAACCAATCAGGGTCAACTTTAAATAATTTAAAATAACCCAGGGGGGCCCAAAACGGAATACACTTGAATACTTTCCTTCTCGGGTCAAAATCTTTAACAAAAAAAATTAAAGTCCAGGGGTTAATAATATAATAAACAGAAAAGATTCAGGGTCAACAAAAAAATAAAAATTAAAAAAACTTTAAAGATCGGGGGTCAAAATAATAAAAATTTAAAAATTGAGGGAACCAGACGGGAATTTTGGCAAGCAGCAGCTTCTTCCCTTTCCACGAAGAAGCCAGCCGCCGCTGCCTCTTTTTCCATCAACCATCCATTACCGCCTTGCAGTCTAGGCAATTTTAATAAAACCAAAAACAATCAGGGTCACTTTATAATTTAAATAACTCCAGGGGGCCAAAACGGAATAACTGATACTTTCTGGGTCAAAATTAAAAACTAAAAGATCAGGGGTCAAAAATATAAAATTTAAAAAATTGAGGGACCAGACGGGAATTGTTTTTCAAACAGCAGCTTCTTCTTCACGAAGAAGCCCTAGCCGCCGCTGCCCCTTTTTTTTTCCCTTCAACCTCCATTTTTTATTTTTTATTTTTTTATATTAATGCCCATTAAAAACCACTGTTTCAAAAACAAAAGTTGTATCAGGTACTGCACTTTTGTGCTGCTGTCGTTCAAAAACTCTTGAAGCTCTTGTAACCATGTACCAATCAAACAATCAAAACAATCTATAGATACACGATTGAAAACATGCAAAATAGCCACCATCAACAGTTGTTATGCTCTGATCCAATTGATGGAGCGGGATTAAAGCGGAAACAACCCTCATCGAAACCTATGAGGCAAACTTTAAAAACATTATCGAACAAATCAATAAACTGACATCTTGAAGCGCAGGAATCGTCTCAGCGGTCGTCTTTCCAGAGATCTTGGAGTCCACCCACGATCTTTCTGCAAGTAATCCCTAACTATCTCTTAATCCCTAACTATCTCTCTGAGTGGCAGAGAATAGAATAACGTGCGTCTCTCTATTCTTAGGGTTTTCAAATCTTATATTAAAAAAAACTCTCTTCGATAGAAAGATATTTTTTTTTAATATAAAATAAATTAAATAAAAAATTATTTAATTAAAATAATTATCAATTATTTTAAAACTGAATAATTTATCTATTATTTAATACACCCTTAACTTTCCAAATAATTAGGGCACTACAGGGACCTCAGGAATAAAATAAATCAGGCTACTAATTATAATAATAACCTATGTAGACCAACATATTCTTATTATAATTAATCATGAATTATTCCACTCCACTAAAAACTTCATGACTGAACTCCTAATTTATTTTACAATCCACAACATAATAAAAATAATGTTCCCCGTTAAAGATGACAGATGCTGTCATTTAAATAACTAGATGCTGTCATTTAAATAACTTACTGACAATTTATTTAAATCACAATATAACTTTAAGATTGTCGCTCAATTATTTCATGTGTCGGATTCAAAATCCACCTGCAGGGTTTACACTATGAAACCTTATAAGCTTACTTAAAGTGCATCATCAATCTCTAAACCGAGACATTGATTCTATCATTAATTAATCCTCCTGCTTCAGACCAAAACTACAACTTGAGCCAGATTATACAAATGCAATATCTAGACAACCCCTACTAGCAAATTTATTAACCCTTTTCAACTAATTGCATATGTATTGCATTATTACCTTATATTTAGACTAAAAATCTGGTTTAGAAGGCCAATAACTTGCCAAATTTGTATACACAAAGACTCTAATTTTCACAGGGCAATTCAATTATTTATCTTTCACCGTATAAAATCATTATTTTTGGTATCTAAATTTAATGGAAAAGTCAGTTCTAAAATGATGGAATCTCATCTCCTCGCATGTTTCTTTGACTCGGAGAAGTCAACATGTTATGATCCCAGTTGGAAGGTTTTGGGACTTAGATCTGAGAAGTCCCCAACGTCAAATCCTAGTTGGATGGTTTTGGGACTCAGAGAAGTCAGAGAAGTCAAATGTCAGTTCTAAAAGCATAGGATTTCAATGTGGGGGAATTGACTCCCCAACCTCAAATTCGAAGTTTCGGAATGTGATTTTCCCAAGGTTCAATTCACAATATCAAAACAACCATATAACACTTTCACCTTGACATAATTAAGACAATTACTAATCCTGGTAGTAGTACAGAAACAAGATAAAATTGTCTCATAACAAAACCACTTTTTCATTTATACTGTCTTCTTGCACAGCCCTCCTTATGCAAGGAATTTAAGGTAAGCGAAAAACAACTGAAATAAATATAAAATGAAGTTAATTAATTAAAGATGGAGGGATTGCTAGGGTACTCAACCGCTAAGAGATGCTGGAGCTTAAATGGAAAGTGCAAAGTGCAGATATTGCAAAAACTTATAGTATAAGAAGGAATCAAAAATTCATCATGCAATTTGTCTAACCTATAGCTCGAATTGGAGCATATTGTGCTATTGCACAAAAGCTACAGATCCAATTCCAAAACCTACATATGCTATTGAAAGTTCTAAAATTTTGTTATTTGAAATGAAAACCAGGGCCAAATGACATTAAATAAGACCAAGCCTCCATAACAGGTGGAATAATATACAATTTCTCCAAGTAACCAATTGATTTGGGTGAATCATGTCCCTAGTCCTGCCCCTAAAGCTCAAGGTTATTTCAATAATATGTACAGAACAAAAATAACAAATAATATGTACAGAACAAAAATAACAACTACGCAGGAGCACATCGACCTTAAGATTTTGCTCCTTGAGCTATGAGAATCTCAATCTATTGCCATTACACAAAAAAACAAGCTCACGTACAACTGTGATGGCAAAATATCACTACCATTTGCTATTCTCATAGAACCTTGTGATACAATGTTGTAATAAATAATCACTATCCATCTAATAACCTAAGACATTCATAAGTTAGAATACATGGCGAGAAACCAACACTTTCAAATCAATACAAAAATATGATATCTAGTCCTGTTAAATCAAATGTAAAAGCTTAGCAAAAGATGTAACTCCACAAAAAGGGAGCAAATTTAATTAATAATCAAAATGCTATAGTGTAGTTCCTTTTTTTTTTCCGAAGATAAAACTCCATGTTGTTGAAGACTGAACTGCTCTCAAAGTGCACTAACATAGGTACCTCATGGAGTTAGAATTGCAAGCAGGCATGCGTTCCTATTCCATTGCAGGAGAATACTACTAAATCAATAGCAGAAGACAAAATAATAGGATAATGTATGTGCTGCAGAATCAAATACAATATCATAATGTTTGTATCTTATATTTGTTCTGCAGATCAAACATAAGGAATTTATAACCATGTGATCACAGCACAGTTCCGCTACAAATATAAATTTAGTTTCTTTCTTTCCCATGCATGAGAAGTTGAGAACAGTACAAAATTTATAAGGATAACTATATTAATATACTTTATATACTCTCCATCTCTGTGAAATTTTCATATTCCTTGTGAATCATTTTTATAATTTCGACATAAAGCTAACACGCTAGAATTCTCTATATGAATTATAATGCCCTGAATCAGTGTTGTTTCACTAGGAGTTTCAATAAGACTTGTATCATCCATGTACGAAAGAAGTCAATCCTTTTTCAATCATCATACACATTACTAAGTTCAATATTCCATAAGAAACAATTATTAAAAATTAGCCCACTGTCAATTAATAAAGGGTAACAAGAACCAAACTCACTCAAAAAGAGGGCCATTATATGCAGATGGAAACTCCGGGTCATCAGCCTTCTGTCTCAATGAAACAGAATGAATTCCCAATGCATCTGGATATTGCCCGCATAGAAACTGCAAAGATTTTTCCTGTCCAGGCTTTGACACATCCACGTGAAGGAACAACTGGTTTATGTCATCGTCATCATCCTCCCCTCCGCTTCCAGAAATGATATTGGCCAAGCGCATTACAGAGATATTAATTTTCTCATTGCCAAAGGTTCTAGTGAGAACGGGTCCATTCCCATCTAAAGCCCCTTTTAATACCGTAAAGGCTGATGGGGGCTCACCTTTTACAATGCATAAAATGCATACACTTTTACTTCCATGCACAGATGCATCCATAAATGAACATAAGAAAGTATATATACGTAAAATATAATCCGAAAAAACTTCATACATCCATATAAAGTTGTATAAGCAGAATAACTGAAAATGTGAATATCCTTTAAAACAATCTACAAGATATATAAGTTCAATGAATCGTATGAAAATCCAATATAAACTTTTACTATGACAAATATGCAGGGGAATGTGGGGTAAGTGTCTAAAACCTTGGACAACAATGGGTTTTAGAGAAACATAAAACCCTGTTTTGAGTTGCATATAGAGGTTATGAGGAAAATAGGTTGAGAGAATAGATAAAGTACAGGAGGAGGAGTATCATTGCGGATGGGACTAATCGGTGCATAGATTTCTATTAAGGGGAGCGAAGCAGATCATGAATCCACCGCGGTGGATTATGTTGGATTTAGTGGAGTGTGTTAAAGGCAAGGGACAGGCAGGATTACAGAAGAATGAAGAAGAAGCAGCAGACCACCGCAGGAAGGAGTATAACAATCATTAATGTTTGAGGGATGCGTTACAGGAGTAGCTAGACGACAACGAACCGTTTATTCTTATGTTGATAAGTGAAAGATAACAAAGTCTCCTGGCGATGGACATGAGTCAGGCTGAGAGCAGATTACAGTTGCCACTGTAGAGAGCGCACCCTTCGTGCTAAAAATCACAGATAGAGGTGGCAATTTCGGAACAGGTATGTACTAACTAGTCCTGGTCATTTTATATGGTGAGAGAATAGAAACAACTGAGAAAACTTAAGATGGCTTACAGCTACAATTTCAGCTGAAGGTTATGACAAGCAAACTAAGAAATAAAAAGAATAGAGGGGGGGTTTAAGCAACTGTAGTAATTTCAGCTCCCCTAAACTTGTGTTTCTGTGTGACATGAAGCAACTTTCTTGTACACATGCAATCTGTCTCCCGTTATAACTCTAGTAAACGATGTGGGCGGTGGGGCAAGAGGGTATTTTGTCAAGGGAGTAGTGGGTACGTGCCAAGCGTGTTCCATCTGTTTTCGCACACCATGATCTGTCGATAAAACGTGCAATAAGCTGTGCAGTGCTTGCACACATGGACGATATAAGAATTGAAACCTGTATCAATGTGTTACTTCGAGTCGTGGTAGAAAACAGAGTTCTTCGCGTGCAACGGGGCAATATGCTGGAAGCTATTATTGGTCAACTATTAAGCCATGGCTTTCAGATAACATTGAAGTACGTTGACATGGGTGTTGGATTAGTAGTTCACTCAATGAATCATTGCCAACCATCACCGGTGTGGAGCATGCTCCAACTGATTCAGCACTAGTTATACTCGGCCTCACATAGAGGTAAGAGCAAAGAACAAATCAAGTCTTGTCGCTCTGCGATCGACCACAAAATTATGAGAGATTTTGCTCCCAGCATAGCTAACAGCAACACCAGTTGCTACTCTTTCTATCATCGATATATCTCCTGTGCGCATGTCACTGTCGCACTAAAAGGCACAACTAAGCTCCATATTGTGACTGCTTCTTGTCTAATAATACATTGTCGGGACTAAACCATTGGAAGTACCTCAGGCCATACCTCCAAATTCTGCTTCAGGGCAAGCTGTTGAGAGAATGATGAGTCGTTGTCGTCGTGTCCAATATAATATATCTACTAGACACCAAGCCGAGAGGGCTATTGTCAGGCAGTGGTTAATTGCACACATAATCGTTGAAGCTCCGATCGGGTTATAACACTTCTTAATATAGTGTTTCACAACAGCAGTCTCCATTCCCATAATTTAACTCATCTTCGTTTCTTGGTCCATGAATTGGAGCAAGGTATTTGCACTCCCCCATTCCTAAGCTTCTCTAGGATTTTTCGAGGCATACCCCAGCCTGAGCATATGAGTGATGGACCTCCATGTGGCCTCAGAGCGGTGCTATGCCCAAATAATAAACTTCAATAGCCCAAGAATCATTCATTTCAAATTTCAGGACTGACATCGCCCTGTTTGAATTTGAGCAGATAAACTGTTTGTTTAGCCGGTTAATTAAATCGTCCACAAAGTTCGCAACTATCATAGCTTCAGCTACCTTCATCTTTCTTGTAGAGAGCATCGATTCCTGTGGGGCATCTAATAAAACCAATCGATTGCAAAACTGTATCAAGTTTAAAAATTCCAGTCCCTCGGTGCTGTATGTATTAATCCATACAGGCGTTTAACTGAAGTTTTCAGTGTCCTTGTTTGGATTTTCTTCGCGACGAACCCTTCTGGGCTGAGCTACGTTTAGCACACTCCTCCTAGTCTCCATTCAAAAAGCGTCTCACATCCATGATGATGTATCCCAGTTTTGATTGCTACAAAGCCAAAATTTAACGTCAAGTTTTAATCTGGCCACATGCAAAGACTTCGGCTGTAATTATACCCATACTTGCTGTATGCGAACCCTTCGCCACGAGGTTCGCCTTATGTTCCCACTTATTTTTCCTTCTGGATTTTCTCAGCTTATGCTTCACTATTTTTCCTTCTGGATTTTTCTTCAGTTTAAAAATCCATCTAATGCCGATTGCTCTATGATTCTTCGGCAAATCAACAAGTTCCCACGTTCTGTTCTTCTCTATGGACAAAATTTCAGACTTCATGGCATCCCTCCAATTTTCATTCTTAGAGGCTTCCTCATATGAGGTCGGTTCCTCTATAGAAAGAAAACAAAGGCTAGCTTCCTCCTCTGCTTCGTTCAGTTGTTTGTAAATCTCTTCTAAAGATCTGAATTTTTTAGGAGTTAAAGTGCTTGATGATGACGCCTTTGAGGTACTGCTGGCGTTGATGAGGTTGAGGACGAATTCTCTATTTGTCTTTCACCTCGATCAACTTCAGTTTGTTCATAATTCTCCTCCTCTGTTCTGCTCTGTTTTTCTGAAATTGAAGCGGTAAATGTTCCGTCCATGCCTCATCTTCGTCATTTGCATTCCTTCCAACACCATTTCTTCTCTGCTAGTCGGAAAGACACATCCCTGCTCACGAATAAGTCTGTTCTTCTTTGATCTTAGAGTCTGAAGCCTTTTTGGTCCCATGCTTGTGATACCTCAAGACAGAACAAGTCTTCACGCGTATGTCGCAAGTTTAGAAGAGTGAGCAAATAGTATCTTGACAATGAGCCTATAGACACCCGAAGATGTCTACTAATAGTGAGTGAACCTGTCGGTATCTTGCTACGAAACCAAGCTTGTATATGGAACTGGAGCCTCCTCCTGCTTTGTTTGGTGACCTGTTCAGTATATACGCACGAGCCAAGTTCTAAACAAGCTTCTTGTTGGTGACCTGTTCAGTATATACACGGCAGTTCTAACAGCTTCTCCCCAGTACTTTGCAGGCATTTCTTTGCTTTTTAACATACATCTGGCCATCTCAACAACTGTTCGATTACGTCTTTCTACTACGCCATTTTGCTGCGGTGAAAATGGTGCAGTAAAAAATCTCTTCATACCTTCATTCTCACAATAATCTTTGAAAGCGACAGACATAAACTCTCCACCATGATCAGTTCTGAAACTTTTAACCTTCTTGCCTTTCTCAACTTCCACACTGACTTTGAACCTTTTGAATATCACCAGTGCTTCACTCTTGTTCTTCAACATAAACACCCACATAAATCGTGAAAAATCATCCACCAATAACATAAAATATTTATTACCTCCACAAGTGACTATTACCTCCACAAGTGACTGGTGAGATAGGACCACATAAATCTCCATGGACGAGATCCAATGGCTCCTTTGCACGATATGTTGCTGATTGTGGAAAAGGAGTTCTGTGCTGTTTTCCAATCAAACACCCATCGCAGAATTGATTGACTTGGGTTATCTTAGGCAAGCCTTCAACCATTCTTCTGTCAATTAATTTTTTTAAGGAATGAAAATTCAAATGTCCATATCTTGCGTGCCAACGCCATCCATCATTACTGATATTTGCCATCAAACACACCTGTTCCGCAAGCTTCAGTTTTGCCACGTACAATCTGTTAGACTGTCTATTCACCATAATGATCAAGTTTCTGGCCCTGTCATATATCTTCATAATGCCATCTTCTATGACAGTTTTATTTCCACTCTATCAAGTATGTCCCAAACTCATTATGTTGGCTTTTGAGATAGGTTGTAATAGACTTTTGTGACAAATATCAAATGTCTCGACAATATCAAATGCTCATCAGTTTTGCATTTGAAAAGCACTATCCCTCGTCCACAGATGTCTATCAGTCTCCAAATCTTACCTTTCCAACAACTGATGTGTCAAGCTCACGAAACACTTTCCTTTCTCCTGACATGTGGTTGCTCGCTCCAGTATCCAGGTACCAGGAATTTTCGGCTCCAACGTTTGCTGGTGGCGGCACTATGGTTTCATTCAGCATAACACCGTCTGGCTCCTTGTCACGTGTATTCATTATTTCACACGTTTCTATCATCAGCAATGAAGACTCCTCATCCTTCTGCTTCTCTGTCAGATTGAGTTTTTCATCTTTCGAAGAACATTCCGATGCAAAGTGTCCCATTTGTTGACAATTGTAGCATTTAATTTTACTTTTGTCAAACTTCTTTTTCTGGGTTTGTGACCCCCCTTCATCTCCACGATGTGAGTCACTTTGCCCACGACCTCTACCTCTTCCACGACTGCGTCCCCTGCCTCCTCTAGAACTGCCTTGATCCTTTCCTTCTTTCTTAAAGGATTTTGCATTCTCTCGTGCCTTCCATTCTTCCATTCTTGCACGAGTGGAGTACCAGTTTCTTCTTTTTTCTCAACCCTTGCACCTTTCTTCATGAGCCTTGATGATTCCAAATGATCTCATGATGACTTTTGTTTTTGAGAATCACCTGAACGCTCCTCAATAGTTGACACTTAATTTGAGAAATTTGTTGCGAGGTGGGATCGATAAGAGTTTCTTTTACTACCTGGATTTTATCCACAGTATTGCAAGGCCTCTCAACTTGTTGACATTATGGTGAGTTTCCCAGAGTACTCATCAATGACTCTCTGAGTCCTCTCCATTTCAATGCTCAAACTCTCGCCAGAGTGTCCTGCGATCTCTCCACTTCTTTCACATTGAGTCTGCAACTCTAGATTCATGTTTTTCAAACATGATCCAAGCTTCCTTGGTGTTTTCCCTGGACCCAATTGCAAGCAGTGTGTCCTCTTCCAATGCTTTGATAAATGGGCTGGCCAATGCCATCTTACTTTGGCGATTATCAAATTTTCTGGTTGACTCAATTGCCTGCCATCATGAATACCTCCATCTTAATTGCCCAAGCTGCATAATTACATCTCGTCAGCATTGGGTATTTGAGTGTAACGGATCCCTCCTTCTCTTGAATTCGTACACCAGCTTCACTCGAGATATCATCTCCAGTCGCACCTGTGTTTTGGCTTGTTTCACTCATTTCCTCTCTCTGTTTTTGTTCTCTTTTCTCTTCTTGACCACTCAATTTCTAAATGAGATATTGTTGAAATCAGGCCTTGATCTTGAGGCTCTGATACCAAATGTAAACAACAGAGATAAAGAAGAAGCAGAGACACGCAGAATTAACAATCTTTTTGTGGTGCGTTACAGATAGTAACAAACACCGTTTTTCTTCTTTATAAATAATGAAACAATAACAAATCTCTGCTACAAATTCTCAGCAACACATTACTTCCACTTAAAAACTAGTTCAACACATTAACTAACTAGTCCTTATTTTATGGAGAAATAAAACAAATAAAAACTTAAATGCTTACAGCTACAATTTCCAGCTGAAGGTTATGACAGCAAACTAAAAATAAAAAAAAATAAGTTTAACAACTAACAGTGGAGCGTCGATTTGACATCATCCGCCATAATGGTTGCCGCACAGAGCCGTCTGTTAACAATTTCCGCAACATTGCACTTATTCTTTTTGCTAAGATAAAGGTTGAACAGCCCAGCAAAAGGAAAAAACAATAACATTACAGGATCAGAGAAAATTTTAGCAATTTTGAACATATTTTTCCAACCCGTAATGTATGGATACAATTACTAATCACAATTTAATCAAAATCATGAGGAAAAGAACAATTCCTATCACAATCTCATGAAAGCTAAAATCCAGGTAAAATATACTCAAAGCTATTACACCTGGGATCTCTTTGGACTAAATATACTCAAAGCTATTACACCTGGGATCTCTTTGGACTAAATTAATCTTTTTCTTCTTCAAACCGACATGAAGTTAAATATAAATGCAAGGATGAACTGATTCCATAGAAAAAACTCTATGGGAAAAGAAAAACTTAGTGAAGGAAATAGAGAACATTGTTCCTTTTTGAAAATACGCAATAAAATACTGCTTCATCGAAAACCTTTACTAGTAAAATTCAATAGGAAAAAACCTTGGTTAAAGGGAAAAAAAAAGTTCAGTGCGTAGTTATTCCCCTTTACGAAGATATTAGTTGATCTTTGAGTCTACATATTTCAATTTTGTGCACAACTTTTCAAAACTTGTAGTAAGAAGTGTTTTAGTGAACAAATCAGCAAGGTTGTCACTCGATCGAATTTGTTAAACATCGATGTCACCATTCTTTTGAAGGTCATTAGTGAAGAAAAATTTTGGTGAAATATGCTTTTTCTTATCTCCTTTAATATACCCTTCCTTTAACTGATGTATGCATGCAGCATTATCTTCATACAATATTGTCGGGACTTCTTTCTGGAAAGATAGGTTGCTTGCACTTTGAATATATTGAATTATGAACCTCAACCAAACACATTCTCTACTTGCTTAATTTTTTTTGCATGGTTAGAAGTAGCAGCAGCTATAGTTTGTTTCGTAGAACGCCACGAAAAAGCTGTACCTCCACATGTAAATAAGTACCTTATCTGAGATTCCATTATATGGACCTGATAAATAACATGCATCTGCATAGCCAATCAAATCTTATTTTGATATATTAGCATAATATGACGCAGAACCTTATGGAAATTAATTCTAAGAACTCTATGACAAGATGGAATAGCTTTAAAGATCAAACTAAACTCACCTCTATGGCATCCCACGCTTATGGAAGCAAGAACACCAACAATAAAGTAAAGAAGAACAAGATAAATGCTACAAACAAATTGATAAGTTTACCTTGAATCTTGATGCAATTAAAGGAAAACAATCTCACAATCGTTTTAATCAAAGAACACGCCAAAAAGCATGAACAATTCTGAAATTTCAATATTGATCAACCATCCTTAGTTAACAACATAACAAAGCTTTTATACTAAGTCTAAACCTTAAAGGATATGAAGTAACTAATCCAAAGAAGACAAGGACATGGACTGGCAGAATTATTTGTGGCCCAAACCCATTAAAAACATTACATTCCATATGAGGAATGAACTAACTAAGCACACTTGGCCCTCACATTAAAGCCCACAACACAACTAGACTGAACCATATCCAATAAGGACTACACTAGCTAGTTTTAACAAGACTAATCACAAGTGGATAGGCTCTAGCACGGGCAATGCATGCTTCCCAGCATCCCCAGGCCATGCTATCCAGCATCTACACACACCTCAAGCAATGTAAGAAGCTTAGATGTGCCTTCAAGCTACACATAGCACTTGTTCCAAAGAGTTATGCTAGTTATATATAAAATTGATATTTTGCAGATAAAAATCAAAGAATTTAAAAATTATAAATATTGTGTCAAAATGTGTCTAGTATTATTAAAATTTATAAGTTTAAATACCGATAGATCATTCATAAAGTTCAAAGTACTATAAAATTAAAATTATAAAGTACAATGATTAATTTATGTATTCAGCCATCAAAATTGGCTAGCAAGATTACCCTGGGCACTCATTATCTTCTTGATCATGACTTTTACATGATCTGGTGGGTGTTTCTTGTAATTCTTAAAGCATAGCTCTTGGTGGGTGTTTCTTGTAATTCTTAAAGCATAGCTCTCTCTTTTCTTGTTTTTGTTTTTTTTTTTAAAAAAAAAGGGGGAATTGGGCCATGGACCAGTGGTACAATTTCTGAACCACTTTCACAGTGGCCAGTCCATCCGTTTTCCGTGCCACTTTCACAGTGACATATTAAGGAAGGAAAAAAAAAAGATAAAGAAGAGCATAAATATATTTGTCCATTTCCAAACAAGTGAAGGAAAAAAAAAATTGTACTATTTTCCTTTTCAATTTTCTTTCCTCTTCTATTTTCCACCAATCCAAACATAGTGTAAAGGAAATGTCTTATTGCACTCTCCCCTTTCCACTGATCTGCATTGGAACGGCAAACATTCTGTAATAGTTCCAATGTTTCTTTAATTAGAGGGGAAAAAGAAAAAGAAAGAAAATTTACTTTTTTATCTGTGTTACTATTTCTTTTCTTTCCCTGGAAATATGACAGGAAGCTTTTGGGTACAAGAAATGCAGTTTTCTTTTTCTGACTGATTGGACTTAGATGCAGGTTCTTGCCAAGAAAAAGTACTGAAATTTGATGATTTTATAAATATAGTGTTAATTTCATTATTTTCATAATTGAATGATTTGGAAATTATTCCAATCATTGAATTTGAAGATGGATGAATCCAAATGTGATTGCTTTAATTACCCTTTTGGTGAAGGGAAGGACAAAACGCCCTGTAAAAGAAATTTACTTTAGCAAATGGGAATCTTTGAAGAACTTAGTAGTACAGGTCACTTTGCAAATGACAACCAACAAACTTTATTCTCTTTTTTATGTCTTTTTGGTCAATTTCAAGAATGACATCAGAAAACATAAATAACTTTACTTTTTCAATAGTCCAGGTAAACAATATTTCAGGCGTCACACTCCATTCAGCATTTGAAATTAATAAATATTTATATAAATATTTTTGGATATTAATAAAAATTTTAATTTTGAATATGAAATTGAAAAACTTTCATGAATCCACACAATTTTCCAGGAAATATGTATTTGGATTATTGTATTTTTTCTGAATTTTAAATAAATAATTAAAAATATGTAGCATTCCAAATTGTATGTTAGTAAAATTGAAAAAAACGAAATGTGCAACATATAGTAAGAAAAAAAATTAAGATAATTTGTATCTGTCAGAAAAATTGATAATATGAGAATCTACTATAAAATTTAGTGACAACTACAGTGCCAAGTACAGAATGTTAATAATCTAGGCATCATGTGTGGTGAATAATTAATAACCATTAGATTTTATTGTTTAAAACTTAGCTATTGGATGCTAGAATGCAAGAGAAACCAACTATACAATAATAGGTAAAAAAATTCCTATTTAGCTTAAAAACAAAATGATTGCTTAATTACTATTAAATAATTTTTTTAATTCATTAGAGGTTTTTATGAAACGAAATAATACTATAGGCTGCATAACTCTAGACCTTCTACTCTTTACATAAGTGAAAAGACCAACCAGACCACCATTTGATTGGCAAATTATTACGTTATTATGGTTAAAGGACAATTGTAATCATACAACTTTCCTATTATGTCCATTTTAAATAACATGAGCAATTATTATATTGAAATAATAAATAAGAATCAATGAGGGTTTATTGAAAATAGTAAAATTTAATAAGCGTAGAGTAGACAATTTAAGAATTAACTATAATGTAAAAAAAAAAAAAAAAGTGGATTATATTTTGGAACAAATCAAAAAGGAAAGGTGGAAGATCTTTTTGGGAAGGGGGAATATTTGTTATATATAAAGGGTAAATATGAAAAAAAGTGATTTATTACTTCTTAAAACTACAGATGTGACAAGTATTTTAGAACAAACTATTTTCTAAAATGTAACAAATATTATAGAACGCAAGTATTACATAATTTTTTATAAATGCTATCATTAAAAGTTCTTATTAATTCTCTTAACGAATATGTTAATATTAACCGGTTAATTTTTGTTATTTCAAATACTTATATTATACTTCATTATTAGCTATTAACTTTTGCAAAAGTAATTGTGTCACTTTATTAAATTTAATATTTTAATTTACATATCCTTTTAGTTTATCTCATTTTAATTATCTTTTGTAAATTCTTCTTTACTTGATTTATAATATCATAATATATATTTAAGAACTAGTGGACATGGTTAAATTCTTTTCTTGGTATAAGAATGGGGTTAAAATTATTAAAATAAATAAAAAGTAATTTATAAAAGATATTTCCACCAATTTAAAAAAATATTTATCCAAATGAAATTTTAAAAAAAATGTCTAATTAAAAACAATGATATGTATTTGTGAAGTAATTTAAAAAGACATTTTTTCTACTAAAACAAAAAAAAAAAAAAAAAGAAATTTGCAAAGTTGCAAAGAATATATATATATATATATATACACACACACTCACACAACAAGTAATATGTACTTTTTACGGTAGGTTAGCATGCCAAATAACATAAAAAGATAGTTTCTCTATCTGCACAAAATTTTTTGAATCCGTATCATGGTAAAACCATGTAGTTAATGGTCAAAAATGTCTTAAATCAAAAAAGAAATTTAACAGTAATAATGCAGTGCATATAAAATATTATGTTCATATTTAAACTATAAAATATTATGTTCATATTTAAACATTCTATAAGAAGGATTACAGTTGTGTAGTTAACACATCAATATATATATATATATATAGCAAACATTTATTCCTAGAAAGTTGACATGTGGCATATCCATTTTGACATTTTAATTTGACATGTGGAATATTTCTCCAATTAGGCTTTCACTTAGCATGGTTTGATTTGATTATTTAATGTATTAATGTGTTGACTTAGTTTGATTTGGTTTGGATTTATTTTGAATTAGTGTTTTTGGTTTGGTTTGATTTGATTATTCAATGTATTAATGTATTGGTTTAGTTTGAATTCATTTTGAGCTAGTGTTTTTTATTTGGTTTGATTTAGATTTATTTAGATTAAGTGTTTTTAGTTTGGTTTGATTTGATTCGGTTATTTAATGTATTAATGACTTTAGATAATTATTATTAATTATTAGTTCTTAAAAATGATAAAGTTTAATAACAATGAATTATTCAATTAATGTATTAATTTGTAACAAAATAAATTATCTATTCATGAATTTTAATGAAACAATGAGTTAATTATTTTTTATATTAATTTTAAAATAAATCAAATTAATGAATTTAACCAGCTTTCATTTTACTATTTTTAAAATTTTTTTTTTTTTGAAGAAAAAATGACCACTATGTTATTAAATGTAATGGGAAAGGAGAACATTAGGGACACTCTCCCAAATACAAAATGGTAAAAAGCGAATGGATGCTCTAGCAAGGGAATGAGCAGCACCATTCATAGTACGCCGAATCCATCAAATCTGAATATCCGGCCTATCAACTAAGAGTTGCTTACAATCTTCCACAATAATCCCAAATTCCGAAAAATCTAAAGTTTGAGAATTCAAAGCACAAAATAAAACCTGGCAATCAACAAAAATACAACCACTAGACTGATAATGAGCACCAATAAAAAGTAGAGCAGAACGAAAAGCCAAAGCTTCAGCTGTAGCAAGCGGCTTGCATCCCACAGAATGACTAGACACTGCTTGCAAGAACATGCCTTCACCATCCTCAAACACCACCGCACCACCTGTTACATCTTCTTGGAAATAGTGAAGCATCACAAAACGCATGCCAACCAACATTATCCAAGTTGACACACGGCCCCACACTTGACCCATTTCCATGCAAAATTCTTTGTCCTGTAGCTATGCTTAAATTAACAAAAGAACGTCATTCCATACAATGATTAGAAACCATGCATGCAATCTAGGCGGGTTGCAACAAGGTTGCCGACCAGCAAAATTCATTTCGTGCCTTCCATAAATTCCATGCCAGAAAAGCCAAGAGATCGTGCCTTCCATAAATTCCATAAATTTATCCCTATAAATTTCAATTTTTTTAATCCATTATTCCTGAACATATACCTATCTATTAATTTTTATTTCAATGATAAAAAATGACGATATATTTTTTTACTATTAATATATCTTTATAATATTTTTTAACAACATAATAAAAAAATTTTATTGAAAAATCTATAAATTATATATAAATTCTTTCAATTTTACTTTATTTTACTTTTTTTTAACCGTGCATATTGCTAGTATTTCTAGTAAAGTTAGATGAATTATAAAATAGTTTATATTTTCATTAACATGTTATCAGAAAATAAAAAATTTTGTCAAAGCGTACGATACAAAATAATAAATTTTTGTTATATATTATAAAAAAAGTAAAGAATTTTATAAAAAAGATGATTTATTTCGTAAAAATTGTCACTGCAAAATAATTTCTACTTTTATGACATGTAAAAAAACACAATGTTTTGTAAAAAAATATACATTTTTAGTAAAAAAAAAAAAGAGCATTTTTATCAATATATTATAAGATAATAAAAAATGTAGTAAAAGTGAAAATTACAAGAAAATTTGTAATTTTTCATCTAGTTAATACTTAATTATTTAAAATAAATTATTCATTCATGAATTTTAATGAAATAACGAGTTAATTATTTTTTACATTAATTTTAAAATAAATCAAACATTAATTTTTTAAAATAATAAAGTTAATGAATTTCCACCTTTCATTTTCTTTTTTTTTTATAATTTATCCTATAAATTTAATATTTTTAGATCTATATTCTCAAGTACAATCCTGATCTTATTATTTTTTATTAATTTTTACTTTAATAATAAAAAATCTCGCTATATAATTTTTTTACTATTGATATATCTTTATAATATTTTTTAATAACATAATAAGAGAAAATTTATTCAAAAATCTATAAATTATATATATATTCTCTCAATTTTACTTTATTCTACTTTTTTTAACTGTGCATAGCACGGTTATATTACTAATATTTCTAGTAAAGTTAAATGAATGATAAAATAGTTTATATTTTCATAAATATGTGATAAGAAAATAAAAAATTTCGTAAAAATGTTCGATACAAAATAATATATTTTTGTCCATATATTATAAAAAAGTAAAGAATTTTATAAAAAAAAGATTTATTTCGTAAAAGTTGTCACTGCAAAATAACTTCTACTTTCATGACATGTGAAAAAACAAAATGATTTGTAAAAAATATACATTTTTAGTAAAAGTTAAGTGAGTTAAAAAAGAAGGACATTTTTATCAATATATTATAAGATAATAAAAAATCTAGTAAAAGTGAAAATTACAAGATAGTTAATACTTAATAATAAACCTCCAACTGTAGAGAATCAACATGTATGCTTTCGCATGTCAATTTAAGCATGCAGCTTTACAATATTGCTGCTAGTTGTCACATGTCAAAATGATTTGTTTTTATCTTTTTTATTGTCAATTGTTTTTTAGCAAAGACAATTTCTGACACGCAAAGTTGGATGCAATTTGATTTTTAGCTTCCTATTGTAGACAGCTTGTGATTCTTACTTAGATGAAATGCAATTTCTGAGTTTCTGATATGTGAATTTGGAACTAATACCCAAAAAAAATACCCAAAAAAAAAACATCAATCATACCTTTTCTTCTTTTTTAATTATACATCAAGAATTATCTAACGCTATACAAAGAATAATATATCCAAATATTATATTAAAAGTTTTGGGGGGATATTTCAGTTAAAGTAACATTGAAGTGCACTTCACGTTATGGTGGGTTATGATCAATGTTGGATTTAGCTGGACTACCCGTTTAATTTGTCCTAATAAGAACCAAATGCCAAGAATCTTAATCTATATCCCAGGTAAAATCTTTTTAAAAAAATGTTAAGTTCGAATTAGGATTAATTTTCAGATTAAAGTACATTGACGTGCACTTTCAGTTATGTGGGGTATATGATCAATGTTGGATTTAGCTGGACTACCCGTTAATTTGTCCTAATAAGACCAAATGCCAAGAATCTTAATCTAATATTCAGGTAAAATCTTTTTAAAAAAATGTTAAGTTTCGAATTATATTAAAGTAAAAATTATATCTAACATCGATGACTTTAAATTTTAGATCTCTCGATCATTTCGCAACGGAGGAATACAACTTTTCATGCAATGGTTAAAACTAAAAAAAATGTAAAGTTATCTAACTAGGGTTTGGCTTGTAAATAGATTAAACCCTAATTGTGAAAAAACGGGAACCCTAATTAATAAAATATGCATTACTTTTTTTGAAAAAAAAATAAGACGACGCAGCCTGGAGAATACTAAAGAAAAGGATTGTGATTCTGATTGGGACCGAACGGCATGTAAAGAAAGACAAGAAAAGGGACAAAGGGCGGTGGTGACCTGACCAGTAAGAGGTTTGGGTCGGGTGTGGTGGCGTATATGGTGGGGCAAGAAGTGTGGTGGCTGCATTGGACAGACGTCAGAGGCAACTTGGTAATGGGAGGATGTGAGAGTGGTGGTGAAGGGTGGGAAGGGGATGATTTAAATCACAAAAGGCCATGTCTTGTTTGGCTGCTTCATTTTCCACCTTAATTCCACACTCTCTGTCTCTCATTTCAATCCAACAATTCATATATCCATAAGTTGTATTCTCTTTTAGGCAGTAGATCATAAAAGTTTTCAATCCTCCCAATAAAATGGATTTTCAGAAATCTAATTTGTCCATATATTATAAAAAAAAGTAAAGAATTTTATTTAAAAAAATGATTTATTTCTTAAATGTTTTCACTGCAAGATAATTTCTACTTTTACGAGATATTATAAGATAATAAAAAATCTAGTAAAAGTGAAAATTACAAGATAATTTGTAAGTTCTCATCAAAATACTTAATAATAAACCTCCAACTGTAGAGAATCCAATTAGTCACTGGAGAAAGGCTGGACATTTCTTTTCTAATAAAAACTCAATAACTACGCTAAAAAAAAGGGAAAGACGAAATTAGATTCACTAAACAGAGCTTACCTTTTCAAATTAGATTCACTAAACAGAGCTTACCTTTTCTTCTACAATTTTATCTTCATTATCCTTTTTAATTTTCTGTTGCTTAAGAAAATTGAGTACTTCTCCAAGAGCAACATCAGGATCATCACTCTTCAATAATTCCTCAGCCAAAGAACCAGGAGTGGCCTCCGCACTTTGTATCAACCCATCAATTTCTTCTAGCAGTTTATGCTCTTTAATTCCAAGGTAATTGTGCACCAAAACTCTAAATCCTTCACTGGTACAATATGACATGTGAATGTGCATATCCATTCTGCCAGGACGAAGCAATGCTGGGTCCAAAACTTCCTTGTGATTTGTCGTAAACACTATTATCCTCTCTTCTCCACAGCTTGACCACAATCCATCAATACAATTTAGCAGACCAGAGAGCGAAAATTGCTGATTGATCCAAATTAAGAGAAACAAAAACAAGTTTTAACCAATCCCACCTCTAAAATAAAAATATCAACAAAACAGAGCAAAACAGAGTAGACTTATCCCATTTCTAAAATAAAAGTATCAACAAAACAGAGCATAAGAGAGTAGACCAAAACAGAACAGATACTAACCTGGACATCATCAGAATCATCAGATTCTGATCTTGATCGATTATGCGCAGTAGAATTGCAATCTATGTCCTCAATCACAGTTATGGACTTTCTATCAATATCCAGCATAGCGTTTCTCAAATCAGCATCAGAAGTAATATTGGCCAGCTCCAAATCAAACACATCAAACTTGAGGTAATTAGCCATAGCTGCAATTAAGCTTGATTTTCCAGTGCCAGGAGGACCATAAAGTAAGTATCCTCTTTTCCAAGCCTTTCCAATTCTCTTATAGTAGTCTTTCCTTGCCAAGAACCTATCTATATCATCTATCTATGATAAACTCTTAGATTGTGATCATCGCTAGCGCATCAAATGTCGAGTGGATGTCGAAATCAATGGAATCCAACCCGCGAGACCTTGTATAAAGCTTTAAACAACTTTTTCGCTTTGTCATGGCCTTGGAGGGTATCAGAAATGATGGTTTTAAGTAACCATTAAGATTTTTCTCTATATTGATCTCAATTTTAGTTCAAAATAACCTTTGTTATAGGAATTTATTCATTCTTGCGATCGATCGTCCGTTTTCTTGCTGCAAATTGCCATGGTGAATTTCTATCCTTCCATAGACAGCAACAACTTTCTCACCTTCTACTAAGGCAGCTGTTACATCTTTGCCTCTAAACTTCATTTTGATAATCTTTGTTTTTTAGGGCCGATCTTGGAAGACAATAGAATCTTGCTGCGTCGTATGAGTTTGGTTGCGATCCAAGCGTCCCACGAATCAATCAGATTAATGAAGTTTATTCATAAGAAGGAGATGATTTTCTACGCAGAGAGAAGAGCAAGGAATTTTGAGACAGAATAAAGTATCGAGCTCTTGGGTACTAGATTCATGGGTAAAGCTCTACGCAGAGCATTAAAGGAAGTGGAAAATGAAGCGTAACAAGGAAGATAAGGAGGATGGTTGAAGGGGAGGATGTTGAAGGGTAAAATCTCGTATTCTCTACAAAAGAATAAGCCATGGTTGGGTGTTTTTGGACAAGATAGAGCAGTAAGAACTATTTCGAGTGTTTTCGGACAAAATGAAGAAATTTTTCGGACAAGATGAAGAAGCAAGAACTGTTAGTGTCTGAAGCCAAGATCAATATCAAGAAGCAATATTGAAGAGAAGAGAATGTGGGAGTGGTACTCTGCTTATAAATAAGTGAAACTGTGAAAGCAAGCAGTGGAAATTGAAGAGAAGGTTCCAGATTAGTGCTTGGTGGGTGTGGCGTGTGCGAATGGAGTTCCTGCTTTTTTTTTATTAGTTCGGAGTATTCTTTGACTGCGCTGTCGGTGCAAATTGCAAACTGATAAATCTAAAATCATAATTTAAAAAGATTATGTTTTTTTATAGGAAAATAGATTAATTTAATTTAGTTTAAAATATTTGACAAATTAATTTATTGGTTTAATTTATGATTTTAAATTTAAAACAGTCCATATTACCAAAAAAAAAAAATGTAAGGGTCCAAATCAAACTAAACAAAAAATATAAGCCAACACATAAATTTATCTTTAAACTTTGTTATTTTGATCTTATAACACCTTCAATTTTTATTTTCACCAATCAAACACTTCAACTTATAAAATTACATTTATGAAACGCTTTAATTTTCAAATTTATTTTATTAAACACTTCAATTTACAAAATTAGATCGATTAAACACTCATTAAAAAAAGTTAAAATTTATGAAAATTATTTTTTAAAAATCATGCTAACTACATGTTGAGTTGATATTTTCCAGATAAAAGTCAAAAATAGTAAAAATTATTAATATTATTGTTAAAATGTGTATAATATTATCAAAATTTATAAATTCATATGCACAATCGGTCATTCGTAAAGTTTAGGATGCCACAAAAAATAAAATCGTACAATGATGAATTTATGTGCACGGCAACAAAAAAAAAAAAAAAAAAAAAAAAAAAAATAATATATATATATATATATATATATATATTATATATATAAATATTTTTTTAATGTATAATTGAGATTAGTAAACTTATTTCATCATTAAGTAATTGCACAACTCAAATTTTTATGTGTTTCCACTAATAAAAAGTTAGATTAATTTTTTTTTAATTCATAAAAAATTTATAATGTATAACTATTTAATTATATTTTTTATAAAATAAGCTAAACTAAATGGAATTCATGTTAGATTACTTTATTCGGTTCATCTAAAATATATTATATATATATTATATATATATAAAAGATGTCTAATAAACGAAAATGATACGTTGGAAATACTTCAAATTCGATATTTTTCCGTCGATATTAGAAGACTTGGAAAGAACAATTTAGAATATACCAAAGTTCCAATTAGGTATCTATGGCTTCTCACATTTCTACTTCTCATTTCTCACATTTTAAATATTTTTATCAACCGCCGTTATTAATGTAATTATGTACATTTCCGGCTCTCAAACTAATTAAGAAGAATAAAAAAATAATCCATTCTTCGAAATTTCTGAAGAGTTGGTGGGCAAGTTTTGAATAGAAAAGAATCAACACTTAGGAGGTACGTTTACTGGTATGCTGATGTCATGCACGATGATATGAGGATGACGTCTGATAATAGCACTGAACCGAATCAGGTGCGTCCACGTGTTGGCCGATTCTACGAGGTAAGAGATTTGTCCTGCAACTTATTCTCTTAATCAAAAAATTTTAAAAAATGCTTCAAAAGAATGTAATTTTAAACTTAGTAAATAATTTTAAAGGGTAAAAAAAAAGTTAAAAATAATATAAGTTTAGACTAATTATTTCTCTCTTTTTTTACAATTTTACTTTTTAGATTTTTAACTTTTAAAGTAAACTGTATTTTTTTTTTTAAAATCTTAAGTAAATTATATCATCCAGTAAAATATTATTGAGACTTTTACAGATATATAAAATAGGCTAAGTTATTATCATTTTAAAAATAAAAATAGAAAATTTTTGGTTCGAACTGGACTGGAATCGCCGATTAACCGTCGGTTCAGGCCAGTTCAGGTTCAGATTTTAACATTTACATGAACCTTAACCGACCTTTGAACCGCCGGTTTCGATTCAAAACTTTGAACTTCAATTTATCTACAATACAGTTCGATTCCGGTTCAAAATGAACCGTGGCTATGCCTAGTGAAATAGTTTAGTGCTTAGAATCAGAAATACATTCCAAAATATGGCGTCAGTACAAAAGCAAAGATAAGGAGGGTGTTTCAGTAATTTAACAATAAACAACAGCATTTTTCACTACAAAAGTCTCTAGAATTATAGGATTTATGTAAAATGGAGAGATTAAAAAACGCAAAGTCTAAGCACATTTCTATATTTTTCTGCATATTTCAAAAATGAATTTTAAATATAATATTCTTGGTTTTTGAAATATTAGAGGGAAAATGAAAATGTTAAAAATGTTTAAAATGAAAATGTTAAAAATGTTTATTTCATATTTAAGTTTATTCTGACTCCTTTCTTTGTAAGCCAAAAAATCCATGATTGAGACTATAAAAGAATCGCTCAACAGAATTGCAAATCAAGAGAGGGAAAGCTTCTGAGTTTTATTTTTTTTGTAGTGGGCGTTTGGACGGCGCCGTAACATACGCTCGATAGGTTTTGGGTCAGATCAGCTTTTTGGAACGCACGGTTTGTCCTCTTTGTAACCGAATGACCAAAATACCCACAGAGATTCCTAGCGTCGTCCACATGCTAATCCATGGGCAAAATTGTCAAACTGTGAAAAGGGGCGGTTACAATTTGGAAGCGAGACGCGGACCAGACCATGGTTACAATTTGGAAGCGAGACGCGGACCAGACCATGTATATATATCGTTTGTCTTCTTCCTTGTTTAATCTTTACAACTGCAAAATCTACGTATAATGCACCTAAAAAGACTGCACAGGAAAACCAGTCCACCTAACCTAGCCATATACATTACTGCATCTATTTGCGTTAGCTTTTAATCCTATTAACCGGTTCAAAATTGCAAATCAAGAGAGAGAGAGCTTCTGAGTTTTATCTTCAAATTTTAGAGTAAATTTCTCTGCTCTTCATCCCCTTAAGTTTTTCTTCTCTATTTCTATTTTTTGAGATATCTTTGAGAAAAGAAAAGATTTTTTCAACAATAAATTTTTTAAGAACGATTTCTGACTTTCGCTGACTTTCATCTGTTTTGAAAAATAAACTTTTAATATAGCCCCAATCCATTGTTCAGTAGAATTTGTTTGACGAAGAATTATACAATAATCGGGGAAAGCGTACCTTTTGATCCATAACGTAAGATCTATGTTGATGGGTTACCTCGTTGGGACAATTCGATTCTCACCGCGTAACAGTAGATCTGACATTTCTTCACTCTGGCCTTTTTTGTCCGTAAGTGCTCTCTTAATGGTTCAGAGAATAATCACACCTGCAGGAGTTTCTTTTATGAGCTCTCTCAAACAAACTATTTTCGTATCATGTTTGAGGGGAAGCCGTCACCACTCTCTTTGTTTTCTGTCTGTTGACCCTAATCTGTTGATTCACTTTATTCTTTTATAAGGCCATAGGAGGTATTAAAACCCTAACTGCTTCTTATCCATTAAGGCCCAATGAAACCATCATCTTTGGGCCACCTTTATTAAACCATCCCTTTTAATCACATGGGCCACATACAGATTATTAAAATTAATCTAACAATCTCCCACTTACCCATTGTGCCTTTTCTTGAGTCTATCATGTTTACCTTAATTTTGAATTAAGATGATCGGGAATTTCATTGGCGGTCACAACAGTCATTGAATAATATGATTCCTTCCATATATCCACAGACCACTTCAAATTTCATAAAACTTTAATGGAAGGAAACTATTCAACAATTTACAAATACATTGTTTACAAATCAACTGTTATTGTATCTCACTCCAACCATTATTGTATACATCTATAATGTGGATAACACATAAATATAAGCAAAAACACAAATCTTCTAATTGAATTCCCAAGTGTTCCACAAAATTAATATGCAGCAAAACAACCATAATGTATATATATATATATTATATAATAATATATATTATTATATTACAAGTTTAAACCATTTCATGCTAACAAGGACTTATCTATAATTTGCCCTCCTATCAACATGCGCCAGTGGAAGAATTTTGGGCGGTAGGGCCTTTAGAGGTGGATCCGCTATTCATCAGCATTCAGTACCGATATTCATCAGATCAGTACCGATATACTCAATTGACACCTTGTGTTTTTGCACTTCTTCTTTCACAAATAGGTATTTTAAATCCATGTGCTTTGCACCCTTATAATACCTATCGTTGTTAAAGAAGAAAACAACTGCAAAATTATCATAGTAAATTCTCAACGGTCTAGCTATACTGTCAACAATGCCTAGACCTAAGACAAAGTTTTGTAACCACAATGCCCGAATAGTGGCCTCAAAGTATGCCACAAATTCAGCCTCCATTGTGGAAGTAGCAATGACAGACTACTTTCCACTTTTCCTTGAAATTGCTCCTCCAACTAGGAGAAACTAGTAGCCAAATGTAGATTTTCTTGAATCTACACAACCGGCATAGTTTGAATCCAAGTATCCCACCACTTCAAGATGGGTGGACTTTCTGTCACTTCTAGGTATCCCACCACTTCTAAATGGCTGGACTTTCTATAAGTGAGTATATGATCCTTAGTGCCTTGTAAATACCTAAGTACTTTCTTTGCAGCTTTCTAATGGTCAATCTCAGGATTACTTTGATATTGCCCTAACGTTCCTATGGCGAAACTAATATCCGGTCGAGCACATGTCTGAACATACTTTAAGCTCCCAACCATTGACACATATGGAAATCTCTTTACGTTCCAAATCATTCTTAGGACATTGCATTTCGCTGAACCTGTCTCTTTTCTGAATTGGAACTATTCCTGTAGAGCATTTTCCATTCTGAATCTCTCTAATACCTTATCAATGTAAGCTCTTTGAGACAATCCTAATAGTCCTTGTGATCTATCAAGGAATATTTCTATCCCTATCACAAAGGATGCCTCTCCCTTTTTGCATTATTCAAAAGTTCTTTGAGAAGGAGAAAACCCTTTACATCATGCAACAACCCCCCAACATTCATTCGCAGCAAGAGAATGTCATCAACATATAGGACTAACATAATGAGCTTGCTCCCACTGACCTTTCATATAAAACAACCGAATCAACAGTCTTGTTTTCTATTAAAACCATATGAAGTGATGTTGGTATTATTGAACTTAAAGATTACCATGACGGGAAGGCTTTGCTTCAATCCATATTATTGAACTTTCTTATAACTGTAAACACACCAAGTTTTCCTTTCCTGTTGAAAACCACAAACGCCCTCTGGTTGGTCCATATATACTTCCTTCTCTAAGTCACCATTTAAGAAAGGCTGTCTTTACCATCCATTTGGTTGAAGGCTCTAGATCATAAAAATGTGAAGCCACCCAAGCCAAAAATAATTCTTAAAGAGGTCCTTTTTTTTGGAAACTGGAAAGGAAAAGGTCTCTTTATAATCAATTGCCATCCTTTCTGAGTGTAACCTTTAGCAACAAGTCTGGCCTTTATATCTTTTCAATGTTGCCCTTTAGAGTCCCGGTTTGGTCTTAAAAACCCAATTTTACAGCCAACTTTTTTTTTTGAACCCCCTAGATCATAATGAGCCACCAAAGCCAAAATAATTCTTAAAGAGTCCTTTTTGGAAACTGGAGAAAAGGTCTCTTTATAATCAATGTCATCCTTTTTATTGTAACCTTTAGTAACAATTAAACCACTTTTCAGAATTATCACATTCCATGGCTTTCTAGAAAGAGACTGGATCCTTATCAATGCTCAATTCACATTCATGCTCAAGTGAATAAACTACATAATCATTAGAAATAGCTGGCCTTCTTTGCCTTTGTGACCTCCGTAATACTATTTCTTGTGGAACCACTTGCTCATTCGTGACTTGTTCATTGTTAACTAGTTCATCATTTATATGGTCATTTTGTGGGTTTGGAATGTTGTTTTGTTGTTCAATCATGTTGTTAAACCATGATACAACAAGAGGCACAACAACCGAAGAAGAGACATTAGGAGAATCCAGTTGAGTTGGATTTCTAATCTGAATCTCTTATACATCCACTTTACGTGATTCAACACTCCCACTGAATTGGCCATTTTCAATAAACCGAGCATTACCAAACTTAATAATTCTTGTACTATAATTAGGACAATAAAATCGTTACCCTTTTGATTTTTTAGGATATCCTATATAAAGTTTAGGTAGTAAGTTGAACCTATTGACAATTGAGGTACCATTTGGTAATTTTCACATAAAATCATTGATATTTTGGAGCCTACCCGTGATTACCATTTCATTTTCCTTTCTTCAGTTTCATAAGGGGTCTTTAGGAACTGCCTTACTAGGAACCCTATTAACGTAAATATGCAGCAGTCTTTAATTGGATATAGAATCCATAATGATAAAGGTACAGTTACAATTTAATTAGTACTTCTAACCAATTTTTCCATAAGAGTACTGGGATTCCGCCTTTCAGCTACACCATTTTTGTTGAGGTGTTACCGGCATTGTGTATTGCCCACAAATTGCCACAAACTTTTCAAGGGAACTTTTTGTTGCAAATTGGACCTTGGACATTGTCCATTTCATTAAATTTACCTAATATTCACCACCTCTATCGAGATCTCACCTCTTTTAACTTTTCTAATTAACTCGCCTTTTTCTACCTCATTAAATGAATATCTCAAGAATATCCACTTTGATTGGTTCTTTTCATTGCGTAATACATAACCGTAGCGTGAGAAATCATCGAATTAAAGGTTAAATAAAAAATATTTTTTCACCACTAAGAGGAAACATTAAAAGGGCACCATATATCAGTGGTGTATAAGTTTTAAGCAATCATGCTTCTTATGGCTGGAAGTCTTTAATGTTGTGCTTTAATGTGTGCTTAGTTTGCTTACCTTTAATGCAATCTATACACACGTCCCAATCAGTGAAATCCAATTGAGGTAAGATTCCACCTTTCACTAACCTCTCAAAATCCTTTCTTTGGATATGTGACCTTGTGAATACTCAAATTTTGAGGCTCAAAAAGCCAGTTTTCCCAGACTGCTACAGTAAATTTGACTTTTGCTACAATAAATTTGCACCTGCCGCCCTTGGTCCGAAAATGCCTATAAATAGGCCATTTTCAGTCCAATTTTGCGACCCCTGTCTGTGTTGACGGACGATCTTTCTCCCTCCCACGCTCCTTGCGATTTCTTTACCGCTTTTTGCATTTAATTTAATTTTTATTGCATTTTTTCATTTTTGTTGTTGATATTGAACACTAAAATTAAAAACAAATTAAAATTTAATTTAATCCCGAAGCAAGGAGCTTACATCTGGAGTTAAGAAGCAGTTTCCGATTCAAATCAGGTACGTAAACGACTCTTACCTATTTAATTTTTCGCACTTTCAGCATGCTTCCTCTTCTACCCTAATAATTTCTACAACTGCATTAAATGCATTCCATGTCATCATTAGGCAACAAATTGCCCTTCAAAGTAACTGAATTTAAGCTGTAAATTGCCCCTGGTTAATTAATAACGTGTATAAGCTATCCGACGAATTTTGGCTAAAAGAGCCTAGTTAAATTAATTAATTACAAATCGCGTAAAATCGACATTTTTGGCAAAATGCCTTAAAATGAACCGATTTCCGGCCAAAGGCCTAAAATCAACCATTTTAACGACAAATCGCATAAAATCGACATTTTTGGCAAAATGCCTTAAAATGAACCGATTTTCGGCCAAAAGCCCTAAAATCAATCATTTTGGCGATTTTGGTAAATTAATTGCCTAAATCAACTCATTTCGGCCAAAGGCCCTAAAATCAACCATTTTCGGCTCAAAGCCGTAAAATCGACATTTTTGGCAAAATGCCTTAAAATGAACCGATTTCCGGCCAAAGGCCTTAAAATCAATCATTTTGGCGACAATCGCCCAATCACATCATTTTGGCAAACAGATTGCCTAAATCAACCATTTTGGCTAAGAGCTTGGGCTACAAAAGCCTTAAAAATCAATCATTTTGGCAACAATCATCCAAACATCATTTGGGCAAACAGGATTGCCTAAATCAACATTTTGGCCAAAGCCCCTTAAAATTCAATCCATCTTTGGCGACAATCGCCCCAATCAACGCACTTTTTGGCAAACAGATTGCTAATCACACACATTTTGGGCTACTAAAAGCCCTTTAAAATCAATCATTTTGGCGAACAATCGCCCAATCACGACTTTTGGAACAGCATTGCCTAAATCAACCACTTTTGGCACAAAATGCCTTTAAAATCAACAATTTTTGCGGACCAAATTCGCCGGACAACCATTTTTGGCACAAATGCCTTAAAACCAACACATTTTGGCGACGAACGGCCCTAATCGAATTCAATCGATCTTTTTGCAAAATGGCCCTAAACGAACATCGCACAAAGCATACACACACATGCACAAAGCATACACAACACTCATGCATTAAGCATACACTTCAAAGGCCCTTTCAAAGAAGGCTATCGAACTACGTTGACTTTGATCTTCCCATTTTCAATACGAAGGTACGAGGCACGTTCGGGAATTTCACCCCGGCGGCCAAGTCGAAATTCATTTCGAAAATCATGCTTTAAACATTTCATTTGTCCAATTATCATATTGTTTCACCTTGCAAAGCATTCATTCAATCGGTTAAGTTTATCAGCATGACATAGTCTCGGGGGATCCACCTCGGGTTTCGCAGACTGTTGCCTTAAACATTGGGAATAATTAATCTCTCAGCAACTAGGTTTAATTAAAAATTGGAGTCACATAGGGTTTTTTCCTAGTTTACGACTCTAAAATAATTTTAAACAAAGGTTGGCCGACTCACACCAACTCACGTGCATTTTCTGTCCTTATCATATGCATTTTATATGCCTATGGATATTTTGGGTAAGGGGTTCGACAGACCTAACTCTTTGATGCCACAAGAAAGCAGAAACATTCAATTATTTGTGCAACTACGTTTAATACCTATAATTTGCGGTTTCAAACATAAACAGGGATCTTCAATAAATTTCAGTTATCAAGATTAAAACGATAACAAACTATCAATCAAAGTTTACCAGAAACCATAATATACTTAAATTTGTAGTATTGAAAAAAACACCATTACAATTCTTAAAATTGAAACCAACATTATCCAACCTCCCTACAGAAACTAAGATTTTCTAACACATTTAGTGATACATAGAGACAACTTTTCAAGAATCCAAGAATAACGACCAGGTTGTCCAGGATCAATCTAGTAAGTCCCCAATTCCTTCTATTCGTGCCTTCCATTCTGTTCCCGATGTAATTAGGAACTTTTCAGTTTCGTTTATGGCGTTGAATCGGAAAGAAATCCCTTGATAATATGAGACACATGAGAGTAGTTGCACCAGAATCTAACCAACCGGTATTATTAGGCACTTCAATAAGATTTGATTCAAAACATACTGAAAACATAAAGCTATACCTTTCTTTTCAAACAAATTCCCTTTTAGCAGTTCCTTTCCTTGTGAAGTGACCATTCTTCCTATAGAATTAGCACTTCAATTCCTTTATCGGATTGGCGGCTCATAACCTTCATTGGCCACTGGTTCCCTTTTTTTCTGCCTTTCTTCCTGATTTGATGTGCCTGCTTACTTAGCTCCATTTATGGGATAAATGTGTAGAGAGTATTTGAGGAGTGTTCCTTCAATTTTCTTTTAATCTCCCTTCCTCTTGTTTATCAAGCATAGGCCTTGATTTCCTGAATGTTCATTTATCTCTCTTCTTT
>NW_023591387.1:140243-202525 GCF_014843425.1 Jatropha curcas | reverse complement strand
GAATATTAAGAATTTAAATGATTTCATTGGAATAGTAATTTTGTGCGGTAAATAAACTTTAAGAATTTATGAAAATTTTAGAAAATTAAAAGATGCTTTAGAATAATTAGTTAGATATGTAGTTTAGAAAATAGTTTTATGAAGTTATATTATTGAATCCATTATTATTGAGCTGTATAAATGTATTACTGTACAAGTGATAAGTGTATTAATACTAATAACTTGAAATTAAGAAGGTGATTGAAGAATTCATGAGATCAGCTTGAGATGACGATGAATATGTAATAAATGTAAATGTCTGATGCAACAAGGTAGTTAGAATAAGGAAATTCCTATTACTTAGTGCATTTTTTGTAAGTTACTTAGTTTATTTGGATGGAAGAAAGGGAGATATAATTACGCCTCTAGGAACAGAAGGGTTATCTTGCCAGTATTTTATATATCAATGAACAACTGTGGTTTTCAATTTACTGTTCATTTGCGCAATATTGAGATTTTGTGTAAGAATAAACAAGTAAAATTTGGGATAATATTTAGGGAGAAAGAAATAACACACAAGTATCAAAACTGAAAACATGAATTATAAGATTATCGGATGGTTAACAAGATTGCGTCTAAGATTACATCTTCACTATTACTTGAAGACCAAACTTTAAGTGTGTTATATGGTAATTTGATTAAATTTTAAAATTTTGCTCATGGATATGATTGAGATATCAATTAGGATGAGAGTCATTCATATATGATTTTGGAGTCAAGATTAAACCTATTCTGGAATTTAGCAATTGGTTGGAAATTATGATGAATGGAATAGGAATTGTGTTTATAAATGCAGTTTGTGGACAGATTCTTATGGTTTAAGAGAATACTTAATTAAGTTAGGTCCATTCGAGAGGAATTGGTACATTGCAACTCTGGATGTTGATAGGATTCAATGAGGAATTTAACCTTGTTTGGAGTAAAGAATATAGAGAGAACATTAATTATGGTGAGGATATTCCTAGATTGTATTAGGTATAAATTTTACGAATTTTGGAGGTGATAGACAAACTTTGGAGAGATAAGAATAACCCAATTGATATTATTATCTGAATATTCTTAGGTATTCATGGGTAAGAAGAAACCATAAAACAAAGGGACATAGTTTAATCAGGAGTTGGATTATAGCGGTTTTAATATCCTTAATCTTCATACTTTAGCTAGGAGCAAAGCACTACTGTTTAGGATATCTGGATACGTAGGACCTTAGGTAAATTGGATATTAAAATACGGTTGGAGAATTTTACATCTTGAGCAAGATAAAAAAAAATGTTGGCTAGACTTCTTTACTGGAGTTGAGTGTAATAGAATGGTCGTGTTGCATTATTTTAAAAATACATAAGAATATTTTGGCATGTCAACAGCTAACTTGACTAGTTGCATAAGTTCTTGTCATAATTAGTTAAGAATGGTCATAGTATGAATTCTCCATTAGTAGGATTGAAATAGATTGTATAATCTATCTTCGTTGGAAAATGGTTAAGTGATAAATATGTTGATGAGATGGATTAGATGTCAGGATTCCTATCAGTGATAGAATTAGTAGAGAAATTGTTCATGATTTCTCAATAAGCTTGTGAAGGCAAATGAATGCCCCCCCAAAAATTCGCAATGGTAGCTTAATTTGGTAGGAACTTGATAATAATAATAATAAGGATCCTAAATTGGTCGAATAGTAGTAAATTGTGCGATTATGTGGATGCGGAGAGTATTCAGAGCATTTATGCTTGGTTGTGTATGAGTTATCTTATTGAGAAAATGATCGTTTGCCTTATAATAGCTAGTGAGAGATAAATGAGGCGATACGATCAATATATGTCACATATATATAGCTTAATGAGAGTTATGAACCTTTACTTGAGCAGAGGTTATGAGGAACTTAAATTCTTACGCCTTATACAGTGAATACTAGAGTCGAATCTGTTTTGCCTTGGTTATGAATGTTTTTACTCGACTGACCTTGTAGATATAGTTACAAAACTCAAGTTTTTAAATTAACTATTGGTGATAAACTTTTAAACAGTTGCATCATTAATTGTTGAAGAAGCACAACCACCAATGTAGTAAACAACTGTTGCATCCTTAGTTTCTTATTATTCAAAATTCGGAGGACGAATTTTTATTAAGGGGGGAAGACTGAAACAACCCGAATTTTTTATTTTCATAAGATTTTCCAATTAAAATTTTTAAATAAACCGACAGCCTGGAATTTATTTCAATATTTCTAATGCGTAACACTGTTGCAGAAACCGAACCAGAAAACGACCTTGAAAAAGCCGAAAAACCAAATGAAAACCAAAGATATGGGTCGATCGAACCGAAATCAACCGGTTCGATCCCAAAACCATCTAGAAAATTCCATTTTTTTTTTATCTTCCAGCGCGTGCACCTCTACTTCGTCACCTCACCAGCGCCTCAAACTCCACTCCACCGAACACAAGCCAACTGCGCCTCCTCAAATTCCCTTTCTTCTTCTTCTTCTTCTTCTTTTTCTTTCTTTCTTTCTTTCTTTCTTTCTTTTCTTTTCTTTCTTCTTCCCTGCGTCTGTCTGCGTTGGAAACTGGCGAGAAGACCAGCAAAGATCTATCGCGCGCCACCCAGCCCTCGCGGGCCACCTCGCCGCCCACTCCACGCCGCCAGTCGCACCGCCTCACTGCTCCTTTCGCGCGGCCACTGCCAGGTAGCTCCGAACCCCTCTGCCAGATTGCGCAGCGCACAACAGCCCAAAGCCACAGTCTCCACCTTGTCGCGCCACCACCACGTAGGCCCTGCTGCTCCGCCACAACAGGATCGCGCCTTCTTTTGGGCCGCCCGCTTCCAGCGTGCCCTCCGAACCATCCGAAGCCCACTGCTCTCCGATCCGGCGACGCGTGGAAAAATTCCCCGATTCTAGCGAAAATGCGACAAAAGATTATATTTTGGCGGTAATAAAATTAATGCTTAACTAATTTAAGTTTACTAAATTAATTTTATATTATTGTAGTTAATTAATTTAGTTAATTTAATTTTAGTAATTGTGAGTAGTTAAATTAAGTTAATTTTATTTTTCAGTATTCGAATTTATAATTAAATTGTTGATTCACTTAAAAATCTTTGATTAATTTTATTTGAGGATTTTTGATGATTAATATTCAATGAATGGAATGTGGAAATGAAGAATTGAGAATTCAAAGGTAATGTTTGATAAATTTTGATGATAATATCATGAATGGAATGAAATGAAGAATTGAGAATTATAGGTAATGTTGATATTGATATTCGGATGGAGGATGAGAAAATTGAATTGATTGATTGCCCATGAATGGGCTGTGTGGTTTGGAGTTATTAGATAAATTGTTGATATTTTAACAGGTGAATAATCCAATTTTTAGGGGAGATGCTGCCGAAATTTCGGTAGAAAATAAAATGAATTTTGATAGCAAATAAAATTCATTATAGAAATTTAATTATTTATAGAGAGTAGAAAATAGTAGAAAATAAAATAGATTTCAAAAGAAAATAAATAAAATAGAGTTCGGTAGAGAAATAAAATTTATTATAGAAAAGAAATTAATATCGAGATTAGATTACGTAGAAAAATTAAGAGTATAAAATAAAATTCTCTATATATTGGGTAAAAGAAATGCTTATATCTGATGTAAGTTTACTTTTGTTTTTGTGTCATTCTAAAATTTCTTAGATCGCACGGGTCCATCTAGTGCTTCCTCAGGACAGAGATCAAGCTAGAACTTCGCTCTCTCCATCACTGTGAAGGTGAGATAATAAAATAATGCATGTCCAACACTTGCATTTGCATAACATTACATTTTTTTATATAATTTACAATATTGTTAATTTCTCAATAAATATTATGTTATGATCACTACATTATATTTACCATATATTATAAGTATTTTCTCATACATTGTATATAACTGTGCATTGGGATGAAATGGATGGTTTACGTTGAATGACTTGTTTGATTAATTGTGCTATGCATATATTGTGCTCTGTTTGTGTGGAATTGGGATGAAGTGGGTCACCATGGGTTTGTGAGGATGGTCAATAAATATGGATCCTGATGAAATTATGAAATTAGACTGTCGGCCGGGTAAATGGGAAATCGGCGCCCCCGTGTGCACCTGATGAACTGATGAAATGATGTTGATGATAAGAGGGAATGTAAAATAAAATATTGAGAGGACTGGTCAAGTGAGGATTAGATCGGTCGGCCAGATATGGGGATTGGCTCCCCAGGTGCACATGTTTGGGTGCACATGTTTGAGAGGATGGCTGTTTGAGAGGGACGGCTCGTCGGGGGTTAGGTGATCTCTCGCCACTGACTTTTAACACGTGATGTGATTAATTTGAATGTGATATTGGTTTGTGGGGTGCTGAATGTAAATGTCAATATGGGTTGTACTGTTGTTTTGTGTTCAGTTCAAGTTAGTAGGAAATGTTGTGTGTTCATTCAGTATATTAGGGTGCATTTTGCTTGACTGTATGTGGTGTGTATTATTTATTATTATTCACTGAGTTGCAAAACTCACCCCCCAAATAAATCTCTCAGGTACTAAGAAGTAGTTGGTTCGACTGAAGCTCTGCAATCTTCTCCGCAGAGTTACAAATGTAAACTTTATATTCTTGATATTTAATTTTGAATGTATAAATTATTCTGTTATCAGATTTTTTTGGACTCCGCAATTATAGGGTTGTGTATTTAAATTGGGGTTTATTGTTAGCACTACGCTATAAATTAATTATTGTGTAATTAACTGTAGGTAAACTAGTAAGCCCTTATTGTGATTATTTGTTATTGTGAATAGGCCCTGGTTAAATTTTATGTATTATTTGATATTGGGTCAGATGTTTGAAAATTTTATAAAACTTATATCTTAAGTCATATGGGCTGTTCTGATGAAATTGGGAGAGATAAGAAGATAGATTGAATAATTTAGGCTTACTACGGGCCTCGGAGGCCTTAAGCTTACCTGGGTCCTAGTGCTAGTCCGGCCCATGGAAACGGGTCGTGACAAAGGTGGTTTCAGAACAAAAGTTCATAAGTCTAGATGTAACTGCGGAGTAATTCCTGTCATGTCTTGACCATTAAGTCTAATGATGTAACTGCGGAGTAATTCCTGTATGTCTTTGAACATAGTCTTTCTTTGTCTTTTCTTCTTCAGACGTGTGTTTCGCAAGTCACAGGTTAAAGTCAAGTTGTTTAATAATTAAAATTTGTAATACTTGTCCTCTAGAAGATGTGATTTTAGCATAATGATGCTTATATGGGAATTGGTTTAAACGAAAACTCTAGAATCCTTCTAATGGAATATAATAATAATTCATTTATATAATTTAAGTAGGTAAGAAGAGTTATATAGGATTAATAGTTGAATTAGATGATGAAGTGTGTCTATTTTGGTGTATTTATATAGCGTGTTGAATATTGGAAATATCATGATATATAATAATGCTAGAATGTGGATGGTATAGTGTGCCTGTGGATATTGAGAAATGAGTTGCCTAATTATTTATTTATAAGAGAACGTTAAATGGTTCGGATTTTGAGGACAATTTAGAATCTATTTAAGTGGTGGCCTTGAAAAGATTAAGAGTATATGTTATTTTGGTGATATTTACATGATTGTTGGTTGGGTTGGAATTTATTGATAGTGCAGGTGGACGCACTGTGCACTAAGGCAGTTACAGAATCATAAATAAAATAAATAATAATAATAAATAAATAAATATATGATGAAATGTAATTATGTCTATAAATAATGATATAAAAAAAACTTAGTCAAAGCTTGAAACACAGGAGAAATTAGAAGGAAGTGCAATAGCCTGATCAACCAGTGTGCTTTTTCTAATGGAAACTGTGTCCTTAGCTTGATGTATATGGGGACAAAGGGATGGTTTAAGCAAATAATAATAATAATAATAATTTTATGGAATAAATAACATATTTACGTAATTAGTATGTAAGGAGATAAGTGATATATGACTAATAGGTTGAAGTTATATGATGAAAGTATGCTAGTATTATTTAATATGAGAACTAGATAATTCAGATTCAAGAACATTAGGATATATTTAATTAGAGTATTAATTTTAGTATATGTATTTGATGAAATTTACATGATGTTGGTTGGTGGAATTTATTATAACTATTGAAATAAGCATTTTTTGGATGTAGTATACATATATTAATTAGTGTATTTACATAAATGGTTTTTATAAGGCTTAAATAAACGATTTGACGTGGTTGGCTATAATGATGGGTGATGAGTATTTTTCATAAGAAATAATATTGGAGAAATGAAACATTAATTAAAGCCATTTTTGAGAAATGATTTCTATTTATGAGAAAAGTAAACGACTCCTATAAAGAAATTAAGATTATTGTGTTATACAAACAGTGGGCCATGATGGTTAAGTGGATTGATGAGTGATATCGGATGAGTGAGATGATAGTTATTACTTAGAGTTTTTGACAAATTAAGAGTCATGGGTAATAAGATTTGATGGAAGTAGGAATAATGATACATTAGAGGATTTAAGATAAGGATTTCTATATTTGGGATTTCATGAGTATAGAAAAATTGTGGTTCGTGTTGATCTCACGATGCTTATATGAGAATAAATTCTAACACAAAATGATCAAGAGTTTATAAGTGAATATTGTTAAGATAGAAAAGATTGACTAATAGTTAATAGAAGTATTTACAAGTCATGAAAGAGTTATGGATCCATGTGTGATATTTACAAAAAGGGAAGAGACCTAATCCTAAGGATATTCAGGACTAGAAAGGAGAGTCTGGTAGAAAAATGATAAGTTGGGTAATTAGGTTGGATCGTCAATAGAATTATGAAGGTAGTATATACAATTAAGGGATAGTCAGTATAATTTAGGAAATTAATATGGTGAAAGTTTGCATAAGTGAGTGTATTAGACAGGATATAATTAAGATCCTAGGACAGGTAGGATGTTTAATAAGCCAGACTAAGTTTATGGATCTAATATAATAAAATGAATGTAGAAGATAATAAAGGAAATTAGTGGTTTTGGGATTGGAGTAAAGACGCTAATTATATTGGGGTGATAATTATATAGGTAAAAATTTAGGTTGAAATAATAATTTGAACATAATTGAAATATAAAGAATAGAGGAGAATAATATTTGTATAAATTGTATAAGAAGGTTTCTTGGTGTGGATGAATTCTGCATGGAGAAATAGAGATAGGTGATTTAGAATTTAAATGATCATCGTAGTAATTTGAGAGGTGCGGTGATAAATTTAAGTAAATAAATTTAAGATTTATGAAAATTTAGAAAGTTAAAAGATGCTTTAGAATAATTAGTTTAGAATATGTAGTTAGAAAATAGTTTTATGAGTTATGTTAATTGAATCCATATATTGAGCTTATAAATGTATTATGTACAAGTGATAAGTGTTATTAATACTAATAACTGGAAATAAGAGTTGATGAAGAATCATGAGATTCAGCTTGAGATGACGATGAATATGAATAAATGTAATGTCTTGATGCAAAGTAGTTAGAATAAGAAATTCCTATTACTTAGTGCATTTTTGTAAGTTATAAGTTTACTGTTAGTTTATTGGAATGGAGAAAGGGAGATATAAATTATCGACTCTAGAGGAAACAGAATGGGTATTTCTGGCAGTATTTTATATATCAAGTGACTAACTGGGTTTAAATTTAAACTGTTCCATGTGGAAATATTTGAGAATTTGTGTATAGTAAATTAAAACAAGTAAATTTGGGATATATTTTAGGGAAGAAAGAATACACACAAGTATTCAAAAACTGAACAACCATGAATTATATAGATTTTATCGGGATGTGTTAACTAAGATGGTCTAATAGAATTACAATCTTCACTATAACTTGATAGACCAACCTTAAGTGTGGGTGGTGAGTAATGGAGTAAATTTATTAATTTAAAATTTTGCTCATGGAGATGTATTGAGATTCAAATGTAGGTGAGAGTCATTCATATATGATTTGGAGTCGATGTAAAGCTATTACTGAACTTTCTTAGCAATTGTGAAAATTATGATTGAATTATGATTGAATGAATAGAATTGTGTTATAAATGGCAGTTTGTGACAGATCTTATGGTTTAAGAGAATACTTAATTAGTTAGGTCCATTCGAGGAATGTTACATTGCAACTCTGATGTTGAAGGATTCAATGAGGAATTAACCTTGTTTGGAGTAAAGAATATAAAGAGAACATAATTATGGTTGAGGATATTCCTAGATTGTATTAGGTATAAATTTTACGAATTTGGAGGTGATAGACAAACTTGGAGAGAGATGATAAGCGTAAATTTTATAGTGTTTTTAATATAGTTTTTATTAGAATTTTAGTAAGTTTTTACTTCTTTAATTTAATTTTAAATCACTTTTAGTGTAATGGACATTAGTTTATAAATCAGGAGTTGAGATTATAGGTTTATATATCCATATTAATCTCATACTTAGCTATGAGCAAATATGGCACTACTTGTTTAGGAATTATCTGGATACGTAACCTAGGTAATATTGGATATAAAATACGGTTGGACGCATTTTACATCTTGAGCAGAATAAAAAAAAAAAAATGTTTGGCTAGGATCTTCTTTAATGGAGTTGATGTGTAATAAGAATGGTGGTGTGGGCATATTTTAAAAATACATTTAAGAATATTTGGCAAATGTCAACAGCTAAACTTGAGACCTCGTTTGCAAATAAGATTTCTTGTCAATAATTAAAGTTTAAGAATATGGTATTATGGGGTGAAGTTATATCCTCATATAGTAGGTATTGAAATGAGATTGTATATCTTATCTTGCGGTTGTTAGAAAAGTGGTTAAGTTGAAATAAATAGTGTGATGAGATTGGGATAGAAGTCAGGATTCTCCTATCAGTTGTATTTAAGCAATTTAGTTATGAAGATGTCAGATTCTGTCGAAATAAGCTTTGTGGTTAGTGCAATGAATTTGTTTTCTCTTTAATTGTGAAAAGTGATGCGTGTAAGCTTATTTATGGGGTAGAACTTGATAATAAGGGATACATAAGGATCCTATAATTGGAATAGTAGGTAATTTTGATAATGATGGATGGCGAAGTATCAGAAGATTTAATTTTTGTGTAGAGTATCAATTATTTGAGAAATGATCGTTATTGCTCTTAATAATAGCTAGTGAGAGATAAATGAAGGCGATATCTATCAATAATATGGGGTCACAATGATATATAGGCTATGGGAGAGTTATACACCCTTACTTGAGCAGAGTTTAATGAGTGAATCTTAAATTCTTACGCTTAAGCAGTAGAATAGCTATATGTCGAATTCTTGCATTGGGTTACTGAATGTTTACTCGAGCTTGACTTGTAGATATAGTAGCAACTCAAGTTTAAATTTAAACTATGGTAAGAGTAACTTTTAACAGTTGCATCATTAAATGTGAGAAGCAGAACCAACCATGTAAGTAAACAACTGTTGCAATCCTAGTTGTGTTATGATTTCAAAATTTCGAGGACAGAAATTTTTATTAAGGTGGGGAAGACTTGAAACAACCCGAATTTTTTAATTTTCAAAGATTTTTCCATATTAAAATTTAATAAACCGACATGGACAGCCTGGAAAATTTATTTTCAAATATTTTAAATGCGAACATCTGTGTGAGAAACCGAACCGAAATACCGACTGATTAAAAGCCGAAAACCAATGAAAAACCAAAGATATTGGTTTCGTAATCGCCGAATCGGAACGGTTTCTAACCAACCATCCTAGATTCCGCATTTTTTTTTATCTTCTTTCTAGCGCTGGCATTTCCTTCTACTCGTTAAGTCACCGTTTTCTCGAACATCAAGCGCCTATTACTCTCACTCCCCACCCTGTGACTCTACAGCCCACTGCGCCTTTCCTCCTTCTTCCTTCTTCTTCTTCTTGCGTCGTGTTGCTGTTCTTTCTTTAGTCTTTCTTTCCTTTTTCTTTCTTGCCTGGTCTTTCTTGTCTTCTTTCCCTGCGTCCTGTCTGCGTGTGAGCTGCGCGAGAGAACAGCAGTATTACTATACGCTAGCAGCCACCCCAGCCCTCGCGGGCACACACCTTCGCCGCACACTCAGACACTGGACCACGCCGCCAGATCGCACACGCCTCACTTTTCCTTTACGCGCGCCATCTGCCAGTTATTAGCATTCCGCCCTCTGCCAGAATTAGCGCAGCGGCACATACAAGCAGTCACAGTCTCCAGCCGTGTGTCGCGCCACCATACCTGTGGGCCCTGCTGCTTGAATTACCGCCAACATACAGATCGCTCCTCTGACCTTTAGGTAGTCCAGGCTCCAAGCGGCCTCCGACCACTCGACAGCCTAATCTGTCTCCGATGCCGGCAACGCGTGAAAATCCCCGATCCTAAGTGGGCGTAAATTCGACAAAAGATGTTATATTTTGGGGTAATAATAATTATGCTTACTATTAATTTATTTACTTAATTAATTGTTATTAATTGTAGTTAATGTATATTTTAGTTTAATTTAATTTAAAGTATATTGTAGGAGTATGTTTTTTATGATTAAGTTATTTATATTTCAAGTAATTGATTATAATATATAATGATATGATTGTCACTTAAAAATGCCTTGAATTAATTTATTGAGTGAATTTTTGATGATAATATCATGAATGGAATGAATCGAAGAATTGAGAAATAAAGGTAAATGTTGATAATGGATTTTTCGGATGGGAGGATGAGAAAATTGAATTGATATGATTGATTGCCCCGATGGATGGCACTTGTGGGTGATTTGGAGTATATTAGTATAATTGTTGATATTGTTAACAAGGTAGTGAATAGAAATTCCATTTTTAGAGGGAGAATGCTTGGCCAGAGTTTTTGGTTTGATTTGTTAGAAGATTTCGGTAGAGAATAAATGAATTGTTGCGGTAGCACCAATTAAAAATTCATTATATGAAAATTTAATTATTTATAGAAGAGTAGTTAGAGAATAAAGAAAATAATATATAGTATTCTAGAAAGAAATAAACTAGAAATAGAGTTCGGAATAGAGAATAAAAATTTATTATAAGAAAGAAATTAAAATCGAGATTAGATTACGTAGAAAAAATTAAAGAATTTAAAATAAATTCTAGGGGGGGAAAGAGTGAGTAAGAAAAATGCTTTAAATTCTGAGTTAGTTGAGCCTTTTGTTTTGTCTCTATTTCTTAATTTTATTAGATCGCACCGGGTCCCCATCTATGGCGGCCTCGGCAGGCAGATCAAAAGCCTGAAACTTCGCTTCCCTCCATCTACTGTGAAGTATATATATAAGAGTATGGCGTGATGCAACAACTGGCATTGTGCATAACAATTACATTTTTTATATTTATTCATAATTTGTATTTTCAAGTTTATGGTGTATGATCAAACTATAATTATACACTTATGCATAATCTGTCATTTGTATGAAATTGGTGTATTATATAAAATCGGAATTGTTTGATTATTTTGTGTTGTGTATATAGGCTGTATGCTGCTGTTTGTAGATGTATTGTGTTGTATGCAAGTGGGGTCACCTCCTGTTTGTGGAGGACGGTGATAAAATATAGGATCCTGATGAAAGTCTGATGAAATTGGACGCGTCCGGACGGGTTAACATGGGAATCGGCGGCCCCCCGTGTTCGCAACCTGATGAAATTGATTAAATGATGTTTTTGAATGATATTGAGAAAAATGAATAAGAGAAGATGTAAAATAAAATATTGGAGGGAACTGGGGTCAATGTGAGATTAGACCGGTCGGCCAGATATGGGTGGAGGATTGGCTCCCCGGGTGCACATGTGGTGTGGAGAAGGGATGGCTGTTTTGAGAAGGCACGGTGCTCGTCGGGGTTTAAGGTGACGATTGACTAATTTCCCCACCGTGATGTATTATTTGAAGGTGATTATTTTTGTGGGTGCTGAGGTGTGATAAGTCATATGGTTGACTGTTGTGTGTCTCATTTCAGTTATAGAGTAGGGTGCATTTTGGCTTGACTGTATTGTGGTGTGTATTATTTATTATTTAATTACAGCTGAAGTTGCAAAACTCAACCCCTTCTCTCAACCTCCCAGGTACTAGGAAGCAGTTGTCGAACTGAAGCCTATCTGCATCTTCTCCCAGAGTTATAAATGTAACTTATATTCCTTGAATATTTATATTTTGTAATGTATAGGAATTATTCTTTATCAGATTTTTTTTTTGGACATTCCGCAGTTATATAACGGGCTGTGTATTTAAAATTGGATGTCCTTATTGTTTAGCACTGACGCTATAACATTAATTATTTGTTGTAATTAACTGTAGGTTTAAACTAGTAAGGGGCCGTTATTGTATATTATGAAAGTTTATTGTGAATAGGTTCCCTGGTTAAATTTTATGTGTTATTTTGATAATTGTGTTCCAAGATAGTTTTTGTATAATGGTTATAGAAACTTATATCTTAGAGTCATATGGGGCTTATGTTTTTGTGAAATTAGGAATCCTATGTAGACAGATTGAATAATTTTAGGTTAATACTGGCCTCCGTGGGGGCCTTAAGCTTACTTGGGTTCCCGTAGTGCTCGGTCGCGGCCAGGGGCCTTAAGCTTACCTGGGCCCTAGTGCCGGTCCGGCCCACGGAAATGGGTCGTGACACTTAGCTTCCTCATCAGTAAGTTCTCTTGACCATGACACTCTCCCTGCAAATCTAGCTCCTGGCCTTGTGCACTTGTATTGCCCATAGAACACCGTCCTGCCAATTCCAAATAAGTTAAAACAAACTGAAAATGCCAATAGAGAAGGGAAAGGAAACTTTAGGGTTAGGTAATTAGATGCTATAAACTAAATAAAAAGCTAACGCAAATAGATGCAGTAATGTATATGGCTACGTTAGGTGGACTGGTTTTCCTGTGCAGTCTTTTTAGGTGCATTACGAGTAGATTTTGCAGTAGTAAAGATTAAACAAGGAAGAAGACATATGAACATGGTCCGCGTCTCGCTTCCAAATTGTAACCGCCCCTTTTTCTTGATTTGCAATTTTGTTGAGCGATTCTTTTATAGTCTCAATCATGGATTTTTTTTGCTTACAAAGAAAGGAGTCAGATTTTTTTGCTTCAATAAAGGAGTCAACTTAATTATGACTACATTTTTAAACATTTTAGGTTCAGCTAGGTTTTTGTCTTGGGGGGTTTCCCCCATTTTCCCTCTAATATTGCAAAACGCAAAGAATATTATATTTAAAATTGCATTTTTGGAAATATGCAGAAAAATATGAAATGTGCTTGAGACTGTTTTTGCCGTTTTTTTAATCTCTCCATTTTACCATGAATCCCTAATAACTCTATGAGACATAATTGTGTGAAAATTGCTGGCTCAGGTTTTATTTTTTATAATGAGCTGAAAACAGGTGGACACCCTCCTTATCTTTGCTTTTGTTATTGACGCATAATTTTGGAATTATCTTTGCTTTTGTATTGACGCCATATTTTGGAATGTATTTCTGATTCTAAGCACTAAACTATTTCACTAGGCATAGCCACGGTTCATTTTGAACCGGAATCGAACTGTATTGTAGATAAATTGAAATCAGATCGGAACTGTCGTTTAAAGTTTTGAACCGGAACCGGCAGTTCAAGGGCCGGTTAAGGTTCATGTAAATGTTAAAATCTGAACCTGAACTGGCATGAACCGACGGTTAACCGGCAATTCCAGTCCAGTTCGAACCAAAAATTTTCTATTTTTATTTTCAAAATGATAATCACTTAGCCTATTTTATACATCTGTAAAAGTCTCAATAATATTTTACTGCATGATATATACTGCAATGATATACTATGTTCTTTAAGAAATAACTTTAAAAAAAAAATATAGTTTTACTTTAAAAGTTAAAAAATCAAAAAGTAAATAATGGTGAAAAAAGAGAGAAATAAATTAGTCCCTATAATTTATATTTTTTTAACTTTTTTTTACCGTCTTGTAAAATTATGTTGACGTAAGTTTTAAAAATTACATTCCTTTGAAAGCAATTTTCAAAATTTTCCTTAATAATTTAATGGTAGGATTAATAACATTTAAACAATGAATAATTTATTTAATTAATAACATTTAAACAAAATAAAGTGATAATTTATTTGATTATTTTGTAAAATTAATTAATTTTATTCTTATATAAGTATGAGCACTCTAAAATTTATTTAAAATAAAATTTACCAAGATTTTTTAAATTCATATTAATATTTTCAAAAGAAAGATGTAACGTTAGAACCGATTTTTTTTAAAAAAAAACATATATTGCCAGAAAATTGTGATCGGAACCGCTCTGGAACCGATGGTTTAAGGGCTGGTTAAGGTTCAATATTTTAAAAATTTTGAACCGGCGGTTTAATGAACTGGTCATGCCTAATTTCAACATGCAAACACTTATTCAAAATTATATTTTGTTCAATTATATTAAAATTTTATTTATAGAACAACTAAGTATTGCTAACAAATATTAATCTTTTATATTTTTCCATCTTTTTACTTACATACTGAAAAATCATTAATTCATTATAATTAACCAAGTAAGTAATAAATTACAATTTAATTGCAAGATGCTCAAATAATGTTTACAAAGGGTAAAAATGTAAAATTTATTACAAAGGTGCAAGATGCTCAAATAATGTTTACAAAGGGTAAAAATGTAAAATTTATAATAATATCATTTTCTTTCCTCCATAATTTTAGGCTTTCCAAACGAAAGAAAATAAAATCCTCCCTTAGATTTTTCTTTCAATGCAAATATAAAATAGAAAATAAGGAAAGAAAATAAATAATGCAATCTTTTAATATTTTTCTCTCTTATTTTCCTTCCTTCTTTATTTTCTTTCTCTTTTTCCCAAACATGACAATAGAGATTGCAACTTTGAACTGATAATTTAAACTTAGCGAATTGTGTTTTTTCAAAATTTCATTACTTTATTTTCCTTTCCAAACATAGTTTAAAAGGTTCTTAATAATAAAAAATTTTAAAGTTGAAGTTTCAATATGAAATGAATAGAAAATCAAGATGTCTTTTAAGTCTTTTTACTTAGGAATATATAATAAAAGATAATTTATTGTTTAAGAGAGAAAACAAGTTGCAGGACAAAATACAAATCCCTTGTCTTGAGAGTCTGCCAACACGTGAACTCATCTGATTCAGTTCAGTGCTATTATCAGACGTCATCCTCATATCATCATGCATGACATCAGCATACCGGTAAACTTTACCTCCCTAAGTGTTAATTCTTTTCTATTCAAAACTTGCCCACCAATTCTTCAGAAATTTCGAAGAATGGATTATGTTTTTTATTCTTCTTAATTAGTTTCAGAGCCAGACATGTACATAATTACAGCAGTAATGGTGGTTGATAAAAATATTTAAAATGTGAGAAATGAGAAATGAGAAATAAAATGTGAGAAGCCTTGGTATGTTCTAGGTTGTATATTAAATGACTGAATAAAAATATTTAAATCTATGAATGCACTATAGTTTGGCTTATTTTATAAAAAAAGTATAATTAAAATAGTTATGCATTTATAAATTTTTTGTGAATAAAAAAATAATTATTAACTTTTTATTAGTATAAAACACATATACAAATTTTGAGTGTGCAATTACTTAATGTGAAATAAGTTTACTAATCTCAATATACATAAAAAAGTGCAATTAACTTAATGTGAAATAAGTTTTACTAATCTCAATAATAGCATAAACATATTAATATTATATTTTTTTTTTGCTTTTTTTGCCGTGTATATAAATTCACTTTTATACTTTGTAATTTTATTTTTGTGATATTCTGAATCATGTGAATGACCTATTATGCATGTAATTTTATAAATTTTGATAATAATTTTTACGCTAATATTAATTGATAATATGACCGACAGCCCAGTTGAAGAATACTCCTTAAGTAATAAAAAAAAGCAGGAACTCCATTCGCACGCGCCACACCCACCAAGCAATAATAGGAACCTTCTCTTCAATTTCCAGTGCTTGCTTTCCCAGTTTCACTTATTTATAAGCAGAGTACAACTCCCTCATTCCCTTCTCATCAATATTGCTTCTTGATATTGATCTTGTCCGAAAAATTTCTTCATTTTGTCGTGCCAATTATATCACTTCGAAAATATTTCTACTGCTAGATCTTGGTCCAAAACACCCAACCATGGCTTTATTCTTATTTTTTGGTTGAAGTACCGAGAGTTTTATCCCTTCACAGTGCCTCGCTTATTGTCCTTGTACGCTTCATTTTCCACTTCTTAATGCTCTTGCGGTAATGTCCTTGTACGCTTCATTTTCCACTTCCTTAATGCTCTTGCGTAATGTTTACCATGAATTAGTACCCAAGAAGCTCGAGACTTTTCTTGTCTCAAAATTCTTGCTCTTCTTCTCTCGTAGAAAATCATCTCCTTCTTATGATAACTTCATAATTGATGATTCGTGGGACGGTCTTGATCGCAACAAACTCATAGACGCAGCAAGATTCTACTTGTCTTCCAAGATCGGCCCTAAAAACAAAATTATCAAAATTGGTAAGTTTAGAGGGCAAAAGAATGTAACAGCTGCCTTAGTAGAAGGTGAGAAAGTTGTTGATGTCTATGAAGGGATAGAAATTACCTGGCAATTTGCAAAGCAAGAAAACGACGATCGATCCAAGAATGATAAATTCTATAACAAAGGTTATTTTGAACTAAAATTTGAAGATCAATATAGAGAAAAAATCTTTAATGGTTACTTAAACCATATTCTGGATACTTCCAAGGCCATGACAAAAGGCGAAAAGGTTTTAAAGCTTTATACAAGGTCTCGCGGTGGTTGGGATTCCATTGATTTTCGACATCCATCGACATTTGATGCGCTAGCGATGGATCACAATCTAAAGAAGTCTATCATAGATGATATAGATAGGTTCTTGGCAAGGAAAGACTACTATAAGAGAATTGGAAAGGCTTGGAAAAGAGGATACTTACTTTATGGTCCTCCTGGCACTGGAAAATCAAGCTTAATTGCAGCTATGGCTAATTACCTCAAGTTTGATGTGTTTGATTTGGAGCTGGCCAATATTACCTTTCAAGTTTTGAAATATGTGTTTTGATTTGGAGCTGGTCCAATAATTACTTGTGATAGACTTGATTTGAGAAATAGCTATGCTGGATTATTTGATAGTTTAAGTCCCATAACTGTGATTGACCAGACATAGATTGCAATTTTCACTACTGTGCATAATCGATCTATAGAATCAGGAATCCTGATGATTCTGGATGATGAATTCCTTTTATGTCAAAGGTTATTTAGTATATCATGTTCTGTTTTATGGTCTATCTCTCTACATACTCTGTGTTGTTGATACTTTTATTGTTAGAATGTTGGATTGGTTAAGAGAGCGTAGGTTTTGTTTCTCTTAATTTGGATCATCAGCAATTTTTTCGCTCTCTGGTTACTGCTAAATTGTATTGATGGATTGTGGTCAGCTGTTGGAGAAGAAGGATAATAGTGTTACCGACAAATCACAAGGAAGTTTTTGGACCCAGCATTGCTTCGTCCTGCAGATGGATATGCATCATTCAGGCGATGTCATATGTACCAGTGAAGGATTTAGAGTTTTGGATGTACAATTAACCTTGGAATTAAAGAGGCATAAACTGTCTAAAGAAATTGATAGAGCATAAACTGCTTGAAGAAATTGATGGGTTGATACAAAGTGCAGAGGCCACTCCTGCTTCTTTGGCTGAGGAATTATTGAAGAGTGATGATCCTGATGTTGCTCTTGGAGAAGTACTCAATTTTCTTAAGCAGCAGAGAATTAAAAAGGATAATGAAGATAAAATTGTAGAAGAAAAGGTAAGCTCTGTTTAGTGAATCTAATTTTGTCTTTCCCTTTTTTTAGCGTAGTTATTAAGTTTTTATTAGGAAAGAAATGTCCAGCCTTTCTCCAATGACTACTTGGATTCTCTACAGTTGGAGGTTTATTATTAAGTATTTTGATGAGAACTTACAAATTATCTTGTAATTTTCACTTTTACTAGATTTTTTATTATCTTGTAATTTTGTAAAGAGTTTTGCATGGCCTATAGTATTATTTCGTCACATAAAAATCTTTAATGAATTAAAAAAATTATTTAATAGTAATTAAGCAATCATTTTGTTTTTAAACTAAATAAGAATTTTTTTACCTATTATTGTATAGTTGGTTTCTCTTGCATTCTAGCATCCAATAGCTAAGTTTTAAACAATAAAAAAAATCTAATGGTTTTAAATTATTCAGCCAAGGATGCAGAATTATTAACATTCTGTATGCACTTGTAGTTTGTTCCCTAACTATAGTAGATAATTCTCATAATTAATCTTTTTCTGACAGATATCTAATTATTTTAATATTTTTTTTTATAATATTTGCAGCATTTCTTTTTTCAATTTTACTAAACATACATATTGAGAATGCTACATAATTTTAATTATTTATTTAAAATTCAGAAAAAAAGAAATATAATAATCCCAAATACATATTTCCTAGGAAAATTGTGTGGATTCCATGAAAGTTTTAAATTGTGTGGATTCATGAAAGTTTTAATTTGTCAATTGTATATTCAAAATTAAAATTTTTACTAATATCCAAAAATATTTATATAAAAACAAAATTACGAGCCTTATAAATTTTTTCTTTTACTGTTTAATGGCAAAAAGAAAAAAAATAATAATTGCATTAAAAAGCTGACAGGAAACACAGCCTTACAATACAATATTTAAAAATAATTTTCTTTTATGGCTATTAAGTCTACATTCCCCAGTGCTATGTCCTCGTGTGTCCTCAAAATTGAAGGAAAGTATACTTGAAGGCATGATAGACAATGAATGTTTGTTATGGTAATATAATAGGAATTGTACGTGCTTTATGCATAAATTTTCACCCGAATTTTACGTGTTTAATTTTATGACACCCTTAATTTTACAGAGACCTATTATATTTTTGAAATTGTTCATTTTAATAATAATCCTGCCCCTTGTCATATATAAATTTCAAATGCTGAATTGAGAGTGTTGCCTGAAATATTGTGTACCTGAATTATTGAAAAAGTAAAGTTATTTATGTTTTCTGATATCATTATTGAAAATGACCAAAAAGTCATAAAAGAGAAACAAAGTTTGGTTGTTGTCATTTGCAAATTGACGTGTACTGCTAAGTTCTTCGAAGATTCCCATTTGCTAAAGTATAAGATAGAACTCAATTTTGAAAAGGTAGCAACCACCTTTTTGGAAAATGTTACAATAAATCAAAGAAAATGATTTTTTTTTTTTTTTGTACCAGAGTTACATTTTTTTTTGTACCAAGAAGTTTAACATGAGACCTGAATAGGACTGGCCACTGTGAAAAGTGGTTTCAGAATTAATACACCACTGGTCAATGACCTTTTTTTTTTTTTTGTACCAGAGTTACATGAGACCTGATGGACTGGCCACTGTGAAAGTGGTTCAGAAATTGTACCACTGGTCCATGGCCCAATTCCCCCTTTTTTTTTAAAAAAAAAAACAAAAACAAGAAAAGAGAGAGCTATGCTTTAAGAATTACAAGAAACACCCACCAAATCATGTAAAATTCATGATCAAGAAGATAACGAGTGCCCATTGTAAACTTGCTAGCCAATTTTGATGGCTGAATACATAATTTAATCTATTTTCTAATTTTAATTTTGTAGTATCTTGAACTTTACAAACGATCTGTCGGCATTTAAACTTATAAATTTTAATAATACTAGACACATTTCGACACAATATTCACAATTTTTAAATTTTTTTGATTTTTATCTACAAAATATCAATTTTATATATAGCTAGCATGACTATTTGGAACAATAATTTTCATAAATTTCAACTTTTTAATATATGTTTAGTTGATATAATTTTACAAGTTGAAGTGTTAAATAAAATAATTAAAATTTTTATTTATTTAATAAATATAATTTATAAATTGAAATGTTTAATTGGTGAAAGTAAAAGTTGATGATGCCACGAGATTAAAATAATTCAGAGTGAATTTATTTATAGGGCCCAATTTCAACAAATAAACTATACATTAAAAAGTTTCCTTCCCTAAATATATGGTTTTTAAAGTGTCATTTTAATAAAGTAGTTACATAAATAAAGATTTAGAATATTACTTCCATTCTATTCATTTTTTTCATACGTTTTGAGATTTTACAAAAATTAAAAAAAATATTAAATCACCAATTTTAGAAAAAATAAGAGTAATTGAATAATACAAATAAAGTTTAGTAAAAATATCTAAAACGGTGGATGGTTCTTGGGGTTTGGGGAAGGCGGGTCTATTTTTTAATGCGGATCAGATTAGGGCAATTTGGTCTCGTGTTATTTCTTAAAGGCTTACTATTTTCTTGTGTACGAAAAAAAAAATTTATCTTGTCTCTAGTAATTTATTTGGATAAATTATTATTTAATTCCTGGATGTTGTCCTAATTAATATGCATGTTCCTTAAAATAAAGAAAAAAATGAAAATCTTTTCACATTTGCTCCTATAAAAATAGTTATTCTGATCAAATTATGTCAAAAGAAAAGACGGTTTAAATCGAAACATGTTTCGACTATTTGTTAATTGTTCTTGAAGAGTTGAGACACTTTCATAACGGTAAGGAAGGAGAAGGGCCTATTCATTAAAAAAACTACAAGACTAAAAATGTAATTTCAAGTGTATGAAATTTATAGAGTTTTGAATAATTAGGAAGTGAGTTTAATTTGAAATGGTGTACTTGAATGTGTAGTTAAGAGGCATTGGTTGAAATTATTTGGAAACTGTAGGGAAAATTTTAGTTAGAAAGAAAAATTTACAGCATTTTCCTCACGAGTTCATTCATTTTCAATCTGACTAAGGCACTCTTTGGATAAAATTGGCTATTTCAATAGCTACACAGAAATTATAAGCTCTTTTAGAATCTGTTCGACAATATTAATTATTGTAATAGCTGTTAGAACTATTAGCTATTTTGCAGTTAGCTGTTTATTTAGCGGTTTAAATTAGAAATATTCAATAAAAAAAGATAAAAATAATTGTTTTTTATTTTGAGAGGATAAAAATAATTGTTTAACTTATAATGAAATTAGCTAGCGAAATTCAAAGAAAAAAAAATAATGGTATGATTTTCAAAAAACAAAAAATTAAAAACTAAACTAAAAGCTAAACATTAGAGATAATTATATCTTTATTATCTAAATTTTTCATTTTTTTTCATTTTGGTGTCTAAAGGAAAATGTTATCAATTGAGTACTTAAATTTTTAAAAATTTACAATTACGTGTATCAAGTTGAACTGGCTAACAAAAAAACATGATTATATAATTGTAGACCTTATTCTTTTAACACATGGCAACTGACGTGGAGACAAAGAGCTCCAAAATTGCAATTCAGCGGCATGAGTAGATTCTATGTGGACATAAATATGAATTTTCTATTTTGTCCTTAAGAATACCTAAGTCTCTCATTCCTCTGTTCACATCTTTTCATTTCAAATCAATTCCTCTGCAACCTCAGATCTACTCACATCCTCTCAAATCCTCTCTAACACCATGGAAGTCGTTGCAAAAGCAAAAAGAAAAACAACAAAGAAAGTCACGGAAAAAAAAAAAAAACAAATTCATCTAATATATGTAACTGTAGAATAAATCAAGATTATGAAAAAAAAAAAAAGAAAAAGAATCTTCCACATCTAGAATTCCTTGAACTCAAATTCATCTAATACATGAAAATTGAATCCTAATAAAACAAAACCCACAAACTTATACTGATAATTTTCCAAACCGAAGCCTTTTTTTTTTTTTTGTCTTACTTTCATGAAGAAATTAAAAAATATATATATATATTAGAAAGAGGAAAAGAGAAGTGTACCATCAGTGTTCAACGAAAGAGATGAGCATATATTGGATTAAGGTCGTCAAATTGGATGAGCCATGGAGCTGGGTGTTTTAACGCAATAGGCAATGCAGTAACGAATGATTAAGGGAATTAATCAACCAGATTTAATAAACACCTAATCTAACACCTTCAAGGACCATAAGAGGTGGCCTTAGAGATTAAGCCACCACTTTCTCTGTGAATCGAGTAATTTGTAGAGGATTTCAAGGAGAATCTCATCACTTAAAAGAAGTGTACGATCGATTTTGGAGAAATTGGGAATTAGGTTTAGGTTTTGGTTTTGGAATCTTTGGTGGGAGTATAAGCATCGGAGATAGACCAGAGTTGCATTGCAAAGACCATGTGTTTTAAAGGTTTAGTATTCCTGAGCCACATGTTTGACCAGCTTGGTCACCCCTTCTTCAATGCCGAGTTAAGATATGTGGTTGCTTTCTTTGATGAAGTTGCAACCACCTATACCTGGCATGGTCGGTTCATTGAACTGTCAGTTTCGGTTCATGAAACCTGCGGTTCGATTTTTAAAATATTGACTCTAAACCGGTTTTTGAATTACCGATTCCAGTTCTAGCTGATTTCGGTGGGATTTCGATGAACCGACGGTTCTGATCACGGTTTTCGGCTATATGTGTATTAATTTTTTTAAAAAAAATAAAAATTCAATTCTAAGGCATCTTTATTTTAAGAAAATTAATGTGAATTTTAAAAATATTAGTAAATTAATTTTACAAAACAATCAAATATAAATTATCATTTTATTTTATCTAATGTTATTAAATTATTAGAAAAATTCTAAAAATGCTTCAAACAATGTCATTTTGAACTAAGTAAAATATTTAAAAGGAAAAAAAATGCTAAACTCCCATTTGCATTAAACAATACAATTATATACTAAATTTTATAAAATAGGCCCGCGCCCCCCCCCCCCCCCCTCCCTCCCCTCCCCCGCCTCCCCTCCCCCTTCCCACCCGCCCCCCCCCCCCACCCCCACCCCCCCCCCCCCACCCCTCCCCCCGCCGCCCCCTCCTCCCCCCTCCCCTCCCTCCACCCTCCCCTTCCCGCCCCCCGCCCCCCCCCCGCGCCGCCCCTCTTCTCCTCGCGCCACCCCCCCGCCCCCCCCCCCTCCTTCCCCCCTGTGAATCGAGTAATTTGTAAGAGGAGAGGGAAAGGAAGAATCTCCATCACTTAAAAGAAGTGGTACGATCGATTTTGGAGAAATTGGGAATTAGGTTTAGTTTTTGGTTTGGAATCTTTGGGGGGAGTATAATCATCGGAGATAGAACCAGAAAGTTGCATTGCAAAGACCAATGTGTTTTAAGGTTTAGTATTCCTGAGCCACATGTTTGACCAGCTTGGTCCCCATTCTTACAATGCGAGTTTAAGAATATGTGGTTGCCTTTCTTTGATGAAGATTGCGAACGCACACTATACCTGGCATGGTCGGTTCATAAATGAGACTGTCAGTTTCCGGTTCCATGAAACCTGCGGTTCTGATTTTAAAAAATATTGACTCTAAACCGGTTTTATTGAATTACCGATTCCATTCTACTATTTCGAGTGGGAATTTCGATGGAGAGGCCGACGGTTTCTGATCACGTTTTCCGGCTAGGTGATGTGTTATTAATTTTTAAAAATAAAAATTCAATTCTAAGGCATCTTTATTTTAAAGAAAATTAATGTGAATTTTTAAAAAATATTTAGTAAATTAATTTTACAAAACAATCATATAATTATCATTATATTTTATCTAATGTTATTAAATTATTAGAAAATTCTAAAAGCTTTGCAAACAATGTGCATTTTGTAACTAAGTAAAATATTTAAAAGAAAAAAAAATGCTAAACTCCCATTTTGCATTAAACAATCAATATAATTTTGAACTAAGTAAAATATTTAAAAGGAAAAAAAATGCTAAACTCCCATTTGCATTAAACAATACAATTATATACTAAATTTTATAAAATAGGCTAATCGATTATAATTTTAAAAATAAAAAAAATTTTCGGTTCAAACCGGAACTACCGGTTCAGTGCTAGTTCAAGTTTAGAATTTAATATTTACATGAACTTTAACTACCTCTTGAATTACAGGTTCTAGTTCAAAATTTTGAACCGACGGTTTCAGTTCGTCTACAGTACGGTTCGATTCTGGTTTGATTCCAATTCAACCGGTGGCCATGCCTACCTATACAGTTGATCGAAAGGGTAGATTGAGAAAGAAATTATTAGGCAACAAAGGTTAAAAAGGTCAATTTCATCAAATTCCACGTCAGATTTGGCTTGTGTGGCATTTGAAACTCTTTTTTTTCTATGTTAGCTACCACATATTTAAAAATTGAGTCCCACGAATGTATAATCATGTTTCCTAGTTAGCAAACTCAATCAAAGGCACTTAATTATAAAATTTAAAATTTAAATGTTCATGTACTCAATCGATACGATTTTTCATTTTTCGTTCAAACACAAAAATAACATTTAAAGTTTCATAAAAAATTTCCTCAAATTCTAAAAGCTATTCTAAAAGTATTAAAAGCTAGTCTAAAAATTGTTACCGAATGAGACCGAGACCGAGTAACGTGTTATAATTCTTTCCCTCAAATCCCAAAACATTAGTATAAATACTACACCCAATAATATTAATAATAGAGGTAATAGTTTCACTATGTTAAAAGTCGATCACGAACTCAATTAGAGCGAAAATAATGGAGGATTGAATAAGCTTCATAAGTTTAGGCCCGCATCAGTCAACATATATAAGATATTGGGTTAGGGTTATTTTCCTTAAATCTCAATAAGCTATAGCCCTATAGCTAGAGCGATCCAGTCCAATTCCTATGTATATATATAAAGAGACTACAGTACGTCAGCAACCAAAACCCTAAATTTTGCTGTTTCCTCTCTCTCTAATCTTCAAAAATGGCTTCCTTCGTCCTTGAAATTCTTCGTTTAGTTCCTTCAACATCTTCTCTGCTATCTCTGTACGCCTCATTATCTACCTCCTTAATGCTACTGCGAAACGCCTACCATGAATTCATTCCACAAAAGCTTGAATCTTTTGTTAGCACAAAAATCAAGAATTACTTCTCTCGCAACAAAAATCAGCCTTCTTATGACACTTTTATCATCGATAATTCTTGGGAAGGTCTCTCTCGTAATAAGCTTCTTGACATAGCAAGATTTTACCTTTCCAGCCGAATTGGCCCGAAAAACAAAATAATAAGAATTGGGAAGTTTAGAGGGGAAAAAAGCTTCACGGCTGGGTTAGTCAAAGGAGAGAGGATCGTTGATGTTTTTGAAGGTGTAGAGGTTTCATGGTTCTTTGGTGATCGTGAGATGGAAAATGGTGGTGGTGAGTTTTTTGAAATATCGTTTGAGGACAAGTATAGACAGAAGGTTTATTATGAATATTTGAATCATGTTATAAATACGCATAAAGCAATGACAGAAGAAGAAAAGATTTTGAAACTATATTCAAGGACTGGTAGACATTGGGAAAGTATTGATTTTGAACATGCAGCTACATTTGATTCATTAGCTATGGATTATGAGTTGAAGAAAGCTATTATGGATGATTTAGACAGGTTTTTGGGTAGGAGAGACTATTACAGGAGAATTGGTAAAGCTTGGAAACGTGGTTACTTATTATATGGTCCTCCTGGAACTGGGAAATCAAGTTTAATTGCTGCAATGGCTAACTACTTGCATTATGATATTTATGATTTGGAGCTTGCAAGTATCCGCTCTGATTCGGATTTGAGACAAGCAATGCTAAATGTAGATAGAAAATCTATAATTGTGATCGAAGATCTAGATTGTAATTCAAAGGTTCATGATCGATCAAATTCCGATGACTCTAACTCTGATGACTCCAACGCTTATGCCTCGGTTAGTATAATGAACTTATCAATTTAATGGCTCATAAATTTTTTCTGAAATTGCATTCTAATTGATTTTTTTTTTTTTTTTTTTTTTAGATGGCTCATAAAATTTTTTCTGAAATTGCATTCTAATTGATTTTTTTTTTTTTTTTTTTTTTAGGAAGAAATTTCAACACTGCACTCATCACTGCTCTTTTTTTTTTTTTTTTTTTTGGGAAGAATTTCACACTCTCATCACTGCTCAATTGTGTTGATGGGTTGTGGTCGAGTTGTGCGGAGGAGAGAATAGTAGTTTTCACAACTAATCACAGACAAGTTTTGGATCCTGCATTGCTTCGTCCAGGAAGAATGGATATGCACATTCACATGTCTTATTGTACCAGTCAAGGATTCAGAATCTTGGCGTCCAATTATCTTGACATAAAGGACCACCATCTATTTGAAGAAATTGATGGCTTGATTCAGAATATGGATGTTACTCCTGCCTCCATAGCTGAGGAATTAATGAAAAGTGACGATGCTGATACTGCTCTTGAAGGAGTGCTCAATTTCCTTAAGCTAAAGAAGAAAGATAAAGATAAAATTGAAGAAGAAAAGGAAGCTGATCTCTGTTAATTAACAATCTCGTTGTATCTATCTTTCCTTGATATGCTCGTGTTAGGTTTTATCTCCTTTTTTTTTTTTTTTTGATTTAACTGATTTAAATAAATTTAAAGTACACATACTTTATTTATATAAATAAAATTTTAGTCAACTTTGGATTTTATAAAATTTAATTTACTTTTCGAATCAATAAATTGTATAAGTTATTTATACTAAAATACGGCTCAAGTAATTATAGTTATGTTTGTTTCATTTTTTTTTTATTGGCAAATAAACATTTTTAATTTTATTAATTAATATGGTCCAACAAAAATTTAATATAACCAAAAGCAAAATTTTGTGAGGCATTCAGTGTGCTATCAAAATTTCTAGAAATTTTATTGATTTCATTAAAAGCCGCAGATTTGCTACACTTAAATTCAAATTTCAATTCATAAAATCCTTCCATTATATCCTTAGAAACCTATAAATTCAAGCTTAGCTCAATAGGGATTACGGCGGAATCTTAAAATGCAGAGATAAAATTGAATTTCCACTACAAAGAAATAATGAATTACCAACAAAATTTACTGACTGAAAGTTAGCAACGAAATTTTACTAATCAAAAATAGAGATTAAATTAAAAAAATAACGACTAAAATTAGTAGGTATTTAGTAGGTAATCCGCGACTAAAAATATTCGGTAGGTATTACGTAAGAAAAATTGGGCCGATTCCAACCGAGTTAATTTAATGAAATACTGACATAAATAACAAATATTACCGATTGATTTTCACTTTATAATATTTGCTACTAAAATTAAGGATTTGAGCAGCCTAACATATTCTTTCTTCTTTTTTCTTTTCTCCATCTTCTCTGGTTTCCAATAGCTGCGATGTAGGTAGAGCCTAAACTCAGCCATTCTCTATCAATTATAATTATACCTCCATTTCCGTTATCTAATGTTGATGAGTTACAGAGTTATCTGACTGTCGATATCCATTATACCTCCATCGATCTCTTCCTCTAACTGAAATTGCAGGTACTCTTGACTGCTCTTTGCTTCTTTTTTTTTTTTTCTTTTTTTTTTAGTTTTTCCTTTTTTTTATTGTTTCTATATGCTCTCTAACTTCTGAAATCCCTCCATTTTTCTTTCTATATCTGAATTTTGTGATTTGAACAAAAAATTTATAGGGTTTTTAGGGACCCCGCTACATAAGGGAAGATAAGGGACACAACCCCAAACTCATCCGCGAATCACAATGTCATCGTTTCTATTACACCTTACCCCATTGTAAGACATGACATGTTGCCCGTAATATGTTTATCAAGCACTTAATTTATATAAGAACTCAAAAAACATACTACAATGACTTAACTTTTCATATTCAAAATGCATGTTTGGTATTAATTTCAAATGCTATTTGAAACATTTTAGATATCTTAAGACTCACTTTTATAAAATCTCGAACTTAATAAATTCCCTTTTTATAAAAGATGTAAACATTCCACTATTTAAAAATTTTAACTAAAAGTCCATATAAATACATATTTACATATTTAAATACATTAGTGAAACCATTACCCATAAGCCCATTAGAAAAAGGATTACATGCTAGATTATTCATTTAAAGTCGTTACTAAGACAACAAAATAGTTTTAAAGGTAACTGAACCATTCAAGTGCTATATAATTTATATCAGTAACTGTAAATTCATAAAACTTCAGTTGCATTAGTATGCTCAAAATATATATATATATATATATATATATTAGTATGATTCCAAATATATATAGTATAATATATTATAATATATATATATATATATATATATTAGTGACCAGTCTCTACTTTATACATCATACAAATTCCAATAAAATTATTCATAAGGCAACGACTACATCAGTAGCTCACCCTTCGAAAGCTATAGAAAGAACTCACAACTCCGTCGGACTTACTCTCCTACTTCTCCTTTCCTTTTTTCCTGCGATAGTACAGAGAACAACTATGCTAAGCATAAGGTCTAGTAGTGCACTATATAAATTACATAATATAAATAATAATTCACCATTAGATATTTAAGACTTAAGTGTGAAAAAAATTTTCAACATTACCTCTTTCAAGGTCGATGCTTATCATTTGCTTACTGAAAAACAAATTAGTTAGATAAAAATAACAAGTAGTCATCTCAATTAAATCACATTTATTTGCTTACTAGAAATAATGAACTTATATGGAGATATTATGGCATAATGATACAATCGTCAATCAATAGACTTGTTTGCACAGTTTATGCAGACTCAATCTGAAGGGCTATTAGTGTCTAATGTGCACATCTAGACCTGCTATCTACAACCTCAATCTGTGATATGATTTCAATAGAAGAGGGAGCAATCTACAATCTCAACATGGAGGCTCAACATGGAGGGAGAATTTTATATCAATTACAATATCAACTTCAACTAATGAAGTGATATCGGCATGACAATAACCATATCATTATATCAATTTCAACAAATTAAGTGATATCATGTAATAACCATGTCATGCATTTAGCTGTGAGCCTTTTAAAACATCTCTATTATAAATCAATCATTAGCCATAATGAGCAGCATTTCATTTTGCTCAAACATTTCTATATCCATTTAAATGAGTATATGTAATTAATCAAAATCAAGATATTTCAAATCATTGAAATATAATAATAGTCTTTTTAATTAAAAAAGTATTATATAATAATAATAATAATAATAATTACTAAAATGAGTAATATGTAATTTAAATTCAAATCAAGATTTTCAAATCATTGGAAAATAATAATAATAAGATCTTTTTAATTAAAAAAAAGTATTAATAGTAATATAATATATAATAAATTAATTAATTTTTATATAATATATAATAATATAATAATATAATATAATAATATAAGAAATAATAATAATAATAATAATAAGAATAACCATTTTTACCATCAAAGCGACGTAATTGTAAAAAGTTTAAATTAACCTATGAGCAAAACTATGTTACTCATGCTAATTATCATTCAAATTCTAGTTGTATCATAATGTAGTCAAACTGATATGAAATAAGTGGATCTCATATATGGGCCAGAAGTCTGTATTCTTAATTATTGTGAACTCTATCTTTCTCATCTGTGTAGAACTCTGTTGAGGTTCCACTTATCTAACTATATATATATGTGGCTTCTCATCAATAATAAATATACTCTCATATACTCTCCTTATTCTCCCTATTCTCTCTTTACTTCTTTCTCTATTTTATTATTATTTTATAACACGTTATCAACACGATTCGTTCTATCACTACAATTTCGTTCTACTGCTTTGAAAAGAATAATTTATGGTTCGCAACAACTAAAATTAAGGTTGGTGTTTGCAAAGAATAATTTATTGTTCGCAACAACTAAAATTAAGGTTGGTGTTTGCAAAGAATAATTTATTGTTCGCAACAACTAAAATTAAGGTTGGTGTCGACAACTAAAATTAAGGTTGGTGTATTTCGATTTGTTTCCATTTAAAAGGTAATTTTTTTTATTTGTTCTTTTTAGAAATGTATTAATATTGATTAATTATTTTGATCATATATAGTTGATGACTAAAAAAAATGATGATGTTATTTTACCATAGTATATAATACGTAAATGCCAATTATAATAATAATAACGTCACCCAAGCCATGGCCTTTACTTAGATCATAAAAGGGTCGAGGGATATCAAATTGCATGTTCTCTTGACTCGTTTGTTAGCTGATCATTTAATATTACAAATAAGCTATACAGGGTTGCTCATCAATTTAATATTTTGATATAGAATATTAATGACTTGTCATATTTGTCATTTATATATGTTATTGACTGCTTGTAGGATTATTATGGCACGCTGAGATTCTTTTTTCTTTTAATTATATGATGATTTAAATAATTTAATATTTTGGAAGTGCTTACAGGTTTCTTACTGGGGTTGTTTTAGTTTTCAAGGACATGTATTAGAGTGATGGTGGCTTATGCTTTTCTTTTTCTTTTTCTTTACTCAATTTATCTTAACGTTAGGTTAGGGGACATAGTTAACTCAATACTGTTATAATTATTTTTATTTTTATTTTTTTTTTGTGATTTTGTTATCCACCATAATTATTTTATTCTATCAAATCTTATACAACGTGTTATACAAACTTCAATTTGTGGCCCTTAATATTATGTGAAATAATTATTTATCATGAAGGCTAAATCTGAAATACATTTATATCCTATAAGTCTTAAAAACACAATTGATAATAGAAATCAAGAATCATATCAAAATAAGGCAATAATTTTCTTTTTATTGACTATTTGATAATTAAACATATGTTTGTTCTTTGGAATGGTTTGAAAAAAAGATATAACAACCAAAAGCTATCATAAAACTGTAAGTTATTTTGATTTAGCAATGTTAAGATTATTATTTTATTATTATAATTATTATTATATATTGGCATATATTATTAATGTGCTACCAATTTTAAGAATTGATTGATTTATTTTTAAATATAATTAAGATATCATCGTTATTATATTTGGAGCTATATTAGCCTTTGAGCTAGAATTGTCAATTATATTTATACTTCGAATATGCTCCTAAAGTAGTAAATATCGAGAGAAAAAGTTTTACAATAAACTCTAAATTTATTCATGTCCTTTTATTTTTGAGCAAAATATTAAACACCAATTAATATTATGAAGCTTGTCCAATTAGATTTTCTCTATTCTCTGAATATTCCTGAAGTGAATGAAATTACACATAATACAGGACATGGGTGTAGTGAAATCCTTCTCTAAAGTTAATGCAATAATATATGATATTGGGGTGTGGACATGAACAATGAAAAAAATATAATTGTCATTGAGAATATCAATATGATCACAATTGAAGTAATGATCTTAACAATTATGGTGACCACATAATTAAGAATAAAATTTACCACCTGAAATGCTACAAATAAAGTGGCATATATGTATGTTGATTATGTGCTTGTTGTAGACCAAACTATTGAAAGATAAATTCGACTTTGGTAGTAAAAAAATATTTAAAAGCTCTAAAAGAGTAAGTATTACTACCTAGAGGAATGAATTATATGCATAAATTATTGCAAAGATATTCATTAAAATGGATATTATATGGTTGTAAACTAGAAATTTATAAATATAAGTACTTTATTATTTGGCATGATCGGTTGGATTATCTCGATCAATAATGATGTCAATAATGATGCGAAAAAGGAAAATTTAATTCTTACATGAATATTTATTGAAAAACCAGAAGTTTCGAATGATGCGAAAAAGGAAAATTTAATTCTTACATGAATATTTATTGAAAAACCAGAAGTTTCTTCAAATCTAATGAATTTTTCATGCTTAGTTTGTTCTCAAAGCAAATTAATTTTTAAGTGATCCCCAAGAATCCAAATTGAATTGCTTGTCTTTTCTGGAATATATAACGGAAAACTTATTGATCAATTTATTTGGATATATTATGAATGCATCCAAAAGATAGTTATATGATTATTATTAATTTACAACTTGAAGTTTGCAAAGATTATTGTTAACATGCAACCTGAAGATCGTATGATTATTTACGCAAATAATTTGATTAAGAATATAATTTCCAGATTATGCTATTAATACAATTTGTCTTGAGAATGATAGTGAATTACACATCAGCCTTTAATGATTATGACATGTGTTAATTAAAATAATTTAGGGCAACCTGTTGTTGCTTTTATTTATGCTCAAAAATAATTTAGTAGAATCATTTATACTGTTGTTGCTTTTATTTATGCTCAAAAATAATTTAGTAGAATCATTTATAAATGATTGCAATTAATTGCAAAACAATTATTATGAGAACGAATCTCGCTACTTTTTAGAGGGACATGCTATTAAATTTAATTACAATTACTCGCATTAAGCTAATAAGTCATTATAAGTTCTCCTATTTATAGAATTTTTGGATTAGGAATTACCCATTTGAAGAATTTTTAAATGTGCAGTAAATGTTCTAATTGCTCCACTACAATGCAATAAAATAAGAAATTTACTGAAACACCCCGTAATTTTATTTTCAAAAATTTTGAATTTTTATTAAATAAAAAATCAAAAATTTGATAGCGTGGGCTGCAAGTGTTGTGTAATTTTAGTTCACGCCCAAATTCATGAATTGGGCCTAAGTCCAATGAATAGTATCACAACCCCTAACCGAGAATTTTTCAAATTCCCCAAGAATTATTTTGGGCATTAAATATTAAATCAATTAAAATAAATTAAAAGGACCTATAAACCCATTTTGATTTCTGAAAACCAAGTGAAAAACTAAAAAAACCAAGCAAAATCAGCCCAAACCATTGATTTGAGCCAAACCGATTCAAATCGAACCAGAATGGCCCAAAAAAATTCTGGAACCCTTCCTTTTCTCTTCTTCTTCTTCTTCTCTTCTTGGGGCGGGCGTGCCAGCATAGTTCGTCCTCTTCGCGAGGATCGTGGAATTGTCGCTCAAATTTCAATTGGTACGCTCTAAGACCCCGTTCCTATTTTTTGATATAAATTCCAAATTTAAATTTATTAGATAAGTTAGTTGATTTTGAATAAATAGCTAATTGAAGGGTTTCGAAATATTAGGTTGAAGTTGTGAATTAATTGAAAGGTTTTTAGGAGAATTTGAACCTAGGATACAATTATTAGAAGTTGTGATTATATTAAATTTTGAGTATGTAATTAAAATCACTATTCGCCTTAATACTAATTTTGAAAATTTAGAATTTAAGTCCTTTAGAATAATCGTTAGTAATCGAAACGTGAAACATAAATTGGAATTAGTTAGTTAGCTAATTAAATAACCGTTAGCCTATAACTAGTTGGCTGTGCATAAGAAAAGTAAAATGAGTGCTTAGTCAATTAACAAAGGTTAGGTGCATAATTCTGATAAGCTTATGATTTAATAAATAATCTTATATGGATAGTGAATATGTATTAGTTGTGATTAGAAACCGAAACATGTGTATTATACTTAGATGTTTATGTAGATCTAAAATGATATATTATAGCAATAGTAATGATTGGATTTTAGAGTTGATTGAGTGCCCAATGGATGAGCTGTGTAATTTGAATAAATGATTAGATGAATGAATATGGTTATGGTGGACGGGGTTAATATTGTGAATTACCCGATGGATGGGCTTTGAAAATTTAGTATTGAATTGTGGTTTAGCTAAATTTTAAAGGAGGTTCCGCCAAAATTTCGATAGAATCTAGGTTAGTCATAGTTAATAAATGAGTTAATAGGTTTATTAGATTAATTCTTTAACTTGATACATAATAAATAAAGTTCTTTAACAATTTTATTATTATCATTATTTATTTATTTATTTATTTATTTTTTTTTTAACTTGATACATAATAAATAAAGTTCTTTAACAATTTTATTATTATCATTATTTATTTATTTATTTATTTATTTATTTATTTATTTATTTAATTATTTATTTTGGATGGATCAATTATTATAATAATATATTATTAATTACTATTTCTTTATTTAATTATAATTAAATATGAATGTCTAATTGTGCATTTGCATCTTGTTAATTAATTGTTTGCTATGCTTGCATTTAATTGCAATACTTGATTAATTATGTTGTGATAATGCTATGCTTTGTATGTGTGGAGTTGGGATGAAGTGAGTCACCATGGTTTTGTGAGGACGGTTCTGGAAATGATGAAAATATGGGATTTGAAATGATGAAAATATGGTCAGCCAAGTATGGGGAGATCGACGCCCCCATGTGCACCTGATATTATGATACAGATGAATGGAAAACCACAGGGCGGTCTCCTGTTGGTATGGAAAAGAAAAGAGAGAATGGAAAAACAATGAGAGGGCTAGTCAAGTGAGAATTAGACTGGTCGGCTAGGTATGGGGGATTGGCTCCCTAGTGCACACGTCATGTAAGGATGGGCCATGTGGGAGGACGGCTCATCCAGGGTTTCGGTGATGCCACAGACCAATTTTCACGTGATGTGATTATGTGAATATGTTAATAATTGTGAGTGATGTTGCTATGCTATTTGTGTGACTGGCTGCGTGAGCATATAACTAGTCGGATGACTAGATTGCTATATTTACATATTTGTGTGAATCCATGTGGCGTGCAATAATTATTATTGATTATTAAACTCACGTCTCTTTGATTAACCTTTTCAGGAAATAGATTTTCCTTCACCCAGTAAAGCTCTGCTTCCTTCACCGCAGAGCTAGAAAGGAATTCTCTAATTTTAGTATTAATTCATTAAATAGATAACGGTACAAAATTTATTTATATTTATTTGTTAGTGAACTCCACAGTTGTAGAACTTATGTACCTTTAGTTGTGTAATAATTTTATGAGCCCATATTATAATCGTAATATATTATAAATTGGGCCTGATCCATGAATTATTTAAGATGTTAAATTCGGGGCCAAGATACAATGTAAATATGAGGTTCACTGTGCATGGTATTATGGGCTAGTCGTTTGGAATTTATTTTGAGAAAGGTTGAATTTTAGTAGTTCAGGCTTACTACGGGCCTCGGGGGCCTTATGCTTTTTTGGATCCTAGTGCCAGTTTGGCCCGTGGAATCGGGTTGTGACATTTATATGTGTCAAATTTGCTAATTGTTATAGATCCCGACATCATAGGGAGAAAATAAGTAGCTAGAAGAATAATTGAATGGAAAAAAATTATCATTATTAATGATCCTCATACAAGGCAGTGTGAATTTAAAAGTTTAAAAGATAATTCATTTGCAAAATATAGCAAATTAGTTGCTAAATATATTTCTGATATAAAAGGGAGATAATTAAATCTCACATACTAGCTGCAAATGCTTCTATTAGAATGAAAGTCCCTAAAGGACAAATTGCCTATGCTAATGAGTCCAAGACACGCCTGAAGCATGGTAGACTAATCGGTTCTAAGTAGGGATGGCAATTTAACCCGACCCTGTGGGTACCCGATTCGATTTGATTCAATTTTAGCAGGTTTGGGTAGTGAACAAACGGGTTTGGAATGGGTTTGGGTAGTATTTTTACTACCCACAGAGGGTTTGGGTTCAAGGACCCGGGTACCCACTATCCGTTACCTGTTTAATAAATATTTAAAAAATATTTAAAATAATTATTTTTTAAATAAAAATTATATATACGCACTTTTTAATTATAATTAATGCTGTAATTATTTAATATTTATATTTATTAAGTCAAAATAAATAACTTTATAATTTTTACTTGATTTTTATTCTAAAAAATTTTTAAAAAATGTCTTTAATGTTAAACGAGTTTGGGTTTTTAAACGGATAATTATAATCGGGTTTGGAACGGGTCGGATAGTAAATATGAATTTCTAAATGGGTTTGGGATGGATTTAGGTACCAGATTTGTAATCAGGTTCGGGTTTAGATAGTGCATTTTACGCCGGTATCTAACCCGTTGCCATCCCTAGTTCCAAGGATAATAGTCCTAGAAAAGGAAAGGAGCAAATATTCAAAATGATGAAGCTTTAGAAGATCAAATTGTGGAAGAAGTTTTTAGATATGACTAATAAGTTTCCAGAAGAAACTCAGGTATCTGAAATTATTGAAAATGATGAGATCTCTATAAATTATGTCATGTCCGGACAAGTATAGAATCGATATAAAATAAACGTCGAAGGTAAAAATAGGTCTTGAAATTGTGAAAAATAATGAGTATCTTGAGCATATAGTCTACTGATAATATAGACATAATGATTGGCCAAAATAGAACGACACATGTGGCATTTAAATTTACTTGAAAAGTAAAATTTGAAATTTAATATGGGCATAAAAAAATGTCAAGCCAGTAGAATACAAATATGTATTCGTGTGAAATTAAAATGGGGTCATCAGATATGAAGCAAACTTGTTGCATATGTTTGTTTGTAAAGAACTGACATTGATTATAAGAATAAATATCCTCATGTAGTGGATATAATTATAATTTGATATTTGATTAGCTTGGCAATTTATGAAAATTCTTATTGCGTCTAATGAATTAAGGGCTACCTATTTAAATGCTAACTTGATGTAGATATTTATATGAAAATCCCTGAAGGATTTTAATTGCTTGAAGCATAAAGTTAAATTCTCGAGAAATTTATTCAATCAACTATATAGAGTGCTATATAGATTATTAGATAATGATATCCATGAAATACTCAAAAAAAGGTTTGAAGCAAGCAAATCGAGACCCCAAGAAATATATTCAAGATTTCTATACAGATTAAAGAAATCTCAATACATGGTATAATTGTCTTAATGATATTTATGGCTAAGAAAAGATGATATTATTTTATAATTATATTCTTTTTATAATATTTTATTATTGAAAGCATACTTTTGATATTTACTTTATATACTATCATGAGTAAGGTGACAATACATGGTAATAATTGTCTTAATGATATTTATGGCTAAGAAAAGATATATTATTTTATAATAATATTCTTTTTATAATATTTATTATTGAAAAGCATACTTTTTGATATTTAACTTTATAACTATCATGAAGTAAAGGTGATCTCTTAATTATATACTATCATGAGTAAGGTGATCTCTTAATTAGTGAATATCTATTGAAAGGATATTTTGATAATATTGTTATATGTTCATGAATTTTTATAGATATATTTGAATATGAATTTGTCATTATTTGGTTTATGGACATTATTGGAACTCTTGAAAGCTTCCAAAAATTATAAATTCCTTAAGGGAAGAGTTTGAGATGAAAGATATTTGAAATATAAAGTTTTGTCTCGGCCTGAAGATTGAACATTTCATAAATGAAATTTTGCCCGTGAATCCACATAGATGACTAAGTTATTCAAATGATTTTATGTGGATAATGGTGAGGTCACTTGATGGGAAGATGACCTTTTTTCACTTTAAGAAAAATTATAAAGAACTCTTGGTCTTGAAGTACCATATCTTAGTGCAATAAAGGCATTAATGTATATTGCTACTCATACTTGACTTGATTTTTATAAATTTTATTAGTAAGATTTAGTTCTTCCTGGATATTAAGAAATTAAATGGAGCTAAACGTATATTTTAACATCTCCATGACACGATATATATGAGTTATATTATAACTAACATCTCAAACTCAGTTTTGATTGGCTATAAAAATGCAGGTTACTTGTTTAATCCATATTATTTTAGATTATAAACAAGTCATTCATTTATATGTGGAGATACAATTATTTCATGGCATTCAAGAAATGAAGTATTACTACTATTTCTTTTAGCCATGCAGAAATTTTAGCAACTCATGAAGAAAGACAGAAGTGTGTTTGTTCGAAATACGTGTAGTCTACTTATCTAGATAGAAATTCTTATAATATTTGGAGATAATATTTCAGACATTCATCTTTGTTGAAAAAAATGATATATTAAAGAAAACAAGAAGAACATCTATTACAAAAATTCTCTTTTGCTCATGATCTACAAAAGAATAGTAACATTGAAGTTCAATCATGCAAATGACAATATTGTTGATTTATTATCACTTTTTACTACAAGTTTCCTACTATAAGCTTTCTGTTGCAAGCTTTGAAGGATTGATGCACAAATTGAAATGTATAAACTCAAAAATCTCAAGATTTATCTTCATGAGGGGGAGTAAATAGATATTGTACTCTTTTTCCCTTTCACCAAGGTTTTTTCTTATTGGGTTTTTCTGGTAAAGGTTTTTAATGAAATAGTATTTCAACGCGTATTTAAGAAAAGAATAATGTACTCTTTTTTCTTCACTAAGATTTTTTTCCCATGGGGTTTTTTCTTAGTAAGGTTTTAACGAGACATATTCTTTGAAGAATGAACATCCAAGGGGGAGTATTATGAAATAAGAGTTTTAACGAGACATATTCTTTGAAGAATGAACATCCAAGGGGGAGTATTATGAAATAAGTGGATGTCCTATATGGGCTAGAAGTCTATATTCTTAATTATTGTGAATTCTAGCTTCCTAATTTGTGTAGGACTCTGTTAGGGTTTCTCTTATATAACGATATGTATGTGACTTCTCATCAATAATAAATACACACTCTTATTCTCTCTCTATTCTCCATATTCTCTCTTTACTTTTCTCCCTATTTTTCAATTATTTTATAACACAAACTTAATACTATAATAACTTCTATTATACCATTATAACTATTAGGGAAAATAATTATTTCATCTCTAAGGTTTACCATAATTATCTAAGTAGTTCAGTCTTTTGTAAAAATATTTAAAATGCCATTGAGATTTGCCTCCCTCATGCTATTTAGTCTTTCTGTTAAAAAAAATACACATTTTCCGTTAATTTTAAGATAAAAAGACAAATTTAACCATTATAAACTTCTTGGCCATGTCGATCTCTCTTCTCTCTAAAAATTCAAATTCTCTCCACCTCCTTCAGCCAAATGTTGCTCTTTGCCGCCATAGACATCACCATGTCGCCATCAAACTCCGTCTCCATCATCCGGAGCTAAAATCCAATATCCAAATCTGATTCAATCGCTTTATCCATCCTCCCGATCTAGTCACTTTATCCTTCCTCCATTCTTGCCTTTACTCTCACCTCTTTGAAATCGCCGTATTGATCACCACCTCCCTTTCTCATCCTCTGCCATAGAAGCACTTGTCGCCTTAGAGTCGAACAAGTTGCATGTTAGACAACTTCTCTGTTCCTCACTACCTCTAATATTTGAGTTTGATTTTTCATATTTAATCATTTGAGTGTAGCTAAATTGATTTGTTTTTGTGATTTCTTTACTTATATTTGTGTATTTTTTTTTCATATTATAGTAATTTCTTTGTTTATATTGATTTTTTCCTCAGTAAAAATGTCACTTTCCTTTCTTACTCTCTTTTAATTTCTAAAGGTTTTATAGCAACAAATACATTTGATCTACAATTATAGTGGATTACAGTAGCAAATATGTATTTTGATAAAAAAAAAATATATAGTGTGAGATGTGATTGAAACCAAAAAGGATTAGATATCTATGCAAGGGTCCAAAACAATTTTTTTTTACTTGCTCTTAGCTTTGAATCTCAATTGCATCTTTCTTTTTGCTTTTTTTTTTTGGGTTTAATTTTTTAATTATCTAAAAAAGTCCATTTTTTTTCAAATATTTGTAATCTTTATTTTTCATTCACCAGTTTTATTTCTTGCTAGGTTATTATGGATCCAACTTCATTAGTTGGGAATTGATCTTCAATTAAGATACTACTTATCTCTTTCTTTAATTTTGAGCTTTTTTATATATGGGTATTATTTATGTTTACATTTTTGTGAATGCTGGAAATAAAGAAAGTAAGATTGGAGAAACTGTGCCAGTTAGATAATTTAGAGTATTTTGGTCTTCTATAAAAAATTAATGGCAAAAAGTGTGTTTTTATGTAAAGAACTACTACGTATGACAGAAGCAAACCTAAGGGACGTTATAAATATTTGTATAAAAGTCAGGGACTGTCTAGATAATTATGATAAATCTCAAGGACGAAATAATTATTTTCCCTAACTATTATAATTACCACTATCATTCTATTAATGCCATAATTTTAAAATTTCTAATTATTAATTGTTTATAGTAAAATCTATTATATTCTAACAATTTTGTGTATTAGTGTTATTAGTATTATTCATTTTTCAAAAGATTATAAGTCCTCTTAGTATTGTAATTACACTTAGCATTATAATACCTAGTAGATATAATGCCTAATACTATCAAAGAGAACCATTTTAATTTGGTTTGTTTGACTATGATTACAATTATAATTAATAATTAATAATTATACTAGTATACAATATTGTTAGAATATGAATAAGTTTGATATACAATAGTTAGAATATGAAAATAAGTATTGATTATAAATTAGTAATAATTAAAATTATATAATTAATAGTACTATTATAATGATAATAATAATTATAAATGGTCATATCCATATAAATAAAAGCAGTATTTAAGTTTCATTATAATACATAATTATAATAATAGTTTATAATGGTACTATAGTATATAATAATTATTATTAGAATATGAAATAGTTTGATTATAAATTAGTAATAATTATAAAACTTTATAATTATACTATTGTTAGCCATAATAGTTATAATCATATAATAGAAGTTAATATTAAGTTTGGTTATAATGTTAGTTACAATTAGAATGTCTATAATTGTGATACAATTAGAATGGGAATGATAACACTACAAAAAATAAAAAATGCGCTTTTGCCACCAATTTTTGTGATCGATGGAGGTCGGTCACAATATTGCGACCAATTGCGATGAATGTTGAAGTAACAGAGATTTAACAGTCACCGACGGATTTGCGACCAAACTGCGACAAATTTAGCAATGGAATTGCGACCGCATGAATATATGTTGCTAATTCTAGTGGTAATAACTCTTGCCAGTTTGGTTTCTACTTTGCGGCCTCATTGCGATGAATCAGTGATCGAATTTGCGACCGTTTCACAGTCCATTGCAAAATTGCACGCTATAGTTTAGCGCCAAATTTGGTTTCTGGTTTGCAAGGGATTAGTGACCAATATTTTTCCGACCGACTGTATTGGTCGCAAATTGATTGCAATTTGTTTGATTACAAAACAACATCGCAGGATTAAAAATTGCTCGCAGGATTAAAAATTGCGATCAATTTTTGAATGATTTGGTCAGTCGCAAAAAATTAGGGTTTTATAGCCCCTGGGTTGCCTTGGTCACGAGCGCAACGCACCTTGGTCTCCTGTTTTCTCTCTGTTTCCAGCAGATAGTTCCCCCTTCCACCATTTTATCCGGTCGCCATTTGCTGTTGCTGTCACCAGACGTTGCCATTGTCGCTGGAGAAGACATATCGGTCGCCTGGTCAGGTAGGTGCTCTTATCCTTTTATTTTGTGTTTTTTTTTTTATGTTGCAAAGTAACTGAAATTTTATTTTATTTATGTTGATTTTGTTATTTGCTATTTGTTTTTGTAAATTATTTTTTATTTTGTGTGAATGTTGGTGGATTTTTTTGTTGTAATTATTAATGGATAATATTTTTTTTGTTGTAAACAAGATTTGTTGGAAAATTTGATGAAGTTTTTAAGTTTTGTTCTTTATGTATTTGCTTTTTTTATATAATTTTTGTTGGTTGTAATTTTGTATGAATGGATAATATTTTTTGTTGTAAAATTGTATTAATGAATGGATAATAGAAAAATGACCTTAAAATGGATAATAGAAAAATGACCTTAAATCTAAATTGTAAAAAATAATGCACAATTATTAAAAATAATTGTAATTTGTAAAAAAAAAATTAATGAGTGTAATCTAATACTAATAAAATTTTATAGTAATCAAATTAATGGGTGTATTGAAATTTATTTTTTTGAAATTGCTTTATGTTGATTTGTGTTTTTATTTGAGTGAAAATCACATGAATGATAACTTTTAGTTGGAGGCTTAATAGTGGCCATTTTAACTTTGGAAAATGTTGGGATTATATAGAAGTGTTTATGTGAGTGTGTTTTGACTTGAGTTTTGATTATTTTATGTCGAAATGCTGCTGAAATTTTTTAAAAAACTGAATTTGCGATCGAATTTTGTGGTTTTGAAACCGAATTTTGCGACCGAAAGTGCATTAATAATTTGGATTTTTATTTTAAAAAAAAGAAATTATATAAAGAGAGAATAAAATAGATTGAAAATTATATCTCTATCAGATTCTTTCCTCCTTTTAACCTTGTATCTGATGATCTTTGATTGCTGATTCTTCTTTCAATATTATTATTACTCTAGTGAGTCAGTTTTGAAATTACACTTCATTTTGCATGTAATTTACTTGTTTGAAGCAAAGGATATCCAAACTAAAGTGTAAATGTTATTTACTCATTCCTAAAGCTACTTTTATCAAGGGAAGCTAACTAAGCAAGATTAGAATAATATATGAATTAATTTGTAAGTTTTAGTTGTTTAATAAACTTGAGGAAATATATTTTTTTTGTAGTTCCCTACAGGCTATGCTATTGCTTTATAGCTGGTTGTTGTGGCAATTTCATTTGAAACTCACCTGAGGTACTTTTTTTTCCTCAAATTTGTTTATTTTGGATTGTAGATTTTTTGTTGTAATTTTAAATGGATGATATATTTTTTATTGTAAATAGGATTTGTTGGAAAATTTGATTAAGTTTTTAAGTTTTGTTCTTTATGTATTTTATTTTATGTTGATTTTGTTGTATTTTATAAGAAAAAAAATTAATGAGTGTAATTTATAACAAAAGTTATAGTATTTGGTGCAAGAAATACGTTATAGTATTGAAATAATTATAATTTGTAAAAAAAAAATAATGAGTGTAATTAAATACTAATCAAAATTTTTACTAATCAAACTAAGTATTGAAATATTTTATACTAATCAAACTAATTAAGTAGTATTGAAATATTTTTGACTAATCAAACTAAGTAGCATTGAAATATTTTATACTAATCAAACTAATGAAATACTAATCAAATTAAGTAGTATCGAATATAAATTAAAATTTGATTATTGTATTGAATCAATTGTAGTCTAAAAGAAAATGAAAGAAAATAAGATAATCAAGCTACATAGTCAATTGAAATATTTTATAAAATCTAATTTGCGATGATGTATTGAAATTTATCTTCAATTTGGCACGATGTATTGTATTTGTAACATTTATATTTTGAAATTACTTTATATGCAGATAGCTTTCGTATTTGAGCTTGGAAAATCAAATGAATGATCACATTGAGTTATTTCACTTAATCATGGAGGCCCCTAGTAATAGCCATTTTGTATCTTTTGGAAAATTGTGGAATTTATAGACAATTGTTTGAGTGTGGTTTTTTGACTTGAGACATGAATGATGCATTTGAGTTGGAGGCCTAGTAATAGCCATTTTGACTTTGGAAATATGTTGGAATTATATAGAAATGTTTATGTGAGTGTGTTTTGACTTGAGATTTGATTATGTTATGCCGAAAGTGCTGCCGAAATTTTTTTGAAAACTGAAAATGAGGAATCGTACACTTATTGATATTGTAGTAAGTTTGCATATATATAGTTAACCTTAGTTAGAAATAACCTTAGTAAGTTTATATATATATTGTTACCTCTATACATATTTATCACATGTTCTACAATTTATATAATTGTATATATACATATGTAGGTTCTGTTATCTGTAGTACAAATGGCTAGAGGCAGGTCGGTTGATTTAGACTTGTCCAGCAGTGGTTCGCGTAGAGGTCGTAGTCGAGGACGCAGTACACATGGAAGAGGATGATGCTTCTTAGATTGTCGTTGATTTTTTTCATATTTTGTATAGTACATTACTGATGCGGAGCAACTTGCACTTCAATATTTGAAAGACTTGGACAGATGCAAATCAAAGAAAAAAGACGCACGGCCGTGCCATTCCTAGCATGCCCGTGTGAGACTCTGGGAGTTCAGAACATGCCCAAGGCTCAAAACACGCCCATGCCCGTGCCACCGGGGATCTGACCGTGCTAGCCTCTAGAAATGTCGTAGCACGCCCGTGCCATGAAAAGCACGCCCGTGCTGATGGTTCCAGTTACGATTTGACTTGCGGCAAGCCCGTGCCATGGCAAGCACATCCCGTGCTAGCCTCTGGAAGTCCCAACACGCCCGTGCCACCCCTAGCATTCCCGTGCCGCCGCCCTTATTCGGGCTTTGCCTAGTTATACTCCTTTGTGTTATTTTAGGGTTTTAAATTGCTTAAGCCTAAACCTATAAATAGGTTATTTACTTTAGGGTTTTAAAATTGAAATTGCTTAAAGCCTAAACCTATAAATAGGTTATTTTGTATCATGAATTCATTCATTATCTGTTTGATCATTATTCATATCAATAAAACTGTTGGCTCAAGGTCAAATTCTAATCTCGGAATTTTGATGATTTAAAACAAAAAAATAAATTTAAATTATACATAATTTGTGCTAAAATAATTATTTTATGGCAGAATTCTTAATGGAAAGAAAACGCAACAGCGCAAATCCTACGCAAAGAAACATAGTACGATGAAGAATACCTCCAAAGACTCTAATGTGTTTAGGTATCTAGGAAATATGCTCTATTGTAGGATAGAGAGAAATATTTCCATCTATAGCACAAACAACATTTTCCTCTCCATCAAAATATTTTTGCCGAAAATTAAGAGTTCTTCAAAATAAATCTTTTTCGAGTATCATAGTATTCTGTTTCGAAAATTGGCCTATCAAAAGAAATCAATAATGATTCTTACATACCTAAAATTAAAAGAGATTATGTCCTCTAACGATTTTGGTTAATAAATCGTATGCTTTCTTTTTTCAGAAATCCCTCTTTGGAAGATCTAAAGAATTTTAATTTATTCTCTTACCTAAAAACGAAGGAAGATCTTTAATTCTTTTCGATTTTTAGTAAGTAAGAATCTTTTAGAAAATGTTTCTCAAATATTTGGCTTTTTGAAAATCTTTATAGGAAAGTTAGATTTTCTTTTATTCACTTACTAAAAAGAAAGAATATTGACTCAAAAGATTTGGTAACAAAGATTTTCGTATCTTCTAAAAATGGATAGTCAATATTTTGATATGAAAAGGGATTTCACTTTCTATATATGGGAGTCTCATCCCTCTCTATAAAAAGGTATTTCGTCTTTAACAGATGTGGTGAAAAGAGTTTTCATTTAAGAGTATTCATCCATTGATCATATCTTTCATCTCTCAAAACTTACTCTCTACCCCCCTTATTTCTTTTAATCTTAATACTTTACGTTTTATCTTTAAAAGAGAAAAGAAATTTTATAACAACTTCTTTTGAAAAACAGTTCTGTATGAAAAACAGTTTTCTGTGTTTAATACAACGATTTTTCTAAATCTGAAAAGGTTGAAATATATAGCCTAGTAGAAGATCTCTCTGATATGCATAACCAGGATATATGTTTAGTTTTCTATTGAGAATTCTAGTTAGTTATGGCATAGAAGACTTGGACATGCAAGCATGCACCTTATTTCCAAACTGTCTAAGAAAGATTTGGTTCGAGGTTTGCTAAAGTTAAAATTTGAAAAAGATCACATTCTTTATGCTTGTCAAATGGGCAAACAAACCAGAACATCTTTCAAATCCAAGGGCATGGTTTCTACTTCTAGACCTTTAGAATTCTATGCATTTTTTATTGTAGATGATTACTCTAGATTCACCTTGACACTCTTCCTTAGAAATAAGGATGAGTCATATGACATGTTTGTTCATCTATTGTAGATGATTACTCTAGATTCACCTAGAACACTCTTCCTTAGAAAATAAAGGATGAGTCATATGAAACTGTTTTCTTCATCTTTGCAAGAGAATAAAAAAATAAGAAAGAGGATACAACATCTCACAATTAGAAGTGATCATCGGAGGACGAATTTGCAAATTAGAAAATTCAATGCTTTTTTTGGCAATGAGTCAGAATCTTCCATAACTTCTCAAAGCACTAGAACACCTCAACAAAATGGATAGTTGGAACGCAGAATAGACACCTTCAAGAAATGGGTAGAACCATGCTGAGTGATTCTAAGTTACCAAAGTATTTCTTGGCAGAAGCTGTAAACACTGCATGTTATATTCTAAATAGGGCTTTGGTAAGATCTAAAGGGAAAAATACTTCATATGAGCTATATAAAGGTAGAAAGCAAAATATTGGTTATTTTCACATTTTCAGGTGTAAATGTTTTATTCTAGATAACAAGAAAAGTCATCTTGCTAAATTTGATGTTAAATCCTATGAAGGAATTTTTCTAAGATATTTTAGTAATAGTAAAGCATATAGGGTGTTTAATAAGAAAACTTTAGTTGTAGAATAACATATTCATATTGTGTTTGATGAATCTGACTCTACTTCTAGAATTTTAGAAAATGATGATGTTGAAGATTTCAATCAAGAAAAGCAGAATGAACAATCAGAACAACTAGAACAGCCAGAAAATGAGCAGAACGTTGAAAATTAGGCTAAACCAGAAAATGAACATGAAGATCAAAATGCAATTCAAAGACAAATGCCAGAAAAAGAAAATGAGAATTTTGAATTACCAAAAGATTGGCGATTCCACAGGTATCATCCTCAAGAGGATATCATGGATAACCCTTCAGAAAGGATGATGACCGGAGCTCAATTTAAGAGATAGGAAGACATAATGGATAACCCCTCAGAAAGGATGATGACTAGAGCTCAACTTAGAAGATATTTTGGTAATGTTGCTTTCGTTTCTCAATTAGAACCTTAAAACTTAGAAGATGCTCAAAATGATGAAAGTTGGATTCTTGCCATGCAAGAAGAGCTAAATCCATTTGAGGTAAACCAAGTTTGGAAACTTGTTTCTAGACCTAAAATCCATTCTGTTATTGGAACAAAATGGGTGTTTAGAAATAAGCTTGATGAACAAGGTAATGTTGTGAGAAATAAAGCAAGATTAGTGGCTCAAGGGAACAAGATTAGTGGCTAGGGACAACCAAGAGGCAAAGGCATCGATTTTGATGAGACCTTTTGCCCCGGTTGCCAACCTTGAGGTGCATTAGAATGCTTTGTTGCATTTGCATGTTTTAGAAAACTTCCATGTTATATCAAAATGATGTTGAAGAGTGCTTTTTCTAAAATCGTTTTTTTCTAAAATGAAGAAGTGTATGTAAGAAACAACCCCTAGTTTAAAATTTTAGATAATATCCTAATCATGTAATTACAAACTTACTAAGTTCTTTATGGTGTATGAGAGGCAAGCTCCTAGTATGCTTGTAACGAAGATTAGTAAGTTTGCGTATATAGATATGATTTTTCAAAGGAAGGATGATATACGAAACTACTATTATCAAAAATAAAGCCATGTATCATTCGTTAGTTGTATAACAAATTTAATACTATTGATGACATAATTCTTGGGTTTACTAATGATCTTGCTAATGTAGGAATTTTTCTAAGATTAAAGTGCAGGGTGGAGTTCGAAATGAAGTATGAATGGGAGAAAATTTAAAACTTCTTCCTTGGAGCTTCAATCAAACATGTGAGATGGAATTTCATTAAATAACAAGTAAGGGAAATATACTAAGAGAATCGGTTGATACAACCGATTTGTATTATAATGGAAAATGTCCGGATTGTGTACACCAATAAGTCCCATCCTCAAAATTAGAAAAAAGATTGAAACGTAAGGAATGTGGATACAATTGTTCATGAGTATCGCAGGAGGTTTTTTATTATCTAACGCAAGCAGACCCACACATAACACTTTTAAGTGTTTTGGTCTAATGTGCTTAGATTTATATCGAGTGTCCCAAAGAATCTCAATTAATATTGAGGTCTGTAAAAAAGAATATTAGATAGTCTTGTGAACTTCTAATCTGGGTCTGTGGGTATTGGTATTCTAAAGGTGATACATTTGATCTTGTTGGGTATAGTGATTTTGATTTTGCAGGAAGCAGAATAGATAGAAAAAGCACGTCTGGGACTATTCAATTTCTAGGTAGTGCCTTTATATCATGGTTTAGCAAGAAACAGACATCGTTGCTCTTTCTACTATAGAAACGGAATATGTTGCTGCTGGAAGTTGTGTTGCACAAGTTCTATGGATCAAACAATAGTTGGCGGACTATGGACTAAAATTAGAAACAGTGCCAATCAAATGTGACAACATGAGCACCATCAATTTATCTAAAAATCTAGTTCAGCATTCTAGAACCAAGCACATAGAACTCAGACATCACTTCATATGTGATCATGTACAAAAAGGTCTTCCATTATGTCTGAATCATGTAGCAAAAAGTGATCATGTACAAAAAGGTGACATAATAATTGAGTTCATTCCTACGGAAAAGCAATTGGCAGATATCTTTACTAAACCCTTGAATGAAAGTCAATTCTGCTCAAATAGAAGAGAACTTGGTATGTTAGTTCTAAACTCATAACTTTAGAACTCCGTAAGTATGTTCTAAACTGCTTTCTATATTCGAAAATAAAGGACCTGCTATGTTCTAACTTTTTTATGAAATACGTTTTTGTCTAAAGAAGAAACACATATTGCTCTGATATGACTTTCTAATATCACTATCAGAATCTTGCTTTAGACCAAATCCAAAAACAGTTAATTTATTGTGTGTGTTTGTTTTATTATGTTTCGTATCCTTAGTGCTTTGGCTATTATGTTTCGTATCCTTAGTGCTTTGGCAGTTTATTATTTTATTATTTTTATTATTTTATTTCTTTTATTCTATTTATCGTTTTCAATTTTTTTAAAAACTGTTCTTTATTTTCGATTTCTTCCTCCACTTAAGTGTTCTTGTCTCTCTATTAACTACTTCATATTTTTTCTGTCGCTCTCTTGCTAACAAAACCCTAAGCTGTTCTTAACAATGGCCAAATCAAGTTCCACCTCCTTATCCGATTCCTTAACTAAGCAAGAACTTCAACTCCTAAAAAGGCTTTCAAAGAAATATGAGCAAAAGGAGTCAAAACAGAAAAAGCCAGATTAGGAACCAAAGGAAGGAAAAACAGAAACTGCTACTTCAAAGAAACAAGTAGCTAGGGCGACCCAAAGGTAAATCTGTTCCTCATCATCATCCAATATCCTCTCATGCGTTCGTATGGTCATTGATTTTGAAAATTTTTTTGGTAGTTAATGAGTTTGATTTTCAGGTAACTTCTTTGAGTTTTCAAGGTTCGGATGAGTTTCACTATCGTTCAAAATACGACTGTGTTATGGAAAGTTTTACGTCAAAGAGTTCTAAACGGTTCTCTTAAGGTATGGAACAAGAGTCGATTTCTGTAAAGCTTAAAGGGTGCGATCAAAGGCGTTGTCTTGACGCTGAAATTGAGGCAAGATTTTTTGATTCGCCAATTTACTGGGGTGCTAGGGTTGACTAAATTGAATTTAGGATATTCTAGGGTAGCAGTAAAAGGAAGACATTTGTTGAAGAAATTTGTCCAAAAGGCGGTTTTGCCAGACATTCAACTGGGTCACTATTCCGAATTGCTGAATGCTCAAACTTGACAGATAGCATGAAATGGCTATACAAACTGATTGTGTATTACATTTATCCCAAAAGTACTTCACTTACATATGTGAATCAGGTTGAGTTATGCATTATGTGGCACATAGTTGAGAATAAACCTCTCAACTTATGTCATACTATCTTTGACAAAATGCTGAATAACCCTAAGAAACTGCCCTATGGAATGGTACTTACACCAGTGTTTGAATTTCTGAATGTTAATTTAAAGGAGAGTGATGGGTATAATGTCTCAAAGCTAGACAGTGGGTCGTTAAAAATGAAAGATGAAGAAGGTGAAGAAGAAAAAGAGAAAGAATAGAAAAGAAAAGAAGGAACTGAGAAAGAAGAAAAAGGAAAAGAAGAAGCTGGAAAAGAAAAGATAGAAAAAGAAGAAGTTGAGAAAGAAAAGAAAGGAAAAGAAGAGGCTGAGAAGAAGAAAGAAGAGAAAGGAAAAGCTAAAGTGGGAGAAATAGAGAAGGAAGAAAAGATAGAGGAAACAAGAGGAGAAGAAAAGAAGGAAGAGACGAAGAAAGCAATAGAGGAAACAAAGAGGGAGAAAATAGGAAGAGACATGAAGAAGAGAAAACGTTTGAGAAAGCGAAAGATCAAAAAAAGAGAGGAAAAAACAGAAGAGAAAAGAGGAGTCTGAAAGGTTGAAAAGGAAAGAAGCTCACATGAAATCAGTGATGCTGAGATCAGAATAACGCACTGGATTAAAGCTGATGAAGAAAAAGTCAACTTGAGGTCAAAACAGAAAAAAATCTACACGTACTTATCAGCCTCCAAAGGCGTAAGGAAGCTAATGCTAGGCAAAGGCGGATGGAAAGAGAGCTTATAGAAGAGCATAATAAGGAACTTGATGAGGCAATAAAACATTGCAAGACTGTGATTGAACAGAATCAGTCTCTCATTGAGTCATTGGAAAGAATGAAAGATGTCAGTGAAAGAAAGCTAGCTACTTTGAAAGTTAAAGGAACACCTTACACTCCCACCTCAGAGAAACCAAAGAAAGTTAAGCATACTACGGGTAAACATAGGACTCATGGAAGAAAGCCTCCATTGCACCCTTCTTTTAAACGGCTAGAAAGCTCTTCTGAAACCGCTCCTGCTCAGAATCTAAGAAGGTTCTAAAAAGACTTAGAAAACTGATCTTAAAGCCTCTCCTGATTTCTGTGTTACTGAATATTTTCTATAGGATAATATTTTGTTTAAACTTATTTAATTTTCTTTTTTTATTAATGCTTGAATCTTTTCTAACCCTTTTGTATGATGACAAAAAGTTTTGGATATTTTGGTGATATTTTGGTACGTACTCCTATGTGGTGACCAGAGTACTTATATCTTAGTGTTTATTAATTTTCTAATCTTGGTATATGTTCTATTTTGTTCTATTCCTAATATTAGTTTCTATTCTATTGTTCTGATCATATGCTCTGATTATTAGAATTTAGAGTATCTTATGCTCTGATTATTAGAACTTAGAATATCACATGCTGTGATTATTAGAACTTAGAGTATCTTGTCTATCTTTGCTAGTTCTAAAATCAGTTTCTAAAATGTAATATCTTGTCTATTTTTGCTAGTTCTAAATCAGTTTCTAAAATGTTTCCCTAGCTCTAAATTTCATAAATACTTTTATTGCATCTATTCAGGGGGAGCATAAAACATGTTCTAAATTCGCTTCATATTAAGATCATTTGGCAAACTTAGAACTTTTATTCTTTTTGCATAAAATTTTAGGGGGAGCACATGTTTTATGTTTGCTAAATTTATTGGTTTTGTCATCATAAAAAAGGATGTCACTGTTGGCTCAAGGGTCAAATTCTAATGATTAAAACAAAACAAATAAATTTAAAAATTATATTATTTGTTCTAATAATATTTTATGCAGAATATAATTATATTATTTGTGCTAATATTATTCTATGCAGAATTCTTATGGAAAGAAAATGAACAAGGCAAGTCCTACAAAAATCCATAGTATGTGAAGATATCTGAAGACCCTAGTGGTTAGGCATCTAGGATACATTGGAGGATAGAGAGAAAAATCATCTATAAGCACAAAAACTAATCTTTCTCTCATCAAAAATATTTTTTGAAAATTAGATTCTTCAAAATAAATCTTTTCTTCATAGTTGTTTTCGAAATTCCTTTAAAAGAAATCAAAATGATTTAATTACCTAAAATTAAAAGAGATTATGTCTCTAACGATTTTGGTAATAAATCGTATGCTTTCTTTTTCGGAAATACTCTTTGAAGATCTAAAGAATTTTAATTTACTAAAGACATTTTAATTTATTCTTCTTACCCTAACACACGAAGGAAGATCTTAATTCTTTTAGTTTTAGTAAGTAGAATCTTTTAGAAATATTTCTCAAATAAATTGCTTTCGAAAAAATCTTTATGTTTAAGGAAAGGAAGATCGTCTCTTATTTTCTTACCAAAAGGATAAAACAAATTTTTGGTAACTAAGATTCTCGTATCTTCTAAATATGGAAAGAAAATATTCTGATTTCAAAATGAAATATCCACTTTCTAAAAATGAGAGTCACAAATCTCTCTATAAAAAGGATTTTTCACTCTTTGAACTAAGTGGAAGAAAGAGTTTTCGTTTTAAGAGTATTCACCTATTGATCACATCTTTTATCTCTCAAACTGACTCTCTACCCCCGTTTTTCTCTTCATCTTTATACTTTACGTTGTTATCTTTAAAAGAGAAAAGAATTTCTATAATCACTACTTTTGAAAAACAGTTCTGTGTTCTAAACGATTTTCTAATCTAAAAAACTGTTTTACTGTTTTTTACCTGTGCTTATACTTTGCATTTTCCCTGTTCTGTTCTAATTTAGATTCTGTAATCCTTTAGTAGATAGGTTTTTTAATTTGATCGACATTGCTGTACATAGCTTTAGGTTAGAAGCTATTGTGAAAGAGGTTTATCGAAGCAACCCTTCTCCGTGAGAGAGATTCTAATGTCTTGAAATTGACGTTTTTTGTAGCTCTGCCAAAAACAGAAACGGGTTGAGGGTAAACTAGAACTTTGGAAAATCTAGTGGGATAAACGGGTAGATGCTAGGTTGTTGATCTATTGCCTTGTACTGTTGGTTTGTCTTGCTACCCTTAAAAAGAGATAACCATAGTTGAGGATCTCTAAGATGAGTTTTGGGGAGTGGATGGTTAGCAAGTTAGTGCCGAAATCCACATATAAATCACTTGTGTTGATCTTTTTAATCTTCTGAAGTTTTGTTTGATACTATTTTACTTTACACTTCTGTTTATATTTTTAGACAATGCTAAAAGTTGTTAATGGTTCTGATGTTCTAAAACTGGGAATAAGTCTTATCCTTCTCTGACATTATTAAAACCATTAGAATTCTGGACTTCTGCTAAGTGAATATACCAAGTTCTAAACTGTTCTTTTATTTTCAGTATATTTCACTATTTGGGTTTTTAATCAGTTTTCTAACTTGATTAAAGCTTTGTGAAGCAGTTCAAATTTCGATAACTGTCTCTCACACAGTCTCTCATGTTTTTCTAAACTTTATGAGGAAGTTCTAATCACAATAGCTTTCCATCATAAAGCAGTTTTGATATTAGATAAGACACTATGAAGCAGTTCTAATTGATAGCTGTACTTTGCAAAGTCTTTCTATTTTCTCTGAATAGAACATTGTGAGGTAGTTCTAATCAATAACTTATTTCAACAAGTTTTCTATTTTTCCGCTGCAGCTTAAAATTCTTTATTTTTTTTATGAAGCAGTTCTAATTTCAATAACTGTCTCTCACACAGTTTTATATGATTTTCTAAACTTTATGAGGAAGTTCTAAATACAATAGCTTTCCGTCATAATGAAGTTTTAATATTGAATAAGACATTGTGAAGCAGTTGTAATTAATAGCTGCTCTTTGCATAGTCTGTCTATAGAACATTGTGAGGAAGTTCTAATCCATAATTTATTCTCACAAGTTTTCTATTTTTCCGCTGCACTTAAAATTCTTTATTTTTTTAAATCTAAAATTATTTTAGAAAACCCAATTCACCCCTCTTCTTGGGTTGTGCCATACATATACGGGACCCACATAAACTCCTTTGAGAATCTATTTCTCTATTTATTTCTTTCGATCATACGTTATTGATCAAAACTCCTGACGGAGTATAATAGTTTATCCCATTCACGTAACCATTCTGCGTCAGTTGGTATCAGAGCCGAAAGGCAAAGTATCTCTATAGTCGAAAATCATGAAGCACGACTCACAGCCATAGAGGCAAAATTCGACGAGTTAACTGAACAGATTAGACAGTTGACTCTCTTGATTCAATAGGGCAACCATCAACATGCAGCTGCAGCAGCAGGACCGAATCAGTAGCAACCAGACTTTACAAGATGCCAAAATTGTTATGCTGGAGGCCGAGATTACTGAGGCAATGGTGACAACTTTCATGAAGGATACAAGATAATGGTATATCTTCAACCTTTCTAAGGATCGTTAGATATTGAAAGCACCCTTGATTGGCTAGTGGAGGTTGAACGATTCTTTGAGGTCATGAACGTTGAGGATGAATGCAAGGTTTCCATCATAGCTTATAAATTAAAAGGAGGTGGAGCAGCATGGTGGCATTTCGTTCAATATGAATGCCATCATCGAAGGATTGAACCTGTGCGGGATTAGATTTTAATGAAACAGATGATTGAGCAACGTTTCCTCCCCAGTGATCACTCTCAAATTCTGTACAACAGGTACCATGATTGTTTTCAGGGAAACCAAAAAGTTGATGAGCATACAGAAGAGTTTTTGAGACTACAGGCTCGTGTGACAATTGTGAAACCGAATCCCAGCAAGTAGCTCATTACCAGAGGGGATTGAACCATGATATCATGTGTATGATGGGTGTAGCTGTGATTTTCACATTGGTAGATGCAATTGAGATGGCCAAACATGCAGAGGATCAAATTAATTAGCAGCCTAGACAACCGTCTAGTTGTACCCAGAATTTCAGAGAACCATACTCATCCGGAAATCAACTGTTTAATAAAAATCCCAGAGTACAGAATTCAAGAGCAACAGCCCCTATAATAACTACAATTCACAACCAACCTTAACCGAGGAAAAGAAAGACTCCCAGGATAAAGCTCCTATAGTAGACAGAAATAACAAACTTAACCCGTACCAGAAACCAACCAGAGACTATTGTTACCGATGTAGAAAGCAAGGGCATACCTCTAATGTTTGTCCAGAGCGTAGGGGTGCTACTGATGGGCGTCGACAAGTTAATGTAGTCGATGAGGTAACTGAGGTTGAAGAAGTGGAAGATGAAGAAGATGGGTCATTGGAAGGTTCAAAAGACAGTGAAGTAACATATGTGATCAAAATAATTTTTACTCTCCGAAAGAAGAAAGTGACACTCAACGGAGAAAAATCTTTCAAGCTAAATGTAGAATCGACGAAGCAGTGTGTTGACTTATCATTGACAGTTGCAGTTGTGAGAATTTGATAGCAAAGCCGTTAGTTGAAAAGCTCAGTTTACCGACTGAACCACACCCTTCACCATACAAGGTAGGGTGGATTAAAGATTATTGGAAGTAAACTGGGTTTGCAAGGTTCTCATCTCAATGGGAAAATCTTACTCAGACTGTGTCAATTGTGATGTTGTGGACATGGATGCCTGCGAAGTACTATTGGGACGTCCATGGCAGTTTGACGTGGATGCATTGCAAAAGGGAAGAGAGAATTCATACTTTTTTACTTGGAAGAATAAGAAGATCATTGTCTTACCTTCCGGATCTTCTTCCAAAGCTTCTAAAGTGGAGGGGAAATCCATGGTAACTTTTTCTTCTAGTGTACATGAGTTATCAGGTGCAATTGAGAAGTCTGGAGGTGCATTGCCATTATTGATCAAACCAGAGGCAGACCTTAATGAAGAGGCACTAATACCACCACCAATCAAAGAGCTGTTTGATGAATTTCACATTGACATAGAAGAACCCTCGACACTCCCACCTTTGCGTGACATTCAACATCAAATAGATTTCATCCCTGGATCGAAGATACCAAACTTGCCCCACCATAAGATGAACCCAAAGGAAATTCAGATCCTTCAAGAACAAGTGGAAGAATTATTGAAGAAGGGTCATATCCGGGAGAGTATTAGTCCTTGTGGGGTTCCTGCTTTATTAGTACCAAAAAAGGATGGGACTTGGAGGATGTCTGTGGATAGTCAAGCAGTAAACAAAATCACAGTGCAGTATCGATTTCCTATTCCTCGTCTGGAGGATATGCTAGACCAGCAGTCAGGATTTATAGTATTCTCCGAAATAGATCTTCGCAGCGGGTACCATCAAATCAGAATCAAGGAGGGAGATGAATGGAAGACTGCATTCAAGACCAAGGAAGGGCTATATGAGTCGTTGGTTATGCCATTTGGATTGACTAATGAACCAAGCACATTCATGCGACTTATGACTCAGGTTTTACGCCCTTTCCTGTGCGAATTTGTGGTTGTTTATTTTGATGATATTCTGATTTTCAGTCGCAACAAGGAAGAACACATTCAACACCTTTGAAGGGTGTTGGAAGCTTTGCAGAAAAACGAATTGTATATCAATCTCAAGAAGTGTAGCTTTATGACGGAGCGGATTCTATTTCTTGGGTATGTTGTTAGCTCGGAAGGAATTCATGTTGATGACAGAAAAATTAAGACCATTCGAAATTGGCCTATTCCTAAGAACATCAATGAAGTTCGCAGCTTTCATGGTCTTGCCACTTTTTATAGGCGGTTTATCAGGAACTTTAGTAGCATCATAGCCCCCATTACAGATTGTTTGAAGAAGGAGAGCGTTCGACAGTTTGTATGGACTGAAGTTGCAAATAAGAGCTTCGAAGAAATCAAAGATAAGCTTACTTCCGCCCCTATTCTTGCTCTACCTGACTTTGACAAACTGTTTGAAGTAGATTGTGATGCTTGTGGGGTTGGAATTGGTAGTGTTTTGTCTCAATCTAGAAAGCCTATTGCATTTTTTAGCGAGAAGTTGAATGAAACTAGGCAGAAATGGTCCACTTATGAACATGAATTGTATTCAGTTTTGCGAGCTTTCAAGACATGGGAACATTATTTGTTGGGACATGAGTTCATTGTTTACACTGATCATCATGCTCTGACTCATTTTTAAACTCAAAAGAAAGTGAGCAAGATGCATGCACGTTGGGCAACTTATTTTGGTGCTTTCCATTATGTCATCAAGCACAAGTCAGGTGCACGCAACACAGTAGCAGATGCTTTAAGCAGGAGAGCAACTTTATTGATCACAATCAAGCAAGAGATTGTTGGGTTCGACTTTCTTAAAGATCTTTATGCCTCGGATGAAGATTTTATTGACACTTGGGAAAAAATTGATGCTAAACAGCCTACTGACGGTTTCTTGATTCATGATGGGTACCTATTCAAAGAAAATAGACTATGCATCCCTCGGTCTTCCTTTCAAGAAAAGTTAATCAGAGAAGTCCATGGTGGAGGATTGAGTGGACACTTGGGACGAGATAAAAATATTGCAGGTTTGGAGTCTCGATTCTATTGGTCACAGCTGAAGAAGGAAGTAGGAAAGCTAGTACGAAGGTGTTCCGTTTGCCAGACACAAAAGGGCTATTCTCAAAACACCGGTCTTTTCAGTCCTTTGACTGTAGCGGAACAACCTAAACCCACGAACTCAATGCGGAGCTGACTCTATCTTTGTTGTTGTAGATAGATTCTCCAAGATGACACACTTTTTTCCTTGAAAGCAAACTAATGATGCATCACACATAGCGAAGTTATTTTTCCAGGAGATTGTGCGTTTACAGGGCATTTCCAAAACAATCATATCTGATCGAGACACGAAGTTTCTAGCTCACTTCTGGACAACTTTGTGGAAGAGGTTCAACACTCAACTTCACTACAGCAGCACCGCTCATCCCCAAACTGACGGACAAACTGAGGTAGTGAATCGGACTCTTGGAAATCTTCTGAGGTGTATTTGCAGCGAGAAGAAGAAGATGTGGGATCTCGCTCTTGCCTAAGAAAAATTTGCTTACAACAGTGTCATCCATAGCTCCACTAAATGTCCCCTTTTGCAGTTGTCTATCGGAAGGTACCAACACATACTCTTGATCTTCTTTCCCTTCCAGCAGGCATCGAAAAGAGCGTTGCAGCTAATCACTTAGCTTCTGAGCATGTGGATGTATTCAAACAAGTGCAGCAATTCATCACTGCTGCCAATGACAAATATAAGGCTGCAGCTGATAAACACCGGCGATATAAATCTTTTACAGTGGGTGATTGGGTCATGGTATATCTTCACAAGGAGCGTGGCGGAGGACAAAAGAAGCTTGACTCAAAAAAGATTGGCCCATTTCAGATACTTAAGAAGATTAATGATAATGCCTATGTCCTTGACTTGCCCAAAGACAAGAAGATTTCTAGGACTTTCAATGTTGATGATTTATTTCCGTTCTATCCCGATAATCACTCGAGGTTGAGTTCTTTTAAAGTGGGGGGGGGGATTGATGCAGAGCAACTTGCATTTCAATATTTGGAAGACTCGGATAGATGCAAATCAAAGAAAAAAATGCACGGCCGTGCCACTCCTAGCACGCCCGTGCGAGACTCTAGGAGTTCAAAACACGCCCAAGGCTGAAAACACGCCCACACCCGTGCCAAGAGGATCTGACCGTGCTAGCCTTTGGAAATATCCTAGCATGCCTGTGCTATGAAAAGCACGCATGTGCTGATGGTTCCAGTTACGATTCGACTTGCGGCACGCCCGTGCCATGACAAGCACACCCCGTGCTAGCCTCTGGAAGTCACAGCACGCCCGTGCCACCCCTAGCACGCCCGTGTCACCGCCCTTATTCGGGCTTTGCTAGTTATACTCCTTTGTGTTATTTTGAGGGTTTTAAATTGCTTAAGCCTAAACCTATAAATAGGTTATTTTGTATCATGAATTCATTCATTATCTTTTGATCATTATTCATGTCAATAAACTCCTTTGAGAATCTATTTCTCGATTTATTTCGTCCGATCATACGTTATTGATTCCACTGAATTCATTCATATATCTTTTGATTCATTCATTTTCCATGTCAATAAAACTACTTTGAAGTCAATAAACTCCTTTGAGAATCTATTTCTCGATTTATTTCGTCCGATCATACGTTATTGATCAAAACTCTTGACGGAGTATAATAGTTTATCCCATTCACGTAACCGTTCTGCGTCAATTACATTTATAGTTCTTTCGTATATTGGCTTTAAATAATACATGGATTGTGGTTCCTCTTCCACCAAACAGGGTGCCTATTGGTTGTAAATGGGTGTATAAAATAAAATTGAAGTCAAATGGTTTTGTAGAGAGGCACAAGGCAAGACTTGTTGCCAAGGGTTACACATAGGGTGAGGGCCAGGACTTCTTTGATACTTTTTCTCCTGTAGCTAAAGTTACAACTATCAGACTTCTCTTACCTTTAGCTACAATGAAGGAGTGGTTTTTGGAGCAGCTTGATGTAAACAATGCTTTTCTTCATGGGGATTTACATGAAGAAATTTATATGGAGGCTCCTTCAGGGTTGCAGGTTCCTGTTGGTTCAGTTTGTAAGTTGCAGAAGAGTTTATATGGCTTGAAACAAGCTAGTAGACAATGGTTTCACAAGTTAACGGATTTTCTTGTTGCTATTGGCTATCAACAATCACAATCAGATCACTCTCTATTCACTAAATCAAAAGGGGAACAATTTACTACCTTATTGATTTATGTTGATGATATTGTTCTAGCAGGCAATGATTCTTCAGAGATTAACTTTGTCAAAGCTTCTCTGGATGCCAAATTCAAGATAAAAGATCTTGGTAAGCTACAGTACTTTCTTGGATTGGAAATTGCTAGGTCAAAGCAGGATTGCATATATGTCAGAGAAAGTATGCACTAGAGCTCCTGACTGAGTATGGAGTTTTAGGTGTTAAGCCTTCCTCCTCTTCTATGGATTATAATGTCAAACTGTCCAAAGATGATGGTGACTTGTTGAGTGATGTAACTGGTTACAGAAAACTAGTGGGGCAACTCTTATATCTCACTACCACAAGGCCAGACATCACTTATGCTGTCAATACCTTGAGCCAATTTCTATCTGCACCAAGAACATCTCATTATCAGGCCTTGCTCAAGGTTCTCAGATATGTTAAATCTAGTCCTGGTAATGGTTTATTCTATAAAGCTAGTTCAACACCAAAACTCACTGCCTTTAGCGACTCTGATTAGGCTGGTTGTCCTGATACAAGGCGATCTATAACAAGTTATGCAATTTACCTAGGAGATTCCTTGATCAACTGGAGATCGAAGAAGCAGGTGACTGTGTCCAGATCCTCTTCAGAAGTAGAGTATCGAGCTCTTGCTGTTACAACTTGTGAGCTTCAATGGTTGAGCTATATATTGTCAGATCTTGGTCATAATTTATCTGCACCCATCAGTCTCTTTTGTGATAATCAATCAGCAATTTATCTCACAGCTAACCCTGCCTTTCATGAGCGATCGAAGCATATAGAGATAGATTGCCATTTTATTCGAGAAAAAGTTAATTCTGGCCTTGTGCCTTTCATGAGCGATCGAAGCATATAGAGATAGATTTCATTTTTTAATTCGAGAAACAAGTTTAATTCTGGCCTGTTTTAATCTTATGCCTATTTCTACCAGAGCTGCAGCTTGCTGACTTGTATACCATCCCTTTCCCCTTCTCATTTAAGTTTCTCAATGTCCAACTGGGCAATGTCTGACATCGCATTCGGCCCCAGCTTCACGGGGGGGGGTAACAGAGGGTTTGAAGATGTTTGATGGTTTTGAGAAGGACAGTCGTTAGGGGGGGGGGGGGTAACAGAGGTTTGAAGATGTTGATGGTTTGAAGAAGGAAGTCGTTGTTAGTAACGGCTAGTATTAGCCAACGACACCGTTTCATTATAAAAGAAAGAAAGAGATCAAAAGAAGAAAAACGGTGTCGCACAGTTAATGAACGCAGGTGACAAAACCCATGCAGTATACCTTCTTCTTGCTGATAACAAAAACAGTTGAGGAGTTCCAAATTTGTTACAGAAAATAAAGAGAGAGAAAGTTGAGTTGTAATAGATTTTAAAAGTTAAAATTGATGTGTCATTGGTATCCGTAAAAGGTGCAAAAATAACTGTATAAAGCATCTGGTGTAGTTAGTTTTTTATAGAATCTTCTTCTCTTCTTTTCAGTATTGTAATATTCCTCTGTTTTTGTTCCTCTCTTGTATTTGTTGTTCTCTCCATCTTCTTATTCTATAAGATGAATTCAGTCAATTTTTCAGATGATGCTTGAGATATGTATGTATATGTCGATTTTTGACAAACGGAAAAAAATATGGTTTTTAATATCATTAAAATATTTTTTTGCCTCTAATTATATTTTGCGACCAACTAGCGACCGAACTGCAATGAAATTATAATCGTTAAATTTAAATTTGCGACAGATCACCAATCAATCAATTTCAGCATTTGCGATCGATTTGCAACCATGTTTGATAATTGCAACCGACACTTTTTGCGACCAATTTGAGATTGATTAGTCGATTGCTAATTAGCGACCGATATTTATAAGTTTGTGACCGATTAGTCGGTCGTTAATTTGCGACCACTTAGACAATCGGTCGCAAAATTATTTGCGACGAGCACTTTTACGACCATTCATTTCTGTCTCAAATCAGTCGCTACATCCATTTAGCGACTGATTTCTTATATTTAGCGACCGATTGTTGTTCGTAATTTACCAATTTTTTTGTAGTGTAATTAGCATAGTTAACATTACATAGTTTTAGTTAAGGATTGATTTAAACTTACTAAATCAAAACTACGTTGTTTTGATGGTAAAATGGTTATTATTATTATTATTATTATTATTATTATTATTATTATAGTAGCTAGTAATTAGAAAAGCTATAATTATACTTCAGTGACTTGAAATATCTTGATATTGATTAATTACATATTCAAATTAAGGTATTGAATCTCAATTCCTAAACTTATGGCCTTATTTTTAGATTCTCATCATTTTAGTGGATATATAAAGTCTTCTAGTGATTAAAGGAAAGCATGTAAAATCTAATTACAATACTAAAAGCTAAACCGCTAGACAACTAAAGAAATCAAGATTTTTGTGATTCAGACCGAATCAAACTCTAATCGGACCAAACTAGACTATAAATAGTTTAAGAGGAGAGAGAAAATCTCATTTTCTTCTTTCTCTCCTCTTTTATTTATGTCAAGCGAAAGAGGTTTACCGTCATTCATTCTCTAATCGAACTTTGGCCATCGCATAACGAGAATAAGTTTGCAAAATACTCCTCTGGTTACAATAAGTATATTTTTTATCATCGTTTGGTTGACCAAGTTCTCATTTTTGCCGAATACAAAATTCAATTTTTATTGTTTTTGAATTTTCTGTTGGTTTTGTAAACTCGTTATAATTCTTGTTGAGATAACCTTGAATTCATAATTCTCTATAAAGTAAACTTAATTTTGTGTTGACTTAAGGAGTTTGTGAAGGATTATATGAGTTAAAATTTGATTTTGAGGTTGGGGCTTTTGATAAAATCGATAAAATTCATATAAATTGACAGTACAATTGAGGTGCTCATGAAATTCTCATCATTTTGATATATAGT